>CM032661.1:38274438-38288395 GCA_019095985.1 Streblospio benedicti
AGACCAATACGGTTTTAAACATGTTGGTTAACTCGAGGATCTGTCTGGCCAACCTGACATAATGACTTGTATTAGACTTCTTAAGACTTCATCTTTATTGGTATATATCATAAGCTTCATCATTGTATCAGAGTTTTCTATTATACCATGGATCGTATGCTCCAGTTCATTAGTATTCCCGGAACTTGGCTGAACTCTTGATAGATAATCAGCAAAGATCATCTTTGCTCCAGGCTTGTATGTGACTGTCACATCGTATGGCTGGATGCGAAGTAGCATTCGCTGCAATCTTGGTAGGCACTCATGATCAGACAACTTAGTGACTATTGTTTCAAGATGCTTATGGTCGCTATGTATATTAACGTGCTTGCCATAAACATATATGTGGAACTTTTCAAGAGCAAATACAATGGCTAAAAGTTCACGTTCAATATTAGCATATCTTGCTTCAGTCTGGGTTAAAGACTTGCTTGCAAAAGCAATGGGTCTACCATTCTGGATCAGAGCGCATCCCAATCCAGATAAACTAGCATCCACTTCAAGCATAGTTACTTTTTGCGGATCAAAATACTGAAGTGTTAACTCTTTGCGAATATGCTTTTTTATCTCTTCGAAACATTTGTTATGTTCAGCTGTCCACTCAAACACCGCTGACTTTTGGTGAGTTGCCTCAACAATTTGGCTTTATCACTCAAATTTGGTATGAATGGTGCTAAATAGTTCACCAGTCCTAGAAATGATAATAATTCAGTTGCATTTTGGGTTTTTTTTTCGCGACTTTATGCCATCACACTTTTTGGGATCCAGCTTCATTCCGGATTCATTCCACATCAGTCCAAAGAATTGGACTTCTGCTTGCCTAATCAGACACTTTTCAGGTCTAAAAACCAAACCATTATGTTGTGCGCTTTGCATGAGCTTATGTAATGCTATATCATGGTCCTCAGGTGTTGACCCATACACAACAAAGTCATCAGCTATCCCTATCACACCACTTGTCTCGGTGCAAGGGACACGCTTCAATATGTCATCCATATGCTTTTGGAATATGTCTTGGCTAACACACAGACCAAATGGTAAACAGAAAAACTTGTATTTCCCTACAGGATTTGGAACATACACAGATCCTGACTTTCACGATCCAGAACAATTCCCCAGTAGCCATGTTTGGCATCAAGTTTCGAGAATACCTTTGCATTGCACATCTTGTGTGTTATTTCGTCCAAGGTTGGTGCTCTGTAGTGAGTACGCTTAATGGCATTGTTGAGGTACCTTGGGTCAAGGCAGGTCCGAAGATCATCATTTGACTTTCTGGAAAAGGCTAAACTATTTACCCACTCAGAGGGAATATCATCATCACACTTCGCTATGACCCTTAGATCGACCGAATCATTTAACTTGTTGACAATTTCAGTTTTCAAATGCACAAGGTATCGTCTTAGTGGGGCTATTACCGGTTGTACACCTAGCTTAACCTCAATATGATACTTCCCTGGCAATCTGCCTAGTCCAGTGAAACACTGCTTATATAGGCTTTGCAAGGTTTCAACACTAGTAAGAGGTTTCTTGAATTTTGTTTTATCATATTTTAGTTTAGTACTTTTGTTGGTTGTAGTATTCTTGGTTTTACTGTGTGTTGTAGATTTTTTATCAACCGCACAGTATTATACCGAAGTCACAACACTTTGGTTAATACTACTGTCAGTATTGTTGTCAACATTATGGTTAATACTGTGCATACTATTTGCACGGTTTGAACTTTCGTCACTAAGGGACCATTCATTATTTATGCTGAGGGGTCGGAGGAAACTAAGGGGCCACCCACTTTGTACATGGAAATTAAGGGCGGGCCATCAGCTTTGTACATGAAAAAGAGGGGGGAGGTCTTCGACTTTGTACAGAGATTTTCAGAAAATCCTCCGCCCCCTCCCCATAAATAATGAACAGTCCCTAAATACTTGTGCTCTTACTGGTCTTGTACCATATGTGCAGTTGTTGTCAAGTGACGTGACGTAATAACAGAGGCCATTTTCAAATGTCCATGCCATGCTTTACTGGTGTTGTACGGTGGCTAGCACATGTGTGTAGCAGAAAAAAAAATACTAGGCTGACTCTCAACCGGTGTGGATCCAAACGGTATGCATAAGTTGTAGAAAATAAATCTTGCATATTGTGCAATGCCATATTTTGTGACATGGTGTATATTGGCAGGGTGTCCATGGGGAGAGCAGCATATTTTCAGTATCTGGCATTTAAAGCTCTGTAGCTCACTGGCAAGGTGATCATACAATATACTTTTGGATTTAATTTTGAAGGCACAACTCATTCATACTAGTCACGTCATAGCCTATAGGTTTCTAACGGAGATGTGAAGAATTAGCCAAAGCAAGTTCTCCATTTGATTGCATTGAGAAGACTCTCCATTGGTCCGAGACCTACTGTGCGCGTGAAACATGAATTTTTCACTTTGTGAAGAAACACGCACGTGCAGTTAGTCTGAAACGTGAAACGCCACGTGGCGAACTGGGTGCGGAGGGTGCAGACAGAAAGTCAGATGTATGAGAAAGAATAAAGTGATGAAAAAAAAAGGAAGGATGTTGGTTTATTAAATTTATATAACTTTAATGTTTAAGAAAAGTGTAATAAATATAATCAGGTTATCTAACTCTGAGTATCCTCAGAGTGGGTTATCTACGCGTTCGTCTACGTCTACGATTTTACTGGAGCTCATCTACGCATTTCCATGAGTCTATGACCATGACTATGTCTATGACCTTTGAAGATCTTCAAAATAGAATTGACTTGAAATGTAAGAATATTCTGTTTTGATAGCAAACGGCCAAATTAAATGACCATATTGACCATATATGATGAACAAAAATCATTCGCTCTTCCTACAGTTTGATTTTTTTCATTTCAATCCCTCCATTGATCCATTTTTAAGAAATTTTGATTGGCCCGGAATTTTCCTGTCACTATTTTGCCGGTTACGACAAAAATTCAAAATGGCCGCCAAAACACTCAAATAACCCATAAAATGTTGGGGATAAAACAGTCAAGGACACTGCATGATTATCGTAAATACATTTTTTGGTCAGGAGAATGTATAAGGATATATTTTACAGCCAATTTAGAGAGCAGCCATCTTGAATATTTTTCAAAATGGCCGCCAAATCCCGTGTTTTGCTTATGTGAAGCTTCTATGACTATATTGATTCCACAACTGTGACACGGCATTTGTAATGTAACAACTTTCAGAATGTGAAGTTACATAGTGTGACGTTTATTTTAAAATTCTTTGTGATGAAATGTGCAAAGTATCTAGGACAAGTGATCATTGAGAACAGAGGATGGGTGTTTGATGGTTCTCTCAAAGATTCTCTGAACAGTGGCATTCCATCCTCGCTGTACATATTCATTCAGTAGCTTCTACAAGGCACGCAACCAGCAAAATCCAAAGCATGTATGACCGATATTGAACAATCAGCAAACACATCCTCAACACATCCTCCAGGCAATGAAGACAGATTGTCAAATTCTCAACAAGGACTCGTCCAGTGTCAGAACTACAATTGAAACACTGCTTGAAGTTGGACTCTCTATGGCAAGCTATCATGCACATAGGAGCAATAAGGATGTCAGTATTCTGAATTCAGCAAAGATGGGGATTGCATATGGTAGGGTGCAGAAACTGACCAACCAGATTGCCAACAATGCTAACATCAATCTTGGAGCATATGTTCCCCGGAGTTGAAGAAAGGGCTCCCAATGAGGGCATCTCTTGACAACATAGACAGGAAAGTTGACACAGTTGATGGCAAGAAGTCATTTCATGGTACTGCTATCACTCTATATCAGCGACCAATGTCAGATCCAGATGCAAATATGTATCTTACTCAGGAAGTGCACCTTAGCCAAGAAAGTACCAAATTTGTGAGAAATGTTCCACAGACTATCGTAGCCCTACAGCCATGTGATATACAGGGAAGACCTAAACCAGCAAACAGTCCTCATTATGAACACTACAAGATTGGGGAGCACAGAGAAGAGCTGCAGAAGGATGGATGAGGCATGGCTTCTTTCAAAATATTTGGGCCGGCTTCCATCAGGATTAGAAACACATTATATGCCAAAAGAACAAAAGCAGCCAATACCTGTATGGAAGGCCTTCATAAATGTTTTGCTTAGTCAACAGAGTCCTATTGAGGTGACAGACACACCCACACACTTCCCATTGTGAATGCCCCTGCACATGACTGGGAAACACTAGTCACAGTACTGGAACAAGTTTACCTCCTCAGTAGATTAGCACACCCGGAAGATTCAGACAGTATAATGGTTAGAATAGATATAGACCTATTCAAGAGAGCCCTGAAATTAGAGAACATTAGCGATGAATATGCAGACAAATGGTAGCAGTTCCCAGGATCATTTCACATCAGCATATGTGCATTGCGCTGTTTGAGGAAAACCGTTGAAGGCAGTGCCCTTGAGGATGCTTGGATAAAGGCAGGTTGTACAGCTCAGTTGTAACTGGGCACATTTTGCATGGCAACCAGTATAACCGTGCTGTAGAAGCCCATGAAGTTTCACTCAAGGCACTTGGTGATCGTTGGATTCATCAATTCTTCAATGAAAGGCCACTTGTGAAGGAAGCACTCTCAATTGCCATGAAGGGACTTGCTGAGGCATTTGACGCCAAAACAGAGGAGAAGCCATGGTAAAAAAGAAGCACCATGAGTTACTAGTCCCTGTTGAGTCTGAATTTGGAGAAGCAGTTTGTGGACTATTACAGCTTTCATTCATCATTTCCTATGTATCAATTGGCAAGGATGTATATGAGACAGGTCCTGGTTCTGCTCACATTCAATAGGTCAATAAAGGAGCCAAATCTGCACGTATATCTTGCTACACTGGAGAAGCTAGCTACATACTTTTTCACATGCAACAGACTGAATTATGCGCAGAACAATTTGGAGTTTGTTGCCAAGGCATATGCTGCTAGAGATGACAGTCCTGAGCTTTGAACAAGGCCTCAAGAAGGAGAATTTGTATCTATCAGTGGATCAACACCATTCACATGCATAGACTTGGATCAGACCAAGGAACAATGGAACTAATTCCTGAAAAACAAAAGGTGGAATCAAGGGCCTGGCAAACAAGCCAGCTGCCCCTCAAATATTGTTTTGTGGCACCTCTTCTAGGACGTCTTTCTCTGGAGACACAAGAAATGCTTGGGATTGACCATAGTGTACACAGTGAGAAACACCATGAGAATTATGAGTCAAGAAACAGCCATCAAGAGAAAAGCACAGAAAAGTTAAAGGATGTCCTTGACTCTGCAAATGTTTTCAGTGACACCAGTGAACATCTCCATACTCTCCTGTCAAAGAAAGTCTCCAATGAAGAAGGTCAAGTTGTTGAACTGGAATGACTTGTAAAAAAGACAACCCTGAAACCAAAGTCAAAGCAGTATCAGTTACGCACAACACCTTCACTGTTCTCAAGACTGATGATAATTGCCAAGTCTGAAAGAGATATTGATGAGAATGCTGCTATCTCTGAGTTTGAATTCTTAAATGTGAACTACACACTTATGAACCCAGATGAAAGTCTCATTACTTGCAAGACCAAAAGTGACTTGGCCAATGAACCCATCACACTTGCTTCCCATGCACAATCTTCCTCATTGCAAGGTGCAGATGTTTTGATCATAGATGGAATGGCAGCTGTCCAAGCATTGATGCATGCTGTCCACTTCAAAACGTGCTTTGACTAAGGCCTTGTTTTTGCTGCCCATATCGATTCACTACTCAAGGAATATACTCGTAGCAGAGTTGTTTTTGACAACTATTCAAAGACTTCGCCTATCAAGGACAGTATCCGTTATGCTCTGATGAACGCTCAGGCTGCCCCAGAAGCTGTTGTAGAACTCTTCAGCTGTCAATATTCTGTCAGCTTCTGTGCCAGTGCAAGATGCGCATGTAAAGTGAACCACCTTCAGTGTACTGAATTGTGCTCTTGGGATGCATCTGAAAAGTGCAGCAACACAATACCTGTTGTCAAGGATTAACTATGACTACCCAGACTAATTGATGTCCAACAATTTACAAGTTAATGTTAAAATCTCCATATCAAAGGAGTTTTTTTTTCATAAATTTTGTCTTAATATGCCTTTTCATAAGCAGCAATTTTTAATAGTGTATTTTTTTATTACCCGTCTAGCCTCGATCAACCGCTGGTATTTGATTAAGTGTCAAGTGTAGAGGCTACATTACTCTAGTTTTTAATGATTTCTCTAAGAGCCTGGTTGAATAAGCTCCGGGTGAATCGCATGTTTTAAATCAATAAGCGCCGGGTCGGCTATTCAAGAAACCATGGTATGCTATTTTTGCATATAATAAACTGTTCATCACTATTCTAGTCATTAGTTCATGCCTACCAGAGTATGGTAAATAATGTATGCTTTAATAGTGTATTGTGTACATAGTGTAATGAAAATGGCATAAGTATAATGTTTCAATATATTCACTGTTATATCAATCTGCCTCATAGCAGCCATCTTGAATTCATAAATGTGACATTTATGTTGCTTTTCAATCATGGTTTAATGATGGTTTACTCACTTTTCAATTTGTAATACATACTCAAATTGTACAGTTCTCGTAAAGCTTTAGTAAATAAGCCGAAACGAACAAAATGTTAGATATTTTTAATAAAAAATGTCTTTTTTTGGTGGCCATTTTTGATTTTTGATTAATAAATTTCATATATATAAGCAAAACATATATATCAGATAAATTCATCTAAGCAAAAAGTATCATTTGATAACTTATAAGCAAGTGGTTTATAAACAGAATGGCTGCTTAGCACATATTCTCAAAACCATGAGCGGCCATTTTGAATTTAGGCCATAACGTCCCTAAAAATGTCGGGAAAATTCGGGGCCAATGGAATTTATCATCAGAAGGGTCTCAAGGCGGCATATTGTCTCAATTTTTATTTAATATGTACATGAATGATCACTCTATCTTGTTAAATAATTCTAATGTTGGATGCAAAATTAAAGAATATATTGTACAATAATTTTATATATGTAGATGACACATGTGTTGTGGCTCCCTGCCCTAGTGCTATCAGGGAAATTTTATTGGATATCTGTAGTAGAATTTGCAGATCACATTATATCAAATTTAAATGTGAAGAGTCAAATATATGTGTTTCAAACCTAAACTTTTAAAATCTTCATGTTCCTTGTGTATCACTTGGAAGTGAAATTGTACCACCTGTGGTGAATACCAAGTATCTTGGGGTGTTCATTCATCATTGATAAAGAGGGCGATCAAACTAAAATATGAAATCCTTGTGAAAAGATTAATTCTGCAGATCACAAATCTATTGCAGGTGGTTTCATGTACTACCAAATGTGTACTTTAGTACATGGTTTTCAACGGTGAGAAGTGGCAGATTTCAATTTGTAGCCAAAAACAGAAACGTTTCAAATCTGCTGCAAAGTTAAGTAGAGTGTTTTTACAAGAACGTTGTGTTTAGCCATCCTATTTCCAAACTAGATCGTCTCATATAACCATATTCACAGATGTTGTTTGGATGGATAAAATCTTTGTGATCTGTAAATGTCATGAGAAAATGACACTGAAGACAGAAGTTACAGCACTGTATGTGACGGATTATGAGAAATAGAGATTCGTCTTTGGGTCTTGATTTATTCATATGAAATGTTTACTATGGCAAAACAAATAAGCGTGTCGCATAGAGGAGCAATTGAAATATATGCATGCGCAATATGAACATGATTAGACTAATACTTTTTATGTGAGAGGGTTTCAAAATGAAAATTTCTATTTTTTGCAACTCATTTTCCAGTAGTGTCTAATCACGTCCAATGTTAAATTTTCATGTGTGTTCTGTGTGATATTAAAGTGTTACGTTATCTATGATTGAGTACGGTGAGTAGGTTCAGCGACCACGTTTATCAACATACGTGTGACGTAGTTATCTGTACACGTGATGCACATCATTCGTTCAAAACGGGGTCATCCGGTGCGTTTTGGCTGAATTTCATGTTGAATTTCGTGCTGAATTTCGTGCTGAATCTTTGGCTGAATTTTTTTGCTGAATTCTGAGTTGAGTTCATAACCTACAGACCTCGTGCGTATAGTCTTAACCAACCTAATCGGGGCTTGGTTATTAGGCATATTGGGCCCTCCATAACAGGCAGTTATTTTATGGACATTTAGCGCATGTCATTGTCATATCGCACGGCTAGATAAGCAGTATACAACCCGTTTAGTTTTTGGGGAAGTTGACCTCAATCACGAGGCCCACTCAAATTACCAAGAGGGTAACGTCCTATGTTTCCTATAGTGGACGTAAAATACTGAACAGGTCAGGTGCGACGTCGGGGATGGTTGAAGTGACTAAGTATTCATAGGTGAATGAAAACCATTATATGACTTTATATGATACATTAAATTATAAAATAGTACACATATGTATAAACAACAGTGAGTTTTCTTGTTTTCATGAGATAAATAATATTGTCTTGATAGAAACTCAGCAAGATAACATTTATTGTGGCATAGAAATCAGCTAGTCAAATCCACTTCGATATAATGCACATTTTGGATTCAAAGTTTAGTAGTAAAATATGCTACTAAATTTTTATAATTGATATGGTTGGAAACGCATACTTCTGTAGATTACATATGTATTAATTAAATGTTTCTAGCCATGGCAAGTGCTGAAATACTAAGCAAAATGTTCGGACACTTTTCTTCCCCATAATCACGTTTTTTCACCGTATGGCAAACATTGTCAAACGCTGGTTCGGTAATAAATATGTCAAAATCTCATCCATACCTGTCCCAAAAATATTTTATTACTATGTATATGTAATCTACAGAAGTGTGCGTTTCTAACCATACCAATTTTATGAAATAGCATACATTCGATGATCAAACTTTGCTAGTCAAAATGGTCAACACAATCGCAGTGGATTTGACAGCACATCAAAGAACATTACGACTATGTGATGGGATCAATGGACATTTCTTTCCAAATGTAAAGTATGAACTGAAAGTGTAGAAATAAGAATCTGCATTAAATTTTAAGTGTCTTATGTGTCTATGATATTTTTAAGTTGTCAGTAAACCTCTGCTTTTACAAGCATGCAAGCAAGTGAGTAATCTCAACTCTGTTATACTATCGATCATTTGACCAAAAACATCAACACACGGTTGTCGTATTAATGTATAATTCTGATGGAAATAATCTGCAGTAATATGCAATTCCACTCGTATATATAAATCTGGGTAATTGTTTTAACTAAATAGTTTATTTTGAACATGAATCACATGCATTGCCATGTGTTTGACAATCACCGTTCGGCGATACCCATAGACTATGGCTAAACAACATGATTTGTAAATGTTCCTATACAGTTTTTTTTTTTTCGGAGATAGCAGCGCCTAGATATGGTCTGTATGTTGTAGACCATAGTATATTGAATGACTTCTCATTCATAGCTATTTGTATTTCTAATCATGAAATGCAAATATATCACGTCAAAATCAACCAATTTCCTATTCATTAGTACAAGACAGCGTTCGTTGACCATCCTCTCTCGGGCACCTGCTCGCACCTGCCGGGAACGCAGATATGAACGTGTTGCGTATCTCGTTAAACTATCTCTGGCCCACTGCCAAAATGTTCAGCGGGGGTGGAATCCATACGTCAAGCGTACAATCTCACTACTAAATTCATATATACTTTGCTTTTTATTGATTTTAGTAAAGGCTTAACCGTGAGTACTCTTTTCTACAGTACTTGTGGATGAAACCAGAGTCTGCAGATGTGTCAGATTATTTAACGGTCTTTGATGAAACTGGAAAACATGGTATGAATAAAAATAATAGATCTTTTAAATGTTCTAAATACTTTATACAAAAACGTCTGTTAGGTTTCAGGGTCATTCTTCATTTTCCAGTTGCGCAGAACGTCTTGCGCAGTGGTATTAATTTAGGTGCGCTAAACGTTCATCGCAAAAAAGCTACGATTTTTGGTCAACACGACATTGAATATTAAAAGGTTATTTTCAAGTATGTTTCGTCGTATTGTATACGTGAAAATAATTTTCTAATAAATTTTGAGTTCGAATACGAATCTGTAAACAAAGAAAAATGACTGATATAAGTAATCTTATCATAATACACATTTACTCACAATATTTTTGGAAAACACAATATTCTGATGAATTCACGCCTCAAATATCACAATTTTTGATAATGTCAGCCACTCATCTTTACTAGTAATCTTTGCTATTAAGTCCAATTGGAAATGTGAATCATTTTTTCAAAGACCTATTAGTTCTCCGGCATTCACATTTGAGCAACAGTTTGGTAATCGTTTCTCTTGTTATACGGAATACAAGATATAACTAGATGAGGTACGGGGAGGACTATAATATTGAGATTTCGAACAAAAATGTGACTCTGGTTATCGCCATGACAGTTCCTTACCGGCATCGACAAGCGACTGCTTTCATTGGTCGAATCAAAATGTCACAATCTCGAACAAGCACGCAGCATTATGTCACATTCATAAAGGCGCTATCCATATAGAGGCTAGTTGCTTTGTACCCTAAATCGAATGTGTTTCACAGCGATTTGTGCGGTGGTGTGGCGCTTCCTAGATTGGGGTTTCGTATGTAAACAAACATGGCGGCGCCCGTGAATGACAACGAATATATTATTTCTTTTTATTTTGATGTCTAATAATAAGCCAAATAAACTGCTACACAGATGTCGCGGCCATAGTCTATAAAAAATGCGACAAGCAGCATTTTTATGGGGGAAAAGTCGCAAAATCGCGTCGAGAGCAATCACTGAAGTCTAAAAAATAAGGCTGTTTGTATCATGCGGCGTCTACTAAAACCACGGGGCAAACGGAACACGGGGAAATCAGCGGAACACGCATCTGCAATCCACAGGACTAATTCCGTATGGACTGAGCCTAGCCATACAGAAAACAATGGCGATCTGCAGAAGAATGGGAATGATTGTGGAGTGTATGCTATATGTAACATGGTATCACTACTTCACAATCAAGATCCATGCAGTTGGTCTACCCATGGAACGTCTTAGAAGGCATTACTCCGAGGTTATGCATGGAAAATAGATCCTTTACTGTATTTCCATACTGTGACATTGGATGTAAACCCGGCAGCCGTGTCACAGCAATCCGACTCTGGTTAAGCCCGACAGTTCGGGACGCCATGGGACGTTATGTATGATGTCAAAAGCCCTGAAAACACGGAATATTGTATTATATCTACCATAGAACACAATGGATATCATCATAAAGTAACTTACGGGCGCCTGGGGCGTTATGTATGATGGTCAGTCTTTGAAACAAACGGAACGCCCGTGACTCCATGGGGCGTTATGTATGATGTCAAAAGCCCTTTAAAAACCCAATATTATATCTACCATAGAAAACAATGGATATCATCATAAAATAACTTCGGGACAAGCGGGACGTTATGTACAATATGTACCGTTCGTGTTCGTTCCGTCCGAAGTTTAAAGTATTAGGCGTATCATGCACTCTTTTTTTACGTTTTTAACCTTGTTGAAATCAGCGAAAACCTAGATCTGCAATCCAGACTAATTCATATGTTCTGACCATATACAAAACAATCCATCCACAGTCTAAAGTAAGGCTTCTCCACTCAACACCCTAGGTCTACCAAGAGGTTATTATACGAGGGGTAGAGATATCAGTTGATATCTCATGGAGTGGCTTTTGATAACAGTACAAGTGAGTGGAGCGAAGATACGTTTATACTCGGCAACAAGGCATTGAAACCACTTAAAACTATCGGATTACTAAAAGAAAGTACTTCAGTTCAGTTCAGTTAAGGTCAACGTTGCAAAAGTACAATGTGATAGCCTTTATCAACTGGTGTGCTACGTTGCTGTAAACACTGAACAACCAACAAAGTGTGGGCGACAAACTATATTGCTTGCAGTCACATGTCACATGACCCACAACAACAAAAATGAATCAATATTCTGGTCCAAATTTCATGACAATTTTATTATTAGTGCTGCCATCTGGTGTTTAAAAAGAATAACTTTACAACTTTATGAATGGATCTTTAATAAAATATAGTAAAGTAGTCCCTTTTAGTATAATTATCATAATCTATGCAAAGATTGGCGTATGAAAATATGAAGATATCAGAAAATATCCTATGGCTTGCCCATTCAAAAAGACAGTCAGTAGTGGGCTAAAACTATTATATCTGGCACTGGGTCAATTTATTTCCAGAATCGCCGTGTGCCCATTCCAAAATTTCTGTTAGTGGTTGGGCTTGCAGCTGTTGAATTGTTTTGTGTACAACGGAAAAACCAAGTCGTCAACAATGCGGTTGGTGTCAGCTTACCTATGACTAGGGATACAGACATTCAAACAGAAGCAATACTTTTTATCATTGTTGTGATGAATTACAAAGACAAACTTTACAATGTCCGATACATTCCGATAAGTATCACACAAAATGTAACGGACAAGCTCATAATGCAAAATCCACATTAGAATGCACAAACCTAGTAGCACATTTTCATATCAGCATGACCAATTTTTTCCCTAATAATGTTGATTCACAGAATGACCACCCAATTCCCAGAGAGAACAGGCAATTCAACCGTGTAGTCCCAGATTATGATGTTCATCTTAAGGTAAATTTAAACAATCATTTATTATCTAAATTGAGACTAGAAACTTTGGTTTTGTTGTTGTTTTGAATAGATTCATTGGATTTATTTCTACATACTAACTATAATTCATTTTGAGTTAAAGCCTGCTAACAAAGGTAATGGTGGTGCCCCCCGTACATCGCTGTACTTTCAGAGGGTATGGCAGAGCCAACTAAAACGACAATGGCTTAACTTTCCTAGATACACTCGAATGTCCAATTAAGACAACCTCTTTATTAAGACCACCTCTACACTAAGACAATTTTTTGCAGTCCCATTTTCCCTCTTTATTTCATTACTAATCTTAACCTCCTCTGAATAAAGACTATACCTCTGAATAAAGACCACTTTTTGCGGTACCAAGTGTTATAATTACGGTACCTCTAATTAGAACCACTCAGCAATTTCTTTGTCTTGACCATTATACACAATATTTCCATTAAAGGCCTGTTGTAGTTTATTATGTAATACTTTCTGTCCCACTCCCATCGTTATTAAGAAATCTACCTTTTAAATCACTGACGATTATTTTACATCTCATTGTAAGAGATTGTATCTTCATGAGGTTAGATATTTAAAAGAATGACTGCATTGGATGACTACTGTGAAACTAGAATATT
Source organism: Streblospio benedicti (assembly GCA_019095985.1). Classification (NCBI taxonomy): domain Eukaryota; kingdom Metazoa; phylum Annelida; class Polychaeta; order Spionida; family Spionidae; genus Streblospio; species Streblospio benedicti. The sequence continues at coordinate 38,287,838 of CM032661.1, forward strand.
TCGTGGCTATTAAATTTTGCGATTTTCATCTATTATTAATTTTGTGACTAATTAATTTTGCGATTTGGGTCCATCCTGGACCTACTTTACATGTTATTAATGGCTATCAATGTTTGCTGAATATTTAAGTTTGCGTTTTTGCACCTACCCACGAAATTTGCAATTTAAATCGTGTGCAAACATGTCTAGTTTTACAGTAATTGTCAAATAGTTGATGTCAAAGTTCTGTCTATTATGTAATTTAAATCTTATCTATCTTTAAGTGTATCAAAGACGCTCATTATTAATTAACCCTCCCGCGTCGGATGCACACTGTGGGTCGCGTACCTTCTGTGCCAGCATACGGGAAAAGAAATCACAAAATAAAAACACTGATGAACAATGGTATTTTGAGTGTGACGCCCAAGACAAAAACTTTTTCAGGAGTCACGAAAAATGGTTATTTCTGTACATAAATTCACGTGTGTGTTCAGAATCGTATATTTCTTAGTTTTATCACATAGTAATTAAGAGTATTATGGTTTTATGTTTCTAGAATTTGTTCGTAATATCGAGCTC
>CM032661.1:38295197-38308992 GCA_019095985.1 Streblospio benedicti
GGACTAGGTTAAGAGCCCCTCGTTACACACACCTTGTTAAGCTTTTTGTTGCACTTTTTACTATGGCCACTATGGGATTAGGCAACCAGTACTCTCTTGTACTGGGTTGATCCGAATAGTGGCATTTCTTCTTTTAGCACGATAGGTTGTTGATTTAACACTTAGGGTTGATTGATTAACCACCCTTTGAAAACATGTTTGGATGGTTTTAATGTATTTCTTGGTTTATAAGATAGCTGTAATTGTTTCCAATTCAGTTAATTAATTTCTAACAATCTATTTCGTTTTTTATCAAGTTGTATATTTTGTACATTATGTGGTTCCACGACCAAGTGGATATGGAGATACTTGTGACCAAAATGTCATACGTTGGGGTTCGTTCCAAAAAGTGTTTTGTGGTAAATCAACTGAAATTTAAGTGTGAAGTGAAAACAACACCCTTGATCATTTGTGTAGCAAAACTTGTCTTGGTTAGTCTCCAGTGTTGGGGATTGTAGCATCCTGGATGAATATAAAGTAGGTTTCATAGGTTCCAATGGACTAGGTTAAGATCCCCTCGTTACACACACTTTTGTTAAGTGCTTTTGTTGTTTCTTAACTATCATGCCCACTATAGGATGGGGAAACAGTACTCTCTTGCACTGGTTCTTCTTCCGCACTTGCTGGAAGCAGACAGGGCTGGCAACCTATTCCCTAGAAGGAAATAGGCCTTTCTAACCTGTTACTGCAGAGGGATAGCATAGTCGGTGGCTACCTCCCACACCGTGGACTTTTTCCCATGTTGCACTGAGTAGGGGGCCTGAAGCAGTTGCATCGCTCAGCATCGGTGCAAAGTCCTGCACCAGAAGGCCCTTCGTGAAACCCAGGTTGTCTCAGTCGTACCTTGCCTTTAGTGAATGGGTGTCCTGTGCACGGGATACCTTGGGGATCATCAGCAAGCGGCTTATGAGCTACTGCAACCAAAGAACACCAGAACTCAATTTGTTTACATTTCATTTTGTTGTGTAACTCCATCGGAAACGCATTCTGCAAATGCATTTTGGTTTTATTCTACTTTTTTGGCCAAAAAGTGTGAAAATTATGTCACAAATTTTACCGATCATTTTTCACAACTTTTAAGGTCACTATTAGGCAAAAATGCATTTTTTGTATGTTAATAAATTACTGCAAAAAGAGGTGCAGGTGAGGCTGGATGTGGACATTCTAGCACTGTACACGCTGAAAGGTCTGGTGGGTCTGGCTGAGGAGACGCTGGAGTATCAGAAAAAATGGCAACATTAAAGTAAGCGCCACTAGGCCCATCTTCCTCACCCGCCCCAAACTATTCTATGTGAACATGTGAACACTTTATCTGGTTTATTGTTTATACATTTACAAATAGCTTGTTAACATTCTGTTTCCCAGCTTGTTTCATACCTGTGGTAAAAATTGCATTCACTGCAAGCATCCATGTAAACACTTTGTAAACCGTATGGTTCCAACTGGTTTACAAGTTTGTTTACAATGTTTGTAAACAGACATTCCCCGTGTATAAGCTTGTAAACAGACTGTTTTCTTTTTCTTGTGTAGAACACTGCCTTATAATAATGTTTCAGTACATGTAATTGAAATATATGGCATTTTTTTCTACCTGTGTCTCACGTTGTTGTGTGATTTGTACGATAGAGCCAAGCCACTGCTGGCCACAAGCTGGAGACAGGGATTGGAAAATTTTGACAAACAAGTAAGTCTATTGCACTGTATGTGCCTTTTGACAAATTTTAACATGTCTCATACTGGATGAGTAAATTAGAAATAAATAGACATTTTTCAAAAAAAAAGGATTAAAAAAGTTGTACACTTTTTGCACTTTTTTGGTGTTCAACCAATAAGGGCCCTCGAAAACAAAACAAATGTATTAAGTGTGTCTAATTAAGGTGTAATAAGGGTCAGCATTTGAATAAAGCTCTTCCCCACTTCTTTAGGCATTGCTATGAATAAACTGTTTACTAGTTCACAATGCATTTTATGGTAGGCTGATGCAGTAGACAAATGCGATGGTATGTTTACTGGCTTTCTAAGGCTCAATTATGCTGGCAAAAATACCACAGATCTCACCATGGATCTCGCCACCCCAAAAACATGCAAATACCCTCATAACCATGTATCCAATATACATTGAATACTTGGTAAACAATGACAGTCAAATTTGAATTATGAATAAACTAAAGGACACAGTCAAAATGGCAATTGTAAATACACCAAATAATATCTTAGCCATTAATGCTCAAAATATTGGAGTTATCTAGTTCATATTCCCTTTTGATAATAATATGAAGCAGGGTGGACTTTCTCCAAAGAGTAGCTATTACAGAAAACCTGTAGTTTTTATACAAACTAACAATTAATCTTTTGAGGCTCAATGGGTGTCTTGAGGAATAAAAATATACAAAGTTTTATTGTGCCTCACCATACACATCTAATCGATGATTGCCCTCTATAATAGTCGGTTCATTACTCTTGTTGTTCTGTATCTGAAAATCTGAATCTGACAAAAAATTTGCAGTTAGGACAAAAGGATTTTAAAAAGTCTATGCATAGTAATGAGTTAATATTTCAAAATTAGACATTTCATGGTTTAAACTTTTTTTTTTTTTTTTTTTTTTTTGTTTTAAAACAAAAATATATTGGTGAAAAGTCTAACCATGCATAGTAATGAGAAACTCTACTTAATTAATATTTTTTTTTTTCATTTTTTTTTCTTTTTCATTTTCATTTTTTTTTTGTTGATTGGTCAAAAAACCAAAGGTGACAAAAATAGAAAATGTCGTCCAGTAGTTTGTTACTTTGGTACAAATGAGGATAGTTGAATTCTTCAGTTCCCAATTGCGCAGAAAAGTTGCTCACTGTCATTTTTTATAAACATTTGAGACATAAAAAGTCCATGGGTACTTCCGGTATATGTTATAAGCCCATTTTAAAATCGCATTTCTGCTATAGCATTCAAAGTGTGTATTCTACACAACATTGATGGCTGCTGCACTGATAGACGTTGGAAAATTAAGTAAGTACATCTATTTGAAGCGTGCATTCTTCAATATAGTGAAGTTGTCAACTTTTTCTTCACTGGCTGTCTGCAAATTTGACCAAGTACCGGCTTTTTGCTCATAACTTCGTCAATTTTTATGCTCACAAAATCCGATTACGTATTTGTAATCCTCATTAAAAAATACTACTAGGAATGCTATTTGAGGCATGCATTCTTCATAATAGTGAAGTTAAAACGTTTGTATCATGCACAAACTACACAGGTCGTCTGCATTTTTTCACGAAGACTGGTATTCTGCCCATATCTTCGTCGATTTCAATGCTAACTAAAATTCGATTACAGATTCATAATCCTCACTCAAAAATTCTATTAGGAAAGTACTTTACATGAATGACATAGGATAAATGATAGCTGAAAATTACCTTAGAATATTTAAAGTCGTGTTAGTTTACAATGACGCGAGCGACCGGAAGTAGTCAATGGACTGTTTGGTTTGGATTAATTTACTGCGCAACACGTCCTGCGCAACTGGGAACTGAAGAATGGCTGAGCCTGTGTTTGACCTTTCATATCTATTGATATGCAGAAAAAAGTGTACAACTTTGTCATTTCGATTGAGAAAATGTCTACTATGATAGCCATAATGTTAATTAAACTTCATAGCAAAGAGCCATGGAACCGTAAAATGTGTCGTATGGGCAGACCCGGTTTACTTGAAATTGAAGTGACATAGTAAGGTGCTAATATTAGTCATCAGAACTTTGCGGTTCAAGGAAATTTAAGTAAAATAATTTATATATGTGTTTTAGTTCTTGCAGATATATTTTTACACCTCTCTTTTCTCACACACGTCTTTTTAGCAAACAATTCTGCCCGATAGATATAGCTGAAGACAGGTTTTACAACCCCTAAGCTTCCATTTAACTATCAAGTGGCCCTGGCGGGACTCGAGCTCACGTTTAAAACCTGTCTTCAGCTATATCTATCGTTGGCAGAATTATGCTGGCTGAAAAGACGTGTGTGTGTGAAAAAGAGAGGTGTAAAAATATAAAATAATTTAATTTGCTGATTACAATTTTCTAATTTCCTAATGTAATAAAACCGATCTTTACTTCACTGATAATCAATACAGAGTTTAAATGGAAACAGAGTTAAGAGGTTTTTGACGAAAGTGAGCTTTAGATTTTGCGTCTCAACTTAATGTGATTTGAATTAATTATATTTTCAATATGCTTATTTTCCAAATTATTTTTAACCTTAAGTTCTTTTTCAATTATAGATATTTTCGTCCACTGTCCATTTCAAATAATCTGATAAAAATGGAAAAAACTAAATTGTATTAAGCTCTACAGAAAACATTTGAAAACATTACTCAAGCAATTTGTCAATTTCAGGAACTTGATGATTTGAAGAAATACATCGCTGAATTTGACATAAAACATGAAAAAAATCTGATGAGAACGAAATAGACCGCATGGTCTTCATCCTGCTCCTTGGCCTCCACAACGCAGGCAAATCCAGCTACATCAACACGGTGCAGTCGGCATTCTTCAGTTGTATCAGCGACAAGGCCCCAGTAATGCCAGGACAGGGAGGCAGTTATCACTATGGAGGTAGCGCAGAGTCTCTTCAGTGTCATACGTGTCATAAGGTAGTGCAGTTCTCTGCATTGGGCAATAAGGTGGGTCATTTCGTGCATGGGGTTATAAGGCAGCATGTTGTCTCTTTCATGGGGTCATAAGATTAGGAAGGGTTCTCTTCATTATCATAAAGTGAAGAGGGTTCTATTCACGGGGACATAAGACAGTGATGAGTTTCTTAATAGGATTTGAATACAATTACTCATTTGATAAACAAGCAACAATTCAATCTTACTAAAAAAATTAGATGGCGAGGAGATTATGAACAATGCCCCTCTGTTCTATTAACTCTTTGTTATACAATCAAGCTCTGCCATTTGGGCATCTCACAATTACGGAAACTGTTTTATTCTACCATTTGCTATATGATTAAACAAAATCTCTTCACCGATAGGAATACTTTCCCTACTCACTTCAGTGTCCTAACAACAAGGTTTTGTACTGTATGCAGCTGAGAAAGTACCCGATCCGAGAGAGCCGGGGTCGCAAGGGCAAAGTCCTCAACTTCGAGCTGCTGGACACGATGGGGCTGCACTATCCTGGGATCCATGCCAAGGATGTGGAGAGTCTGCTGGACGGTTCTGTGCCAGAAAAACACGCCGTGAGTCTGACTCTTAGTGAAATTTCAAGAGTGTTGTCATTTAATGTGTACATGAATATGTGCATACCATTTCAGGAATAGGCATTGTTCAAAATGTTCAAATTCAAGAAAATCACAAAATGAAACAGCACATAGTTTGTTATTGTTCACTGTAGACAGGTAGTAATCGGGCATGTCCATTTCCCACCCGCTTGTGTTGTAGTTGAATGCTATCAACAACTGTTTACAATTACAGTTTAACACCTCGCAGCCTCTACCTGCAGATGTGCTTCTTAAAAACCAGGAAAACCAGCCTCAAGTGATGGCGCTAGTGGTACGTTATGGCACTAAATATATGTTATGGGACTAGTGGTACATTATGGCACTACTGATACGCTATGTTACTGGCAAAACGTCATGCCACTTGTGGTATGTTATAGCACACTGTACATGCAAGTTTTGTCTTTAGGAATTATATAAATGTTGATAGTTATCACCCTTTTCAAATAAATGTCTTACGCCCCCATTCCTGGATTTAGCAATCGACACTTTCTTTTTAAATTGTATTCTCCATTTTTCACTAGGTTGATGGCAGTACCATAAAGGATGTTAAAAGCGATACGAAAAAGGAATTAAAAGACGTAATTAAGCATGCCATAAGTAAAGGTATTTCAGCATAGAATTCATCAATTAATGATTTTGTGCTATCATAATATCAATTTCGTAAATTTTATTGCATAGGCATTGCAATAACTTGCTTGTATTTTCCTATGATGTGATTCATATCTCTCCTATCTAGCAAAGCACAATTCTCACACTATATTGATATGGTTAAAGACCTTTTTCCATTTGACTATCGGCTTGGCCAAGATCAGGGAAACACCTTTGTTGTACATTAGTTGAAAAATCAAGGTGAACAAATATCAATTTAACTATGTTTGCTAAATAGAAAACCCATTCCTGCATAGTTTCATTTTTTTTCAATTTTCTAAGTCATAAAGTCATATAAAAGTTATAATTAATTTAACTATCTTTGCTAAATAGAAAATCCATTCCTGCATAGTTTCATTTTTTTTTTCAATTTTCTAAGTCATAAAGTCATATAAAAGTTACAACCGTGTCAGTGCAATGAGAAGGGCTGGACTATACATCTCCAAGCATAACCGAGAGATTTAACACATTAGTCCGCCTGCTCCGTATAGAAACACTCCCACCCCCGGGGGAGTTTTTGCAAACATTTCTTTTTGTACTTTGGATACTACTCTTAAAGAAAAATGATGTTTGCAAAATATTTGATGGCGAAATATATTTTTGGGGGGTCAAACAGGGGTCATCGGGTCAAAATTTCATAAAATTGCATTTATCTCGATAAATAACAAATCTAGAGTAAAAACTTGTATTGACCTTAGATACGAACATGTGTATGTGGAATTCCAATGAAACATCACATTTGACCTTCGACCTCACCTTCAAGGTCAAACAGGGGTCATCGTGGTCAAAATTTGATAAAATTGCATTTATCTTGATTAATAGCGAATTTAGAATAAAAACTTATATTGACTTTAGATAGGAATATGTGCATGTGGAATCCAAATTAAATATCACATTTGACCTTTGACCTCTCCTTTCAAGGTTGCATTAGGTCAATTTCCGGAATTTTGTTCAGTTTTCCGTTTACGAAAGAAATGAGCAGCTTTGAAGTATCATTGGATAATAATCCATGGTAAATTAGTTTTATTGATATAAACATTTGTACTCTAGATCGGGATTACTTTTATGTTTTATGTTGATTAATACTTTATTAACTAATTATGCAAAAATATACAAACTGAATTAATATGATAGTAAATGCCACGATTCTTATATCATTTATGAAGTTAGTAAATCAATTACATTCCTTATTAATGTAAAGAGAAACTAATAGCTGAACAGCGTTGATCATTCGTAAAAAGATATCTTGAGTAATAGTGATGTACATTTCCGTTTTGCCTTGAACATATTTTTCTATGACTGGCAACTAGAACAGAATATGTCGATTTATTGGAATTAATTTGTTTGGTGTAAGTATTGACATCAGAGGGTTATTTTCCCAGGTTTATAGGACTATATCACATAGCCTCTGCAAGGACTTAAATCCACGACCTTTACCACTGTGGCACCTATTCACAAAGCACTTAAGGCAGACCACCCGGGTCGGTCAGGATGTCCGAGTGGTCCACTACGGCAGTTATACCTGTCTTAAGTGGTTGGTGAATAGGAGCCACAGTACAGTGGTAGTGTGCACTCAGGTGATACGGCTGTCAAACTCATTCAATAAACATTTCTAGTATCAAACACGAGGTGCATTTTCTCTATTCACAATGCAATTAAATACAGATCCAACATCCTCAAGTTTTCCATAATAATGAAGTATATTCATCGGCAGTTTAAATAGCTTCTTTTTTGACCAGCTCCCTTCTATGATCTTCCATGAATATTTCATGTGCGCTTCTACTTTCCTCATGGTATTTAGCTTCTCTTGCCTTCAAATCTACATCTATCATTTTACACAGCACATTTTCATAACTTCGTCTCTCTGAAGCCTTTTAAGGTCTTTCCTGCAGTTTCTGTTTTACATGTCACCAACGTTTCAGTAAAAATTCTGTTTTACATGTCCCCAACTTTTCACAAAAATTCTTTTGCCAGGAAGAATTAATTCTGGAGTATTTTTACAAATAAACAGGAATCACAAGGAATGTTATTGATAAATTAGATTTTTTTTTCTTTATTGATAGTTCAACCTCTGGATCTTGATACGATTTCCTTTTTATTGCTTTTAAATATTTGAGATTTGTGAATTTGCTATAGCATTCTCTACGATACCCATGCCATTTATTATCATATTCAGTCGGTACACGTTTGCAAATTTCATCATAATGCTGTTTTAGATCCTTAAAAATTTGCCTCACTTCAATCATTTCTTAATTTTCCCCCAACTTGAATCTGATAAATTATCTATTTTAAAAGGTTGCATCCTTCTAAAATGTATGTTGCATGATTTTATATTGGCCTCTTTTCTTTTTTTGAATTGCTTCTCAGATTACATTTTCACTGCATTTTCCATGATTTAGCAACGACCATTGTATTGTGAAGATGTATTAAATTTGTTTCTCTTTTTGTAAGTTACACATTTTTTATTCCAATGTCCAATCAGATAATACCAAAACATAACAAAATTTGAGAACATGCACGTAATGAAGTTATCATTGATACTGATGCTGCCTCGACTTCTACCATTGAATGTGAAACCCATTAATATATGAAACTATTTAGTAAAATATTGATTAAAATAAAGCATAATGTAATAACAGAAATTAAGGTAAAGCCAAAAAATATTATGAAGCACAATATAGTAAAACTTGGGGACAACTCAATTGTTATGAATAACTTGACTTGAATGCTTACCAGCCAAATAGAAATCAGATATCATCACTTTGAAGGTGTAGCTGAAATCTGCATTGAAGCAGGTTGTACAGTGTGATGTATAAACTGTGAATTGTGAACTGTAAAGTATGAAGTATGAAAATATGAGCTGTGAAGTATGAACTGTGAAGTGAACTATGAACTGTGAAGTGTCCCTTAGGGCTTTTGTTCACAGATAATTCATTGACAAAAAAAAAGTAAGTGTGAAGTGTGATGGTCACCTGCGGGCTTTCGTACTTAATATAGTTAAACAAAAAGAATGTCTTCACCTAATTCAATATAGTTGTAGGAGACGTGCTTGCGAAAAAAAAAGAAAGAATGTTGATATGAATGAATATATCTCAGCTAACAATGTCTGGTTCACAATGGAAATAAGTTGCTAGATATTCTTTAATGTCTTAAATGTATGGTATTAACCATATTCTTTATAATTAGGCATAATTTCACAATTTATCGTTCTTCCAGGTTTATTTATATGTAATATTTTCAGAATCATATTACACGTATTGAATATTTAGTCCATAGTCAGCATTTCCATAGTCAGTATTTCTAACTGGCTGCCAGTCAAAGCCAAGTAAATTATATACTAGTTTTAAATGTTTGATATATATCAAAGGAGCTTAAAAGTCAAACCAAATGTTAAAATCGAATGACAAAAACCTGTGGTACCTCGCTTTCGGACAAAAACCTATGGAGAAAGATTGCTCAATCATGTGGAACTCTACCCGCAGCCGACTATGCACTAATATCAATACTTTTGAACTTAAGACATTTCTCTTGAAGAATTTTATAGGGTTAACTTTTAAAGAATCAATGTTATCAATTTTATTCTAATTTTGCATTGTTAACTTTTATATACTCTACTGTATTTTTTGTTTATCTATTCAAAGTGTCTGTGAGCATGCTTTGGATACAGGCACTGTAAATGCTTGGCTTATTATTATTATTATTATATACTAGATAATTACATTAAGTTGAGGTGGATATTAAAATCTAAGAACCTGCAGACACTGTCGGACCAGATGTCTCGAACCGAGGCGCAGCCGAAGGGACAGGCATACATTAATGAGCTGCATTCAATATCCGAATTGCATTTCTGACTTAATGCTTCTTACATATTAATACTAATCCTTTGGGCCACTTACACCATTACAATTTTTTAATATGTCACAAAAGCGTGACCACAAGCACATGTATTGCATTCAAGGCCGTGTTTCAGATCATGGATTCTAATGATTGTATTTTTCATGTATGCTCTAGGGATGCCATGCGAACAAATGTTTCATTTAACAACCAGTTTCATTATATAATTGTGCGTTTTTTGACCAATGCACATGCTACTGTGGGTTGTTATTTGCTCATTGTATTTGGCAAATATTAAAGTTTTTTATGTTTAATTGTTAGCTATCATGATCTCCATAAATTTTTAAGTTACAGATGCGCGGTGACAAAATTTAATCCGTATTCAAGGACATTTTAGGATCAGTTCATATTGAGTGATGCTTGTGTACATTATGATGTACATTTGCATAAACACACACATTTTCTGTCATTGCTAGTAGATGGGTATATATACAACCTGAAAAGGTCAACCTATTGTAAGTCTTTGTCCTGCTTACAAGTCCGTGTGTGGTTTGAACGTAGCGTCTGAGCCGTCAAGTTTGCCGTTCTGAATGCCTATGTGCATGCATTAAAATATCAGCCAGTATATCAAATATAGGCCAAAAATATCAACCTTTATATCAGTTGTAGGCCAAAATAATGTACGTCTCACAAACCGTCTGGGATAAGTGTCTAATATAGCAAACCACAGCAGACAATAGAAAAACAATACCGCCTCACATTAATTATTTATATTTTTTTTCACCTCTGTATGTTGAAACATTAACATTCCTATATATTTGTGTATGTATAAACATATATTATGTATCATTATTGTTTGCCATATTTGTGATATTGAATAAAATCAATCTCAACCTCAGATATAGCCACTGTGGTCCTCGTCACCCACATAGACCGGGTCTGTCCGCGGATCAAGTACGATATTGAGCAGGTGTATTTCAGCAGCGAGTTACGAGAGGTTGTGGCTTATGTTAGTAACGAGCTAGGTAAATATTTCTCTGTTCATATATTCACATATTTTCAATTAGATGAAATCCTGCTAGTATGAAAATAACATATAGATATGTGTTTAGCAGTTTACGGTGTGTATAATGGCATAATTTAATATTGTGGTTTTGCATTCTTTAAAACACATTGATAATACAAAAGTAGTATATATTACTCACACTGCGTTACACATAGATATATTGTCATTCATCGTGTCCGACTTGTAGACTATTGGGTTTAAGTATTGACATTGATGATATGTGTGATAAATTTCAGTGAATTATGTTACATGTACATGATCATTAATGCCCTCGGTTGGAATGACACGGCTTTTAGCTGTGCTAGAATGTCCGAGTGGTCTAGTGCTTGGTGAATAGATGCCATGATAGTAGTGGTAGAGGGCTGAGTCACTAGATGTAGGGGTGGGTTTATAAGGAAGTGGGATGTCGGGGGAAAACCGGAAAAATAGGATGGAGGGAAACAGACCAAACACTAGAAAGGTACTCATTGGAGCACAACTAGTCCCAGGACATTTGAGCATCAATTATCAGTTTTAACTGTCTTGTATGATTTTTCATTGGATTGCCAATTATGGTTCATGACATCCCCGTATTGTGACATTGATTTATCAATGAATGTTAACAAAACTAAGTGATGTGCCTCTAGTTTTGCTGGGTGTGCCGAAAATGATGCTAGGGTAGAGGTTACCATTATGCATATAAAATTGTCAAATATGAAGTTAGAGGACCCTCCATGGCTCTTTCGATTGGCAAATGAATACAGCGTGTGCTCAACCAATGAAAATTATGCGGAGGGGTCATCATGTTCATATGGCCATATGCCTCCATCTCTGTTCCGTTATGGATTCAGTTTCCTGATTTGGATCAATTCGTATAGCTACAAGTTCAAAGTACTTTGGTTCTTCTGCACACAGGACTGTTGTATGCTCAACTGAGATTCCATGTCCCTATTGTTCACTGTGTAGATACTTCCGACCCCTTAATCGAACGCGAGAACCTGTGTTCCATAAATTGTGCCTTCAGAGATTGCTCTATTTCACCCACATATGACACATCACAGTCAGTACACTTGATCTGGTATGGCGGACCAACACTCTCGTCGCCTTGTCTAAGGGATGCCTACGTCTCACCAACAATTTTCTAAGAGTATTCATTAGTTTGAAGAAAGCCTGGACATTGTGCTTATACAATACTCTCCTGATATGCCCCGATTTACCCTTGACGCAGCTGTGGACAATGACGACCCATGATGTAATCACTGTGGTCAAGATAGGAGTTTCTATCGAAAGCTCAAATGTAATGATTCTGAACTTTAATTATCCTGATTAAAATGTATAATACATATTTCCTATGTACTTGCATCGTACCAAAATTTAGGGTGTGGATTCCTTGAACTCTTATGAACCCCCCTTGTATGTAGTATAGTTTTGTTGTATGGAATCGGGGGAAATCCTCAATGTTACCACTATGTTATGTTGCTTCAGGTGTCAGAGAGAGCAATGTCTTCCCCGTGCAGAACTATGTCAGTGAGCACCAGCCTCGATATGAAATGGACATCCTTGCGCTGAGGGCGCTCAAGGAAATGCTGGCAAAGGCTGAGGACAACATATTTGGCTGAGGCCTAAAATTAAAGGGAACTGACATTGTGTGAATTATAAAAATATTGTAGAATAGGGCAAAATTTGGGGAAATAATGGAATCATTATGGGCTAAAACATTATATCATAAAGGGACATGATAGTATAATTTGATAGATATTTTATATGTTGTAAATTTACAGTACAACAAACGCATTAAAACTAATGGAATTAATTTACAATTACCTGTATACGATATTAAATTAGTTTTATTTTGTGTTTGTTGTATTGTAAGGATGTTAATATATATTGCACAATAATATAAATAATGTAAATGTAAAATAATACATATTGAAGAAGAGTAATTGTTATGCAGATTGAAAAGGAGGATGTTGGTTTGAAATTAGTGTCAAATAGAGGAATAACACGTTTTTAAAACTTTGGGCTATTTTATATGTTGCATAAGAAGAAAGACTATACATATTTAATGTGAGACCACATGCAGTTTACCGTATAAACTCTATATTAGGTGGAAAGAAGATGAATCTATTTACTATTAGATTTTAATTCATATGTAATATGTTGTTTAATCTATTATCTTAACTTATTCTATTATTGTTTTATTGTTTTAGTGGGCCATGTGCCGGCAGTCATGAGATATGTTTTAAGGACCACAATGAAAATAAGCAATACTTAGTGTAAGCTTTCTTCTGTTATCAGAGGAACATCATGTGGCAATCATTATCTGTGATTATTTGTGCTATTATATTCTATGTATATTTTGATTGTACATGTTTTCTTGAATAAATCTAATCTAATCGAAACTTATATTTGTATATGTAATTGTTCTAAAATCAAATATTTGCATTCAATTATCAGTGTGAGGATTTTCTGAGACATGATATTTTCCCAATCAAATCAAGTCAAAGCCAACATACTTTACAACCCGTGTCCCACTGGGGACGGCACACTGGGAACTTACGCTCAGCTGATAAAAATCGGTGGGAAATCCAGATTTCGACATGTACGCTAACTCAGAATTATCTCCCTGCTATGACGACCCAGCGTTCCTTGGCCGTTTCATCTTCAACTACCATGAAGCACGCATACGTTGGTTTCCCTCACGAGCGTGTTGCGATTGATTTGCAAGGGCGCGGAGATGACCAAAAGGCATCGTTATGTCTGTGTGATACAAGACTACTTCTCCAAAAGGATGGAGTCGTACCTCCTAAAGAGAAAGACGGCAGAGGCTGTCGTGGATGTGCTCTGTCGGGAGTACATCGTGAGACACTGTACATTTCGGAGGCTTCGAAGCGACCAGGGAGGAGAGTTTGATAACCATCTTTGTGATGAGTTGTGCAAGTTGTATGGCATTGACA
>CM032661.1:38309092-38331517 GCA_019095985.1 Streblospio benedicti
AAAAATTAAATAATACGAAAAAAAATGGTTCTCAATAAATTTTTTAAATTTTTTGGTTTGTTTTTAAAATTTTTTTTTTTTTTGTTATCTGAGAAATTTTAAAGTCTGGTTTTTTATAGGTTGGTTGGCCTTGAGAATGCACCCCGGGAACGAGAAACCATGCTGCCATGTTGACGTTTTGAACTGGAAAATAGTTTGAGAATAAACACGACAAGGATTGAAAGGGAAATGATAAATATTCAAAGAAAAAAAAAAAAAAAATCTTGACAACGAAGAAATTTTGGAATTTTTTATGATTATATATGAGGGGGGATACCCCAAGTGGTTCGGGAAATGGCCTTAAAATTTAAATGTGTGGGAAATTGGCAAAAATTAAAAATGGTTAATGGAATTTGGCCAATTAAGGGGGAAGGGGGGGAAATTAAACCCCAAAAACAAATGGAACAAATTCTAATTTTAGTGGGAAACTTAAAAAATGCGCGAGGGGTCATGAAAAAACTTTAAAATTTTTTTATAAAATTTAAAAAAAATTTTTGGTTTTTAAACCCCGTTATAAATACACAATAAATTTTTCAAAATAACAAAATTTTTTTTTAAAAGAAGGCATTTTAATGGGAAATAAAAATTTTAAGGGGGAAGGGGGGTGAGCTAAAATTTAAGGGGAAGGGAAATGATTAAAAATTTTGGGTGGGGATCGACCCCCATCTAGACCCCTTTTTTTTATCTCATTTTAAGCATACAAAAAAGAATATTTTTTATTTTTTTGGTGTATATACTAATTTTTACATCATTAAGGGGTTTATAAAATTTTTTTTAATTTACAAAGTCATAGCATTGTTTTTTTAAGAACATTTTGCATTAGTGCACCATTAACTGCAGAGAAATCAACCCTAGACTAAAATGAATACAAATTTGGACTATTTTTGAATTTGTGATTTGTTTTGTGGCGGTGTGCCACCTATAAATTTGATCAAAGAGAATGGAGAAAACAAACATTGTGGTTGTTGTTGAAAATTGCAATGGGGGTTTAAATAGAGAAAAAGTTTTTTTTGTTTTACTTACTGATTTTTAACATGTTTTTCATGTCTTGGACAATATAACAGTAAGTTCACAGTTTATAATTCAAGTCCAGTTGCCACTGATAACATTCTCCTTTAAATGGCTTTCACAATTATTATTAGGGGGCGATAATATATGCAAATCAGTATCAAAACAGGATCTTTATGTTTACTTCCTCGGATTATAAACTCTGTGGATTAAATAAGTCATTCCTTATCCCAGGTCTCCCCTGGGCTTATATATTGTACACGTGTTTTGACTGTTAGGCTGTTTTTTAACCGTTGACTTTTTAAAACTAGATAACAGCACTGGTGATGGAAAATAAGCAAGTTATGGAGAAGTACGTCAGTGTGCGACCCGGGGGCCTTTATGCTGTGGTGAAGTTTGTATTACACCACTGCCCCAGCAGCCCACCAACAGCGCGACCACTCATTGATATATGGCTTCGGAACAGCAAATCATATGCTGCAGAGCAATGTGGTACAGTATTCCCGTTTGACATTAACGAATTTGCCATCTAGCCATATAATATAGAAGCGTATGTTCGTTCCTGGGTCTCTCACAGAGATATACAGGGTATTAACTCAGCTCTACGTGTAGGAGCTATTGCCATCTTGTACATTGTGCATCGATTCCCATGTTGTACCATACACAAGGTTGGCAGTTTCTTCGCTGTTGGAAACTTCCACGGAAAATTCCTTGCTCTTCGTCCTGCAGAAATACCAATCTTCTGCACATCATTTATACATGTGCCTTTTGAGGACTCTTGCATTTACAATCACATTTAATGTTTAATGTTAATTTAGTCTTCATATTTGTGAAGTTCGCAAGTTTGCATTAGTCTTGGTCGTCTGTGATTTTGATGCGGACAGGTCTTTTGCCCATAACCTAGTCAATTTCCACACTAACTAAAATCCGATTACAGATTCATAATCATCTCTCAAAATTCTATTGGGACGTTACTTTGCGCACGATACGTGATACTTGAAAATGACCTTTAAATATATAAAGTCGTGTTAGTCTAGGATTACAAACACGGTTTTGATAGTGGTGTCGCATGTCGCATGAATACACAGGGTTTTCCTTCTTGGCAATCATAAATGTTACATTCAATAACTTGTATATTGAACAATACGCCTGAAATATTGCTCTATTATTAAATGGGTACGTCAAGATTGCGTGGACCTACTGTACTAGCTGGTTGTTTTGCCGGTGTCGGGTAAAATACGTTCCTGTCGACGTTACTGTCACTGTTAACAGTGGAGATAGCACGGTGACTGTCCCACGCAGTGTAGTGTTACTTGCATACCACAAATAATGTCATATTCCTTCATTTTTTACGTATATTGGGCTGTAACTTCAAGAAGATTAAGCTGTTAATACAAATTACATGCACTTTTAATTTGCCTGACGGGAACTTAAGCGTATATAGCAGGTGGAGGAAATCAGAAATATGACGATTTTATCATTAACATGGCTATCAATGCAAACAATACATTTCCCCCTGAGAAATACATCTACAATAAACACTTAGGTCAAATCTTCTCTTAGCGGTAAATAAACCCAGATCAGTATGTATGTGGAACCATTGTTCTTTCGGAAGCCGCTAGGAAGCGCAACTCTGCAATTCCACGTTCAATATCCACTAACTCGTTCAGTAAATAGTGTGCACTGAAGCGGCAAATAGTAATATTGTAATGGTGCACGCGTAATTGACTCGATCAACAACTCTACATCAATACTGAGGTGCTGTTGAGGCTACCAACATGTGGTGTCATTATTACCACACGGTATTATGTGCAGCAGCGTTGATTGAACCCAGAGTGTACAATTGTAAAAGTGATGATTTGTCAGATAGGTAACTAATAATCAGACAGAACGGGGGTTTAATAGAATTGCATACGGGAACATTATTGTCTTTGTACAACCCCGCAATATCGTTTAATTGTGGCCCAAAATTGTCATTCGGCTAGTATGAAAATGTGCTACTTAGTCATCAGACAAATGCTTTGTTCTCTTGCAAGCATATTCCATAAGCCTGACCTATTATGACATTGACTCCATGAATATCCAAATCAAGAAATTACATAGCACAATAACCGTCCAAGTGGCATTTACATGGAAGAGCATTGAACTCATGAATCATGTACGTCCATTGTCAAAGTGACGTATTATCCGTATCCTTTTGTTCATGCTCGTTAAGAGTAATACAAAATTGAGGAGACCATGAAAAAATCGCCAACGTATTTAGCTAGTTGCACATACATTGTACTCAATCGGAGCAACATGTGCACAAACATTTACCAATATACAACAATATAAACATTCTCAAATATGTCAACAGCAGTTACATCTAAATCCAGGCCTTGAAAAAACAAACGTCAATGATGCAAACAACATCATTAAAATTTCATGTTGCTCCTGCTAAGTGGCGTATCCGATCTAATATTGCGAGGTTCAAAAACTGCCTTGAAGGGGTACACGCAACAACCACCACACTACAGCGGAGTTGAGCTATAAACAACACTCAAATGGTGTGGCGGCAGCGTATGCATTGTGTCCTCCCATACTCTGTTACTCAACTCAACCAGTAGACTCATAGCGTTTGAGGGTCTGGGTGAACTAGGTCAGCCTGTGATGTATGCCGTGTGGTGTGTACATCTATATGCTGACGAGTCGCTTTGGGGATTCCACTGTGTATGTACTAGGCATACAGAAATCCCTAAGCTCTAATTACATTCATTTTTGTGTAGCGTTGGGATGGCTTGAGGGCATGTAACAATTAACGGTTTGAACTTTAAAGTGAGTTATGCATTCTCTGATGTGCGTGTGTGTCTTTGTACGCGCTTTTTTCAAATTCAAATACATTATTGAGAGTCACAAATTTATATCATCTTGGGTATTGGTATGCCTTTTTGATGCTCTGATGGCCAGCAGATGTGAGTATTCAACCATACGCATAATAGTGAGGGTTAATACACAGCTGTATTTGCAATAGAACATTCAATAAGTACAATGTACAACCTTTGTGAACATACCATCTTAACAATAAAAAATAATCGCGTCAATAAGATCGCGACCCTCCACCCCCACCCCCAACAGAAATGTCTACTTCATAAACATCAATCCATCTCTAGTCTCTTTACACAGAATGTCTGCACCTACGTCCAAGTGACATGAAGACAAGTAAAAATGAACCGACAGAAGCCAAAATAGTCAAGGTTCCCTGGGGAAAGAGTGCGGTTGTTAGAGCTAACAGGCTGATATAAATGGACGTTCTTGTGACTTCCAAAACGGCTCCATGTATATTTACCTACATGGCCACTGTTTAAATGAAATGTAGGCTTAGTTCCCCTTGAATTGACCCATCCCGGATGAAGAAGAAATGTGAAGTAAACGTGTTTGGTAAACAACAACAATAACTATTTTCTATTTAACTAATTTAATTTTCAAAGCAATAGCTCCCTGTTCACAAATGAATAAATAAACATTATATTAGGTACATTAAAATAGTATTTCGAAATCTAAATTGAAATCAATATATATTTCTGTACGTTTTAGTTTTTGGATTATTAAGCAGTTGACAAATATATACAAAGAAAAAATGATTCCATATACTGCATACCTAATTAACAGAAAATCAAAACAAATACCATAGAGATCTATACAGTTACACTCATAGGCAGATCCAGGGAATGCCAGGGGCGGCCCCCCCCCCCCTCCTTTTCCCACAATATACTTCATTGTCATAGGTTTTTCTACACGTCCGCCTTCGATCGCAAGACTTAGTACGAAACCCATGAAATCCCTTAATAGGTGCTTTTCCAAAATCCTGTATCTGCCATTGATACTGAGTATTTAACTAAATGCAATAATCTTCAATCCTCATAATATATATGAGATGACAACCACCCAAACGGAATAGAAAAAAATATACCCATCCTATAAGAAAAATCTAACAACAACTATACGATTATTTTCATCTCTACATGCACTAGTGCATCAAAGTTGGCAATTTGTACCAGATCATATATCATATTGCATGTGAATATTATATCAAGTGTTATTTCCGTTAGTTGCAGAAAATAAAAGCATGCATTTCCCTTGCTGTTGTACATTGGAAGAGGCTATCGTTAATTCATGATGTTAAACACGTGGATACAGCGATATTGACAACCTGTTATAAGGGCCACTAGCACCGCATGATTAATATTAATAGGAAAATACGTCTATAGATCAATTTCAAATCAATGTTTTTGTTAGGCCCAGGTGATGGTGTTTGTGTGTTTTGAACGCGCTGGAACCCATGTTGAAAATGAAACACAAAACACATGAAATTGACAGTTTGCATATGGTAATATTTTCTATATGAAAATCTAGCCGTTGCCTAAAGTTAGAGTCATATAGCATCAACAAGTGTAGTGGAATCAGTGGTTCTATTGTATAGATTGATAATGGCCATAGTATCTTATCGCAAACAAGTTTGTAACAGATACAAATACATTTAGCCATGTCTCTTTCGTACAGTACAATTATGGGCGGTGTGCAAATATCTAGCTGTCAATCAGAGCAGAACAATGCTATTTACTGACATACATGTGACGATCTGCTGACAGGCGAGTACATACTGTTGACAGCAGGTGCCATCACATTGCCTCAGTACATATACATTCACCTCAGCCTCCAATTATGAAGCCTATTGCCGAGTTTACTTTTAAATAGGAATTTTCTTCTATCTATCAGTAAACTTTGTTTATCTAAAGGATGGTATGTCTGTCGTTGACAGTATTCTGCCATACACATGGGAATCTTTGCAATCGGATGGGTATCTAACTTTAAGCTTTCTCTTACTCCAAAGATTATGTGCACACATAGTTGAGTATTAGTGTTCTGTGTTCAATATTATAATTTACCTATTCAAATACCAAATAGACTATTAGAAAATGTAATCATACTACTTCAAATGTAAGGTACCACACTCAGCAGTTATTGAACTAGGGAGTAACATATGGTATTGAAATTTCAGAGCAAGGCCAAAAAGACGTCAAGGTAGCCATGTGTCCTCTCCGGTAATGTAATCATGTTGGTAAATGCAACCAACTTTGAAATTATGATGAGCGCTGGGACCTTGATGGTTAACAGGAGGTAATACATATTGGGTGTACACTGTCATACAACATGTGTACAGACTATAAATGCGTTTTGGTGCGTGTGTATGTGATATAATTCTATATTATCGGTTTAACTATATGTATTGCACAAAGCATCTATCAAATTTTATAGATATAAACTTTTCAGATAAGATGTGATATAGTCGTAGTGTGTGTTTTGATTAATTCTATATGATTGATTTGAAATATTGTAATTTCGTATATATGTTGATAGGCATACTAATATTCGTTGTATGTATTATTAAGTAATATCAAGTACAGTGTTACCTCTCCATCGGACCACCTTTGGGACCAAGGTTAGGTAGTCTAGGGGTTCTCTATGTAGATGATCATTTTAACACTTATGAAGGTGTGGGACCGTGAAAAGTGGTCTCATTTAAGATGTGGTCTACACAGAGGGGGTCTTAATTGAAGGTAGGGTTGCGGAATATGTAGTTAACAAATCAAACATGAAACACACATTTACATACATTTGTGTCATATGGTTATCATAGTGTTTAATATTCGGGAAATAGTAAGCAATATAATACTAACCATGATCACCAAACATGTTATCTAATGGTCCGTGTTTGACATTGCGTAATATATTGCGATGCATAGTGATCTAAATATTGTTTCCGCATGTGTTGGCGAATCCTTCCTGGGTATGATATAACAGTACCGTATATTGATGCAAATACTACGACGGATTAAGGCTTGATTATGCAAGTGTACAGCAATATTAAATCATATTGTAACTGTGTGCAATCAACCAGAAAAGAATATGTCGGCCGAACTTGTAAGTTTGTTCTAATATGTTTGCCTTGTATCAAGAATCAATTCTGCCTTGTGTTTAAGTATTTACACTACCTCATAACATGTTTAAACAGTCTTCTTGTAAATATCATAGTTCTGTGTCATTTTGATTTATCTAGACTCCGTTCCAAATGAATTAAATAAAACTTGCAAATTTTAAACTCCATGAAAACTTTTCACAATTGAATATAGCTGCTAAGTGTACTTTTGGATCCAGCTGGTCGTGATTCGACACCACTAAGGAGGAAGTAACATGGACCAATTTGCCAACAACTGTCCAACCCATACATTATGCAATGCAACAAGATGGATCAGCAATCCCAGCTTGCCACCACGTGATCCACATGATCCACGATGAATGGGATGGTGGCAGAACCGCCACAATACAATTACTGTAGAACCTCTCTATTGGACCACATTTGGGACCAGTGTTAGGTGGTCCCAATAGAGGGGTTGTCTCTATACAGAGGTTCATTTTGGTCGATTTCCGAAGGTTTGGGACCATGGCAAGTGGTCCTATTATAGAGGTGGTCTCAATAGAGAGGTGGTCTTCATCGGAGGTTCTGGTTTTCCACCAAAATAGTTCATGATTATGGTTATTTCCGCAAGCCATCGACGATGCGTCCCAAAGATTTAGGAGCACCCCACCTTTTCCAAAAATCTGCATCTACCAAGGTCTCTAATGTATGAAAGAATACGTTCCACGTGGTCTTAATTAAGAAAGAGATCGTCTCTCGATGGGAGTTATGCCGATTAAATCGGTCGGAGTTGTGTTTGAAGGGTGTGAGCTTGTATTTCTTTTAAACTTGTGCCTTTAAGATTACATGTCGTACGTGATTTTGCATAAAAGAAAAAGAAATAAAATGAAGGCTGCTGCATTTGCATATATATTATATACATTTGCTGTACATATAAATCGAATAATGGCCAAAAATATTGTGCAAAAGTGATGCAGTTTGTAGTCTCAGGGCTCCATGATTATTAAAATACATCTCAGATGCACATTGCACCCGGCACATATTGCATTTAAAGCTATCCCATGGCGATGCCAAATATGACTTCCATCTTTTGAAGAGTCTTGCACTAGACAAACGATCTTTTCAATAATTCATGCAATTGTCTATCGCTCCTGGAGGACTTAAAACATAGATATATTAGGGGGTTTATAAGGAAGTGGAATGTGGGGGAAAAGGCTAAAAAAAGAGGGACATGGGATAAAAAAAAGGCCAAAAAAAGTGGGATGTGGAATTTCAAGGAAGTAGAATGTGGCTTTAAATTTGTGGCGTGCGGGAAAAGGCGTGCGGGAAAATAGGCCAAAAATGTGGGATGTGGGAAACAAGGCCAAAAAATAGGGATGTAGAATTTCGTGACCCCTTGTAAAAACTCATATATTTGTTGTCCAAACGTGTAGCCCTAACAGTGATGTGGGCCTCTCGGTTTTGTCCATGTTTCTGAATTGTTTGTTCAAGGTATTCACTCTTTTGTGATTATGAATGGAAGAAGTAATTTATGTTAATCTCAGCGGCTCTGTATCTGTTGGATAAAACAGCACTGCAATCGAAACCTCTTAGGTGACCACCATTCTTATTGTGGGTATGACTTTTTAACACCTCCCTAGTTTAACCCCCATGGGCCATGATAATGATAGCTTTGTTATCTTGCCCCATGCCGTCACGGATTCGAGCTATATTTCATTCCTCTTAACATGCACGCCCCTAAGGTAGACCAACACGGGAGCAAGTAGAAATGGTACACAGTGGCAACATCAACAGTAATCAACACATCTTGCATGATTTTGACTGTTTAAACACAATTTAAAAATCAACAACAAGAGAGTGCCATGCCCCAAGCAACAGGAATCATGATCCATCAAACCCACAAATGTGGCAGGTTCACACCACCACCCACAGGACTATATCAATGCTAAACCCATTGTATGCAATTGCAACTTTGCCTGCTTAACTCCCATAACACATTAACCAGAATACATGGACGGATTTGCAATTCCCTACGCTTAATCTTAGATTTCTGGCTAAGTATCAACTTATGGGATAATGCTATCATACTGCCACAGCATATACAGTATGTCTATTTTTTTTACTATATAAGGTTAATTAGGAGAGATACGTGTACTGTACATGTACATTAGTATGGACTTTAAAACAGTAAAGATTCGACCTATTGCCAGTAGCTTTCAGTAGAAAGATTTTACAATCATATAGCCTCACACCAAAACATACCTTCAAATCTGACTTGTCTTAATTTCAAATAAAAAGTATAGAAATAATTGTCCGGTGCTTTCAGAACTGCCCAAACTATTACAATGCCAACACTTCACTCATGTTGAATTTCATGCGGCTATCCATGCGTTATCTTACAACAGCCAAAACTAATTAGACCTATGAATTGAATGGCTGTTTTCTTTGGCCCTAAGCTCAGGAACTCTTTACAAAACTTCCAAGTGTCACTCGTCCAGACAATATGGAGCATTGAAGCAATCACGCCCAATTGACCTTCACGTAATATCCTATAAAAAGGGTGGAGGTGGTGGCTGTTAGATAACCCCCCCCCCCACCCCATGGAATTTAAAAATAAGACTACCAGGGCCCATTTGTGCTATATGCACCCTGGATGATTTGTTCGGGTTTTATCCTTTTTATAATAACACAATACCATAAATTCCAAGAAATGTTCATGCGCCCTTGAAGGCCTCGTTAAACGAATAGTACTAGTTGGGATTTAAAATGGGCAGAGGGATTGGATTGTTTAAAGGACAGAGGAAGTTTATTCCATAATATAGGTCCTGCCATTTTTACTTTTAAGCAATATATCTTTCTGTTCTCACAGACGCAGCTAAACTGGTCTCATAGAAAGATACATTCCACAAGCAGATCCGGGGGGGGCCCCAAATACTTCATTTTCATAGGGTTTTTCATAAAATCCCTAAAGTGAGCCCCTTTTCCTTAATTGGGCCCACCCCCTTTTCCAAAAATCTGGATCTGCCTATGGATTCGAAGTTACAGAAACTGTATCAACTTTTTAAAAGAGACACAGAGACAAGGTTCCATTTTCGTACCTCTTATAGTGATTCCAGCAGTGCACTGATGCCACTGTACGGGGCCACCTTGCGTGCTCCAGTGTTACTCCCTGTTCTAAGACAACGTACCTTTGCCATTCATGAAAAAATACCACCATGAACTAGTAGAGAAACTTCATCTAGGGACACTAACAGCCTCACTGACATTCTGGCAGTACACTGTTTTCCTTGTGTGCAGTGCTGCCAGTTAACTACGTACTGCCTGACATACTGTTTCCGTACAGCCTACCTACTCATAGGCAGATCCAGGGGCTGCAGGTAATGTGCCCCCCCCTGCCCCCCCAAGAAAAATAACAAAACTTTCATAGTGTTTTGGCATATCCGCCATCGAACGCCCGCATAAAAAACCCATGAAATATCTTTATGCCCCCTTTCAAAAACCTGGATCTGCCATTGATAGCCGAATAGGCCTTGTTAGTATTTGTTAGTATTTATTAGTGTATTTGTAGTGGAAGCTTTTGCTCCATACTGCTTAATTTGCTGCACTCTCAGCAAACAGGACAATCACTGATGCACACGGTCCCCATTAGATTTCTTGGCAGTAGGGAAGCTCGCAGTACTGCCGGTTGTGCCCTAGGCTTAATAGGTGAGGTCCAACCGTATCGTGACCAGGCCTCACCATTAGCAACCCTTACCCATCATGCAATTCGCTATTAGCCTTGGCCACGTGGCCACGTGGTCACATGGGCGATAATTGACCACATTGGCGTATATCCTGTTTACCAGCCTCATTATCGGTGGGATGTAAACACGGTAAGAGGATTACGGTGCCATCCGGACTATTGACCTACAATCTGTAATGCTCACCCCAATTCTTCTGATCGACTAAAGCTGTGGGTGACTGCGCAGTATTGTGTCGACGGGGTAAAGAGGTATCAGATGTCCGCTTAATGTTAACATATTCTCCAATGACAGTGTCTTTTCTGAGGTCAGTGTAATGACATTGTAATATATACATGTAGAAAATAGAATAGATGGTAAGAGTGTAAGAATAGGCGGGTCACGCGTGTTTAGACTACGTACATTTCAGTGGTAAATTGAGGATTTTCAGGAGAAATGGATGGTAGGAGGTGGGTCAGGTGTATAATTGGTTCTAACTCCTCTCAAAATGGTTCTAATTGCACTTAAACACTTGCATCGAGGACACAAAGCCAGAAATCATGAGCAGTGAAGTCAATAGGCGGTGACCGGGGAGCAACCCCGTCTGGATCAACCACGGATTTGCATAATAGAAGGGCATCACCAAGTGCAAAGATGAGTATATGTAGATTCCCTAGCCAAGAACATAAGCATTATCGCACAGTTTCCCCTCGTTGCCCATTTGCAAGAGACCGCAAAGTGCACAGGGACACCAGTGTAGCCTTAATGTATACCATACGTGGGATTGCATCACGTGGACGGTAATGGATTTATACGTCTCCAGACCCACATCAAGGACATCCAGAGATTTAGTATGTGATATACAAAATCTGTAAGTCACATGGCAGTCTGGGCTCAGTCTTAATCCATAATAAGGCATCGATCGACATGGGAATACTAGAAGACTTATATTGTTATATGCCAATGGCTATATGTGGTTTTGATTTCTTACACTAGGTTGGTTTTGGTGAGTTGTCTTTTTGGTGCATTTGCATTTACCGCTTATCATTCTTATTTAATACAAAATATTTTAAATCCATTGTTGAACAAATTCATTGGCTATTCATAAATCTATTCACCTGGTCAATAGAGACAATCCATTTAAAAGAAAAAAGTCCTTGCAAAAGAACAGAATGACATAAGAAGGAAAATTCAATAGGACAATGGGTACCAGCAGTTACCTGATGTGTACATCCCTATAGTGAGGAAGGAGGATGGGGGGGGGGCACTGACACACTTGAAATACTGGAGTCACAGTGTTTGCATTATGACTTCCCCTCTTGAGAAAGGCAAACAGATTCCTTGCCGAAATATTGACTTATATATTGGCAAATTGTGATAGCTGTTGCTATGAAGTAAGTACTGTATTCTATTTTAATTCAGTTTGAGACCACGTTAAATGGACTTCTTATAGAAGTTGTGTATTTATTCTGGTGTTCGGGGGCCTGGGGGTTACCTTTCTGCCTATGATAGGGTTCGTATCTTGAGAAGAAATTGATTTCCTGAATGATGGATTA
Source organism: Streblospio benedicti (assembly GCA_019095985.1). NCBI lineage: Eukaryota > Metazoa > Annelida > Polychaeta > Spionida > Spionidae > Streblospio > Streblospio benedicti. The sequence continues at coordinate 38,321,371 of CM032661.1, forward strand.
CAATTATTGGGTGAGCAGACGAGGGCGTTCGTATCTTGAGGATAAATGGATGTTGGAACAACAACAATGATTTACCAGAGTTACAGTTTGCAACAGCAGCATAAAAGCAGGTGCTTATCACTTGGTAACGTTCCTAGTATATTCAGATAGGCTCCCCTCATTCATAATAAATGCACAGTTCCCATTGCCGAGTGAGATTACAAGAGGGAACGGAGACAATATGGGTAGTATATTTATCAGTACGTGTAGTAGAAACATTGAAGAGGCTGTGTGCACTCTTCTACGTGAATGTTCTTCATCACTGTTCCTATCGGCTATCGGGTTGAGAATTATTATCCTCCAGTCCTCTTATTCATGAACTTCAACATTGCATCGTAGTGTATTGTAATGCAGTTTATTGCATTGTTAATGTTTTGTATTAACATAGTGTCGTTCTCACATGAGTACCCATTAGTGTAGGTGACACATACTTGCATGCTGTGATATCTATGCTCAACAGCCATCAGTTAAAAATTGGGCGGTCAAATTCCTGGACTCTATGGAATGGTCGGTAGGTACCATCAACACCACCGCGGGACTGGTCTCAAGTGGTATTTGCAGTAAGCTGGACTTTGTTTTAGTAGATTATAGAGATTTATATCTCAAGGGAAATTTGAGCCAGTGAAAATGTTCTTATTATAAATGTTTTTGTTGTTGTTGTTGTTGCTGCTGCTGCCATGCCTTTAACAGCCCTGCTGCTGCTGTTGTTGTTGTTGTTGCTGTTGTTGCTGTGTTGTTGTTGTTGTTGTTGCTGTTGCTGCTGTTGTTGTTGTTGCTGCTGGAAGCTGCTGCTGTTGCTATGTTGCTGCTGCTGCTGTTGTTGCTGCTTGTTGAACAGTTGTTGTTGAAGTGGTCTTAACATTGGCTCCTGCTCTATTCAAATGATCCCACAGTGCAATGGCCAAAGCCAGAAGTATTACCGCCACTTACACAGGAGTTGCTGGTGTACATGCCAAGGGAGGTGATGAATGGACCTGAATGACAAGTGAGACCATCAGCCTTGAAACAGTGACCTCCTAGTCCCTCGCCGTGGACATTACACAGCACTACTCGGAGTCTGGCATGTGTCTCTCCTGGGGAGGAGAGTCCGGAATCCAGTTTAATGGTGATTATCATAGGATTCAATGCCATAGTTGATGCCATGTCTCCAGTTGTTGAGTTGCATGGAAGCAGTCGCGTGGAACTTAAACTCGGTTGATATGAATAGTTAGTAGCTCATGGCCTATATATGATATATGTGTATATGTGATATCATCCAAAACATCTGTGTATGCTTCAGTTAAATATGCATGCGCAATGCTCCAATTAAGACCACTTTTCTCAAATGACCATATATCTAATACTACTAACTCTCTTGGTGCGTGGTCTTTGTTTAGAAATCATAGCGAAACTTCTATAACCAAATAGCTACAAGTCATATATCTCTATTGAAATAGTCAGAAGCCAGTCTAGGACTGTGGTCTTAATGCAGAAGTAGTCACTTTGATGATAGTTATATAGAGGTGGGTATTTATAGACATAATTGCAGGTTTTGCTACAGACGAAAGGAGTACATTATGTAAAATACCGAATAACATTTCAAACACAAATACATTGAATGGTAAATTGTTACACACCGTGACCGCGCTCACAAGTCAAGTGCAGGGTTGAGTGTGGCTTGTGAGCCGCGACACTGAGTGACTCTAAAATCACTGTTGCTTAGGCATTTACATGAGCTAAAAGTGGCATGGTGACAGGGCAGTTTTTGTGGGATATTTTGTAGGATGTCTGATAAAACATTAAACAATCATTTACTGTAAATGTACGCCTACTTCATGTCCATATTTCTTCTATATAAAAGTGAAGAAAAAAAAGAAAAAAAAACTATTTTGAATACCATTTAAGTTGTGAGTTTATAAGGAAGTGGGATGTGAGAAAAAAAGGCCAAAAATTAAGAAATGTGGGAAAAAGGCCAACGAAAAGAGGGAATGGGATTTCATAAAGGTGGGATGTGAGAAAAACAATAAAACGTGTGTGGGATATGGGGGTAAAGGCTAAAAATTAGGGCTGTGGGAAATAACTCCGAAGAAATGCGGAATGTGGGATATCATAACCTCCTAGTATAGACAGTATGGGACATCATTCTTTACATAAATATCCATGTATATACATAAATCCTGACTGGAATGCATTTTCATATTTTCGCACATTCTTTTGAGCTTCATGCAGAAAAATTACAGTCATCTTTATCCTTGTATTACAGCTTGTATTGTGATGGGTCTTGAATTCCGTACATTTGTATTGTATTGGAATATGTGCACCGATTAAGTGTATGATAAAATCTCGTCTGCGACCAGCAGTTCATTTCATTTGTTCGCAATACACAGTCATTCATGATGATTGACAAACATTTATATACAGTATTTTCATATACGCTCTGATCTAGGTAAAACAAAGCCATTGAGACTCAGTACTTATTTTGGGACCTGGTGTAGGTGTTCTGGGTGCATTGAGCCGCGATTGCTGCTCGATTGTCTGGCAGTTAAATGGTGAAGTGAGGTCAGCAGATAGCAGTGCACCGGACTTGTGCCCTGATGGTGCCTCCATGTTGTGTGTCATGTTGTCTGTCATTTTGTGGGTTTTAGCGGTGAAACTGAACTTATTTACCACTGCACTGAGAATAGGTCGAGGGTGAGGAGAGTAAAGTGTGTGTTTTTTTTTCTTTCAAAATAGTATGTGATGTTCATTTAGATTTCTTCTCTGCAATCTTTTTCGATTAGCACCCCATAAAATCTGCTAAACTGATATATGAACCAATCAACCAACCGACCAACCAACCAACCAACCAGCCAGCCAACCAGGCGATTGCAATGACAAAAATACATAAAACATGTTTAATGCAAACTAATATATTTAATTGCAACATTTGCACTGTTACTATTTTTTACTTCTTATGAGCAGAAACATTGAGTTGGAATTCTGTAAATTTCCAAAGTACATGTGTAATATTCAATTTCAGAAAGCTTCCAGGGTGGAACCAATCGTTTTGATACCATGCCTTGCCATGCTTATCGTATCAATGTGCCCCCTTACATTTTGACTGTCAAATTTCATTGAAATAAATGTCTTAACTTTTTCCACGCGTGTTGGAACTGTATTTTACGGTATTCATATTTGAACCAGGACACATGGCCGTTGGAAAATGGTACTTCAATAAAAGAGTACTATACTAATAGTGTATACACTACTTATGAATGTAAATATGGGTGCTGTAATTAACCTTTCTGACCCAGTATCTGAAAACAAGCAAATGGAACCCATGCAATGCACCATACAAGTATGTTCTACCAAATAATAAAGACGCACTAGTACTGTCTAGCTAAAATTCCGTCTGACATTCACAAAGGTTCATCAGGTAACGTTTATAGCGTGCTATGCTACTGGAAATACGTGTGATTGTATATTTTAGACCATTAAGAAAACAAATTGCTAATCAACATGGCTACAAGTCGATGATTACACTAATATTCGAGACTGTCTGACCGTTGCTTAATCGAGTCACAGTAGAAAATGCCTACAATTACTCATCAATACGAGTGGTAGTATGTAGATAACGCGTGTTGACGCTTCATTGATCCCAAGGCTATTATAGCTTCACGCTTGAGTTAACACGTCGAAGTTATTGCCCATTATTGCTGTATTCCTCTGACAATGTGGCACCCTGATTAATTCCGGGAGACAATTGTCCCACAGTTAATGATCGTTTCCGAGGTCTCTCATTCCACTCAATGGTTTGAATTTTCTCCTTGCAGAATTTCCTACTGAACGTCTCATTGAGAATAGCTCTATACATTGAGACTACTTAAATATGTAATGAGAACATTTCTTTGGGTCAAAAGTATTCGTAAGAAAGACCATTTGTGCGAACCTCTATGCAGGTATACCATTTTGATACATGAAGATCAATTGTGACCAGTCTTTATTAAGACATTATACTGTATATCATCCTCGGACACTGATGCATTTGTGTGTCTTTATTTCAGAATAAATCGTATTTCTTTGGTGAAATACGGTGTTTCATTTATGTCTTGTATGGTATAGGGTCCTGTAATCAACATTTACTATTTTATTGAACGATAATTCACAGTCTCACATCTACTATGTAACCGTAGAAACTCTATAGGTAGCAATTTTACTCTCACTTTTCTGTCAAGCAAGCTCCTACCACTGTATTGACATAGCTGAAGAGACATCTTCCATTTTTACTATATCAAGTGGCCCTGACGGGACTCGAACTCACGACCCCAAGGTTGTGAGACCGCTTGACAGAAAAGTGAGAGTAAAATTGAATTCACAAGCAAGATTTGGGGAAAAATATATACAGTTATTCATATCTATAGGTAGCATAAAAGGCCTAAACACTAGAAGGGAAACTGCGATTAAGCATGAATATAGCTGTAACCCTTGCAGGTGAATCATAAATTTAGCAAATGGTTTGTTACACTTGAACACACAATGCATGTATACAGTTTAGCTGCTGATCTACATACTAGTATTCACATAATTTATGTTTCGGCCAGAATGGTGTCCAAGGCATATCCTTATTTACTAATATTCAACTCTAGTTATCTAAAAAGTCTCTTTGTAACAAGTTAGAAGCCAAAGACTTTCAAAATAATTACCAAAAAAACAAGCTGCATCAAAATGACGTGAGAATACGCATCACATGATTAAAATTGGGGGTTGCATCGCCCTATAATGGGGAGGTGTACAGTGTATAGGGTGCTGCTGCAAAGACTAGCAATGGTACATTCGAGGAGTTAGCTAATGCATAAATGCATGGGACTTTTCCCATGGTAGCCCCTCTAATGTAGTCATGTTACAGATCAGCTTGTTCATGCAAATATACATTAGAAAATGCCACCTTTGCTTGCAAACTGACACATCTTAGACAGCACATTTCAAAAGTAATAACTCTGTATAATAGGCTTGTGAATTGGCTCTTAGATGGTTCCATGACTAAAAGATGTAACAGTGGGATCAAAGTCCATGGCAATGTCAATAAGGACATGCGTCAAAGTGAGTAAGAAGTACAAGTGTTTATTATAGAAAGACGAATCAATACAGGACCGAGACGAGGGGGCCCACCAGCTCTCTTCTATGTGTAGCTATATTGGGAAGATGCTCGGATATATTCTGGTTTGTCAAGTTTACTTTGTGGTGGGCTTGAAGAACCATGTGTATTGTATTCAAGCCAACACAATTAACATTTTCGGGAATAAGTACTATGCATGTACTTAAATCGCCTACACAACACGACAGTGTTATCACACAATCCTTGTTTTATCAATTCTCATGAGTAGCCAACTTAGCATTAAAATAAGTATTATTCTAGTGTGGCTACTCAACTACTTATACGTTAGAAGTCCAATAAAGGGAGGAATTCAGCTTTATCTAAAGAAGCCACATGTGACCGTTGCCTTACTGAGTGCATCCCAGAGACAGTAAGACTTGGAGACTTCCAAATATTAATCAAAGTCATTCATCTACGTTTTATACTCGTTTAAATGCATCTGTGCAGGCAGAGATATACTTCCTTGGGTCTCATGAGCTTGCTTTCGCAATTCATCAGCGCTCTTGCAGTAGATCCCGTGCAGATTATGTAAGTCACATTTGATGTGATTCTATAATGGAGGGTGCTCGGTATCTATTAAGAGCTCATTTGGAGATGAATATGTTTATGTATGGTAAACTGCGAAAAGGCTGTAAATTTGCGAAACTGGCATCGGAAAACGGCAACATATTCTGCTGCTGTTGCTATTGTTGCTGCTGCCGTCGCCGCCACCGTTGCTGCTGTTGTTCCTGATGTTGTTGCTGGGTTTTTTATGCTGGTATTAGTGGTATTATCACTATTCTTTGAATTGTGGTACTGACAACGATCCACGTAAGTAGCAGAAACACACACGCATAGCAATGCAAAGAGTGCTTTCTTGTAAGGAGCAGCCCAGTCTGAACAATAAACCCAGAATGTTGCTGCGTTCTAGAATTGACAAATCCCCCTCGCAACAATTGAAAGGGGGATGGAATGATAGAGAATGTGTTTTGACATTCGTGGATCCAATTACTTCAAATCCACGCACAACCATATTAAAACGGCCAATATACCTCCTCAGTCCCTCACTTCCAAAAGATGCAAGCTGCAAAGCTGCCATGTGTTCCCTGACAGTTGTAGACAAATGAGAATGAAACTGAGTAAAGCAATTGTGATGCATGTGACTAAAAGAGGGATTGTGCAAGAACCTATGACTGATGGCATCCTTTATACTTGCTCAATTCCGTTGCTTTTCTCTCTACTTCTTCATTTTGTGGACACGTTCATTTGATAGAAGAGAGGACTGAGGAACATCAACAGGTTTTCTAGTTTCGCTTTAGGCGCGAGTCATGGGCATTTGAGATATTGAAGCCCGGACAAGTTTTCATTTGTGTGTTTTTCATCTCACACCACAATGTAAACATTCCGGGATGCACATTCGCGACTGTTAGGTATTGGGCAGTACATGTGATAATGGACTAAGAAGTCATGCTTCATGCTCTGAGCCTGCAGTGCTATTGTGCATAGTTCTACTTGTTATATTCATGAATGCACATATATCTGCAGTGGTGGGTCCATGTTTCAATCAGTATCTTTAGATGTTTTTCGTGGGGTTACATAATGAATATTATTTTTCTTTAATTTTGTACCCTGAATGAACCCGTAATATCACATTTACTAAGTGGTTTCAAATGATGAAAACCACACAAACTTCATATCATGGAAATTCCAACTTACAATGAAATCATACTTCATAAAAATTAAGTTCTCTCATTCAAGAAAAAAACATCTACAACTCACGTGTGCCAATGTTAAAGAGCACAACTTTTCCCAAAGGCTAAACTTGGCCCTAATCTATCTTCGAACAATGCCTCTTCTTTGTCAGTGCTGCTCCCAATGAATCATGGGTAATCCATGGTCACAAGAAGCATATGTAATCTTTTGTGCAGTCCCAAAATAAGAAGCACATCAAACAATGCACTCCACCTCTTACGTTGATGAAAGCTTCAATACAAGTAAAAGAGGATAAATGCATGGGTTGTGCTGAGTGGCATATTGCATGTGCTGGGGGTTGTTGCAATTAAACATTTACTTATAGGACTTTGAATTCTGTCACATGAGACAGTAGAATTGTTATTTACGTGGGAACATGTTTGTCTCATTTGAACACTTTTTTGCATGCTTTTTGTTTATTTTATTTTATATCTATTTATTTTTCTGTGGTGTTGGGTGTAGAAGGATGTGTGTGTGTGTGTGTGGTGGTGGTGGTGGGGGTGGCCTATTAGTACTTGTACATTGTAGGTTAAAAGTGACAGCCTTTTAGTACTTGTTGGTTAATAGTGGGAATCTGCTGTGACGTAACCGGCACGCAAAAAGGATGTGCATGTATTGCTATTGTTGAACATTAAGAGATGTTCAGACTGCTGAAAACGTTGTGATTTTACATAATTTACACTTTTAAAGTGCACAAATACACTAGCGTCGATTACAAAACAAAGGCGTGTGGAAAACATGTATACGACCTAGAGGCGGATATACAATTTTGTGTTGTATTCTCCTATATCATTCCTACTAGCTATTATACATTTGTCGAATATGTAGCTATATATGTCGTCATTTTGAGATAAATGTTTATATTTACAAAATCAGATATGTACTGTAAAGTACTAAATCGGCTATTGGCATACATCTATTGAAAGGGAGGGTGGTTATTAGTGTCATGGGTTAAAATGGCGTTCTTGTATCAAATGATATACATGATATTTAGGAGCTTTACACAATGCAACCTCGTTATAATGTCTCATGGAATTGAAACGAGAAGATTTACGACAATTGCCTCATAAAACACTAATACACCGCTTAATAACATGAATATGGCAAATATCTATCAGTAAAATATATATTTGTCAATGTGTAAACTTTGTAACATGGCTTTATGAGAGACAATTTGCTTCATATATTCAGAACATATTTGCGAATTTGAGTTCTGACTGGGAAGCTGTTTATTCTAAAGTTCGTCGCAAATAGACTCTATAAATGGAAATTCAAATAATCATTTACAACCATCATTTTCAAGGGTGTAGCTAACCTTCTAAAACAGTGGGGCAAACTCTTAGCTTTGGGGTGGTTCTGTACATGTATAAACATTTTAGTATTGTGCATTGTGTGTGTCTATATCTACTTATAACATTCATGATTTGTGGGTGTTATATTCCAGAATCATAAATCTAGATTCAATTCAATGTTTATGTTTGGATTAATTAGTATGCATATTTCAATCTAATCTAAAATAGACTGTATTAAATACAAAAATGTCTTTGCAAAAAATCGGTGGGTCGAAGTGGGAAAACGGCGGGGCATTTGAGGCAGGAGGAAAAATGGTGGTGGGACACCTTCAGTTGTCTCATGCTAGCTACGCCCCAGTTATTTAATCGGTAAACGTGTAGACAAAATTAGAAGCTACTGCAAAAACGATACTACTTGCTTATTTGTTTTCATATGTGGTGCAGTGGACATCAAATTAAAACAAACAAGGGAAACGTTATATAAATGCACCAGTGCCATAGGCAGATCCCTTTTTTCCCGACCAAAATACTTCATTTTCGTAGGGCTTTTGGCATGTCCGCCATCGATCATGCGTAACAAAACCCATGAAATTCCTTAAGTGCCCCCCCCCCTTCGAAAAACCTGGATCTGCCATTGAGTGCACATGGGAATGCGAATAAAATATTGATAACGCAATGCACATGAACACAGCTGCTTAGATCTGGCTGTTGCAGCAACATTCAAAGTCCTGGGTGCATTGTGACTTCTCATGTGGCCTCATGGAACCTAAGAAGTAGTGTTGTTTTTGTTTTTTATTGTGAATCGATATCATTTGGATTTTATATTTTGAAGAAATATGTACATTTAGTAAGTTTGTAAATATTGAAAAGGTCTCTAAAGAGACGAAAAGCTTTTTCATGCAATAAAATAGATTTTAGATTTTATATATCAGAAGTCAAATGTGGTAAAGAAAGACAATTATACATAAAATGAGACCTATTGCCACGTACATGAAACATTGAATAACTTTTATACATAATGGGTTGAATTTTTTGTCGCCCCTCACACCAATGATGCAGCGTCTGTCCTCCTTTATTGATACTTTCATATGGAAGGTCACATTCTTAATATAAGGACAAAGTGCATATATTATTTTGAGTGTTCTTTTATCCCATACCACCTATATATACAAACGAAACAAATACAAGGCAGACGAGATGCAATAACATAAAAATAGATAGAAGAAGATTTTTTATTGCGAGTTACATGCAGCATACATGGATCAAATCCAAAATTAAATAGTTACAATATCAAGTCTACTGATAATACCACATGATGTAATCACCAATACATTTAGAAACCATTTTGCATATAATTAAATACAGCTACATGTACAGTGTCTATCCTTGCAAATTATGTAACTTGGTGAGATTAATTAAACAAAATCACACACAGGTTTCACCATTACCACTAGAAATATACCTTGCTTTCACCAAATACAATACCACAGCATATAATGTCATCAACACCACATGGATAATAATAGTCATACGTATTACCCACTCCTTGTCCCCAAAATATGGATCTAAGTCACTACATTACTCAGGGTAAAACTCAACTTAGTTTCATTACTGTACATGGTGTTCCCCGTGCATAAGGTGTCCCGTTTGTTGTTTATATACTCAACAAAATACATGACTGAAGTGTAGAGTCCTGTTGTCAGTAACAGTCGATTCTTTAGAAACCATCACTATCATAATGTCCCCTTGTCACATGTACTGAACTAGGCAATGGTTTCTATAGCTATGCCCAGTACAATACACCCCAGTCGACGGTGCCATTTATCAATGCCACGGACAAAGGTTATTGCTGCCTGCAGCCAATCAGAGCAGCGCATTTGCATGCACGTACCTTAAACCGTTCTCCATCCAATCCCTTTAACAAATTCATAATTGGGGATTCCCAAGATCAGTCAGAGGTGACGCTTTAGCA
>CM032661.1:38331617-38365726 GCA_019095985.1 Streblospio benedicti
TGATCCGTGAAGAGTTAATCCTGAAATTCTGTAACATCTGCCACACTTTCACACTAAACATTACCAAACCAGAAAACAACATGTGCGAAAGAATAATATAAAAGTGCTTCCATGGCCGAATGGATAGGTAGCTGGACTCGTGACCAGGAGGTCGCGGGTTCGAGGTTCGAGTCCCGGTCGGGTCTCGTGCTGGATGATGAGCAACTGCCCCCGAGAGTTTGCACACGGCTCCGAGGTCGCCAGAGCAGACAAACTTTGAATTGCGACTGCACATAAGCACATTTTCATTTACATTTTATTCAGTTCTCTTCAAATGTTTTTTTCAGTGATCGGAACATGCGCAATAGCAACACATGGGCCGCCATCTTGGAATTCATCCTGACTATTCAGACGTGCTCACCTCATCCTTGTCAAAGTTTCCGGTGAACCGGTGGTGATGTCGGTGTGACAGCTTCCACATGTAGTAGGGGGTCAGCAGGAAGGAATGGCAGATCAGACCCACCACATCATTGAGCAGGTCATAGGTGGAGAACAACCCGTGACTGCAGTCATGACCTGGAAGTGCAAGAGACAGAGGGGTGAGATTTGTGGAGAATGGGGGATTGTGTATCGTACATAGTATTTCATATTCTGGTTTTGTTCGTTTTATAAGTAATAAGTTATTAGTATTATACATCGGAAACAAGTCTATAGAATTAGTTAAAATAGATACAATATATACACATGAGAAACATTATCAAAAAATACTCCTTAAAACAGGAGTTCATACCATATACAGCCAATATTACTCCTGTAAACAAACAAAAACTGAGAAGATAAAGGTGCTTTGACTAAATTATTTTTATATGCATATATATCCCAAATCGTAAATGTTTTTCTTTATTTAAATCTGGTAGCACTAGCTCCCTGGTCACACTATTCTAGGATTTCATGGGTTTCATGTGTTGCAAAGGTGACAGAGATGTCCCAAAACATGAAACTTAATCCCAAAATTGACTTCCATTTTGTGGGTCGCCCATTTGGATTTAAATGACTCCAATTTAGATCACTCACAAACTATCTATTTCAAGATTTTGGCTGTCATCAATGTTGCTAATTCACCATGGCCTCATAATCCATTGTTTTGTCCTATCTATGATCAGTAAATATCGTCCACAGTACTGGCTATTCGGTTACAATCTTAATAGTGTATAGCCAAACGAAATAAAACTTTATTCAAATCATTTCTACAATTTTTTGACAGATAAGACGATCGTCCAGTTTACACCAATGGGGTCGGGCTTGATAAAGAATCTTACCAAGTGGTGCATTTTGGGTGTAACGACTGGTTTACCGACTAGTCCGCAGGCTCCATATACCCCAACTCCCCCCCAACCCCTCCCCCCGAAGGAGTTTTCGCAAACATATTTTTTTGTACGTTAGATACTACTCTCATGGAAAAATGATGTTTGTCAAAAATATTTGATGGCAAAATATATTTTGGGGGGTCAAACAGGGGTCATCGGGTGAAAATTTCATAAAATTGCATTTATCTCGATAAATAACAAATCTAGAGTAAAAACTTGTATTGACTTTAGATAGGGACCATGTGTATGTGGAATCCAAACGAAACATCAGATTTGACCTTCGACCTTTCATTCAAGGTCAAACAGTCATTGTGGTCAAAATTTGATAACATTGCATTTATCTCGATTATTAATGAATTTAGAGTAAAAACGTGCATTGACTTTAGATAGGAACATGTGTATGTGGAATCCAAATCAAACATGACATTTGACCTTTGACCTCTCCTGCAAGGTTACATTAGTAGTCAATTTCAGGAATTTGTTCATTTTTCCGCTTACGAAAGAAATGAGCAGCTTTGAAGTATCATTTGTTAATAATCCATGATAAATTAGTTTTATATATATAAGTATGTGTTTTCAAGATTGGGATTACTTTTATGTTTTATTTTTATTAATATATTATTAACTTATCATGCAAAAATATACAGACTGAATTAATATGATAGTAAATGCCATGGTTATCACAGAGAATGCTACAGCAAATTCACAAATCTCACATATTTAAAAGCAACTAAAACGAAATCACATTAAGATCTAGAGGTTGAACTAAGAAATTGATGATAAACCATTTTGGACCAAAGTTAATTTTTAGACACCCAATCATGTCTACTCTGATCATATTCAAAAAGAGAAGCCATTGAAACTGCCTTTGAATATGTTTCATCAGATTACAGAAAACTTGAGGATGTTGGATTTTAGTGAATGGTACCATAAAAGATTAATCTTGACCTACTAAGGTTCCTGCACAGCCTGTGTACTTGTCCTGTAATTACAAGTACCTAAATATTTACAAAAAGGATTTTTATATCATTTATGAAGTAAGTAAATCACTTACATTCATTATGCTAATGTAAAGAGAAACTAAGAGGTGAACAACGTTGATCATTCGTAAAAAATATCTTGAGTAATAGTGATGTACATTTCCGTTTTGCCTTGAACATATTTACTATGACTGGCAACTAGAAGATAATATGTAGATATATTGGAATTAATTGACTTGGTGTAAGTATTGACATCAGAGGATTATCTTCCAAAGTTTATAGGACCATATCGCATAGCCTCTGCCAGGACGTAAACCCTTGACCCTTACCACAGTGGCACCTATTCACAAAGCACTTAAGGCAGACCACCCGGGTCGGTCAGGATGTCCAAGTGGTCCACTGCGGCAGTTATACCTGTCTTAAGTGGTTGGTGAATAGGAGCCACAGTACAGTGGTAGTGTGCACTCAGGTGATACGGCTGTCAAACTCATTCAATAAACATTTCTAGTATCAAACAGGAGGTGCATTTTCTCTATTCACAGTACAATTAAATAAAGATCCAACATCCTCAAGTTTTCTGTAAGAATGAAGCATATTCATCGGCAGTTTAAATGGCTTCTTTTTTGACCAGCTCACTTCTATGATCTTCCATGAATATTTCATGTGCGCTTCTACATTCCTCATGGTATTTGGCTTCTCTTGCCTTCAAATCTACATCTATCACTTTACACAGCATCTTTTCATAACTTCGTCTCTCTGAAGCCTCTTTTAAGGTCTTTCCTGCAGTTTCTGTTTTACATGTCACCAACGTTTCAGTAAAACTTCTGTTTTACATGTCCCCAACTTTTCACTAAAAATTCTTTTGCCAGGAAGAATTAATTCTGGCGTATGTTTACAAATATACAGGAATCACAAGGGAATGTTATTGATAAATTTGATTTTTTTCTTTATTGATAGTTCAACCTCTGGATCTTGATCCGATTTTTTTTTATTGCTTTTAAATATTTGAGATTTGTGAATTTGCTATAGCATTCTCTGTGATAACCATGGCATTTACCATCATATTCAGTCGGTACACTTTTGCAAATTTCATCATAATGCTGTTTTAGATCCTTAAAAATTTGCCTCACTTCAATCATTTCTTAATTTTCCCCCAACTTGAAGTTATCTATTTGATACTGATTGCCTGGACTTCTAATTATGTGAAACACATTAATAACTATTTATTAAAAAAACATAATGTAATCCCAATCTAGAATACAAATGCTTATATCAATAAAACTAATTTATCATGGATTATTAACAAATAATACTTTAAAGCTGCTTATTTATTTCGAACGGAAAAATTAACAAAATTCCTGAAATTGACCTACTAATGTAACCTTGCAGGTCAAGGTCAAAGGTGAAATTTGATTTGGAGTCCACATACACATGTTCCAATCTAAAGTCAATACAAGTTTTTACTCTAAATTCATTAATAATCGAGATAAATGCAATTTTATCAAATTTTGACCACGATGACCCCTGTTTCACCTTGAAGGAGAGGTCGAAGGTCAAATCTGTTGTTTCATTTGGACTCCACATACACATGTTCTAACTATGTTCAATACAATTTTTTACTATAGATTTGTTATTTATTGAGATAAATGCAATTTTATGAAATTTTGAACCGACGACCCCTGTTTGACCCCAAATATTTGCCATCAAATATTTTGCGCAAACATCATTTTTGCCATAAGAGTAGTATCTAACAAACAAAAAACATGTTTGCAAAAACTCCTTGGGGGTTGGGGAGTATTTCCATACGGAGCCCGCGGACTAGACGTAGTAAAGTGCATGTAACTACGTGCTTATAAAGCCATTGTTGGCGTGTTGGTTGATAATGTTCGATTTCAGTATAATGCAATTTACATTGTCTGTCATAAACTGTAGTATTGCCGACTCTTAAGGTGATAACTAAACAACTGAGGACAATTGTGCTCTCTGTGAAAAATAACAAAATCAAAAGCATGTAGCCATAATAATTTATTTTAAATGCCTAATAATTAAGAAAATGAAATTATAAAAATAAAGACAATGGACATATACATTGGACATATTGATAACTCAATCCCTTATTGAAATATATTGAGCAATGAGCAATGATATTGGTTCAGAAACACACAAATAAGACTTTACACAAACCGTGTTTAATCTATGGTCAAAGAGCATTACTAAACTATCTCTGCTATTGTCAACAATGATTGGCTGTGTGCTATGTAGTCCAGGGATCTAGGGGTGGTGTGGGCGTAACGACATGCGTTTTAGTGTTTAAATGTGGATGTTATTAACGACCCCCTAACTACGTTTTTAGCAATGACAAAGAGCATATTAATTAAACTATCTCTGGCAATGATTTTTATGTTTTATAAGCCGCAAATTGGACGACGAATACTGTTAGCGACAGTAAACAGTACAACGACGTCGTAAAGGCCTTCATAGGCCCGACCCCTGGAGGTTACATGTGTAAATAAATGTACAAATAAACAATTTTAATACTTGCCAATAACAAACAGCGCCCCAAACAAGGTTCCCTGAACTGCCCAATACATGATGGTGGCAGCGACTTGAACAGGAACCCAGGGGAGGGTTTTTTCCGCTTGAGTGAATATCAAATATATTATAACTATTAACACAAAATCCTTAATGGCGTAGTACATGGATGTGGAGATTCTCGACTGGAAGCATCTTTTCGGCAGAGCTCTTTTAAGGTCAACCACTGATGGTAGCTTTTCTGGCAACTTGTCGTTTGAATGCAGACCCTTTCCTTTGATTTGGTCATTCTTGGGCCATTTTTGGTCCACATCCCCTCGAACGTATGTTACAAGTGCTTTGATGAAATCTATGAGGAGGAAATTCCAGATTGCCACAAGAAACTCCACTGACTCCACCATCACAGGCATGATGTTGAATGCCATCTCGTCTGCTACTTGATAAAGTGAAACAGATATCTCTTTCTAATTTAAATGGCACATGCAGTTAGCAGTATAAGAAGTCTACCTATGCATACACTATGCAGGCAAATATCCCAGTGGTAGCCTGATGTCTGACAGCTAAAAGAGTGAACTATACTCCTCAAATGAAAAGGTGCATATGTGACAACCACACTGACATGACGGCACATGGCATGATATTTGCGAACTTGTGTACTCAGTAGCTCTATCAGATAGTTCATAATGTGTTAATCAATAACACGATGTAATGGAGAGGCCAAATTATTTTCAAGTTCCTCTCTCTTTCTCACATCTCTGTGGCAAGCATATATAACACATAAAACCAGGCTTATGTCCTCGGCTACTGATGTCGGCAGATAAGCATAGAAAGAGGCAGTCCTTTTAAATACTTGGCGGGGGGCGGGGGGGGGAGAGAGCTATATGAAAATACCCATACAAATGCACTGCCATATTGATTGTCACTTTCCTATCTCCCCTGTAAAATAAGACCACTGCATGAACGTGGTCAGAAATCTTGATTGAGGCCTTTAAGGAGTCACTATTTAGTACTGTTTACAAACATTGAATATTGGCATAGGCTGGTGCAGGGGGTGGGGTGGGGGTGGAGGGCGCAGGGGGTGTGCGCACCCCCCCTCACTAAAGTACTTCATTTTCATATATTTTTATACGTCTGCCATCGGTGGCGCGTACGAAACTCATAAACTCATAAACTCATAAACTCCCTGAAGCACGCCCCCTCCTTTTCTAAAAACCTGGATCTGCCATTGATAGGTACATTTCATGAGAGTAAATTACCCTAGACTGTGAATCATACATTGGGTGGCCTATGTCTAGGCTATGGCACGAGCAGCACGCGCCTTCACATACACAAAGCAAAAACACTGCCAATGTTACTGATCACCGCAAACACGACCACGGTTCTTTCATGTTTATCTTTTCAGTGTTTTACAGTGACTGCTTTGCAAACCCATAAGTAAGACACCTGAATATATAAGCAAACTCTTTTGAGTGGTCTACACGTGTAGCACTAGTACGTGTACATATTTCACGAAAATTGTTAACATGCATGAAATGTAAGTCAGACTTAGGTTTAATTACAATTCAGCTGGCCATCGTATTTTGTCTCTCATCTTTTGCAATCCTGGCTACAACCCTGCTCTAATTTAGAAACAGATTTGTTTTCATTATTGTTGTTTTACGTCGTACCTGCTTGTGAAATGCTGGTCGAAAAAGATAATTTTGGATTAAATTTTTCAAATTCATTAGCTAAGTACTTTCTAATAAATGAAAATCTTTGTCAGATCTAAAATATCCAAAAACATGAAAACTTTTCAAATTTTGAATCTTGTTTATACGATTTGTTTTCACGAAATTGGTAATTGAATAAACTAGAATAGTTTATTGACTTGGAAACTTTCTAGTTAAACACATACATGAATACTGCTTTATTACAATAATATAATATACTAGCTTTCCCCGGTCATGCGTTGCAGTGGCTCACCGTGGCTGTTGACAATCAAAAAATATATAAAATATATTGGTAGTGATGCAAACAATATGAGCATGGCCGATGTGATATATCGTGCAAAGAAAAGATAAGGGGAAAAGAATGAAAGATCGATTAAGTAAGATGATTGCAGTGATGGATCCAGTATTTTATTTATATTTTTTATTTTTATTTTTCCCCTAATTCCTAGCCCTTAAAATTGATTTTGTCAAACCTCCATTGTTAGTTCTACTCCCGTGTGGGCGCGCAAGCGCACGCAAGCACGCAGCCACTCGCACGTATAGCGAGCTGCACAGGTTACATGTAACAGTATAACAACTGCTCAGCTCAACCCCATAAGTTACTCATTATCTGAATGATACATTCACAATTACAGACACCCGCTTGAAGTGAACACTCTGCTGATATCTGAATAAGAACCGGACAGACTGACACGATTCCTTGTTCTCAACAGGTGCTTAGGAGACGGTAGTAAATTAGTTAGAAGGTAAGTTTACATTTTGAATAACTGCACGTGTAAATATTTCAATTGGAAATATATAGACTTGTGATGCTATAGTTGACGTATTTAAGGTTGTGTCGTAGGACCCGATATATACCAGATTGATTCAGGACATTTTGTACTCCATTTGAATGAAGTCTATTTTGAACTTAGATATTGAGATTTTTGGGGGAAAATAACTGATTGGATGTAAGATTTGACCTTAGAGGATTCTTTCTCCAAGTCTGTATATCCCCCGATAGATAGATATGTTATATAGCCGTACAGACTTGTAAAATTAAATCTTCTAATAATTTAAACCTGTCCAAAAAAGTCGATGGCGGATCTCAAGTTGTTAGTTGATGTCACATTAAATAGGCTGGTATCAAACGTTATTGTATTGGTTGTAATATGAGATCACTCCAGGTCAGAGTAGGGAAGCATGGTCCCCAGATAATGGAGCCAAATTTTACAGTACATTTTAGTAGTAAATTAAACTATAGACATAGGTCACGATTAAAATCCTATCAGGAAAGTTAGAAGGTTTAGATTTACCAATGATAAATAATTCTAAATCTAGAATTAGCAGTGGCTAAGGCACGGAAACTCAAGGTGAAACACGTAGACGTACATCCTGGTAAACTGAGGCCCAATCTGAATTGAATGATTTTATTATGTGTAATAGATACGTCCAGATGTGATAAAATAAATAATTTTGTGTGAAGAATTCAAATTAAAAAAAATCAATATTTCAATCGGTATTCTGTTTCTTTTCACAATTTTATATTAGATTTTAGCCACCCATGCTACACATTGTTAGTCATGTGAGGTTCTATGTATTGTCCGGCAAGTGTTTAGGTAACCTTTTGTTAAGGGGGAGGGGTCAGATTTACGAGGGAGGAAATACATGTAACAATTGACCAGGGCAGGTTAATCTTACAGAGCGGAGCGGAGTAACCCCTTTTAGTATATATACTGTATTCTTTTACAAATACCATTCTTACACCATTCTTACACATACATATATACATAAGAGTGGGTAACTAGCCATACAAAACCAAGGGGAACTGGTTCCTTTAGACTAGATTCATGCTCTACTTTGTCACTTCACACTATTGTAAAGCTGACAAGGTCCTCACTATTCATAAATTAAATATGTTCACTAACTTTCCATTGATTTTTTTGTCAGTAATCCAATCAGGAAGTTGTTTTTGATTGTCTGGTGCTAGTTACTTTTGGTTTATGGTTGAAATTCATTTGATTTGATTTAGTATTCTAATATGGCATGGTAAATATACAGAAAAATATGGAAGTAATATATCAGCAGATAGCATACAGGCCTTTTCAGTCACAAACATATTCTACATTACTCTTATAAGTAATGCAAATCGAACTAAATACTTTGAATCAAAACCAACTTCCTTGTGAGATTGCGGGGAAATAAAGCATTGGAAATTTGGGATAAAAAATGTCAAAATTCTTATTGCGTAGGAGATACATGAAGCCAGCTTATTTCAATAGGGTGAAGTGATAAAATATCTTCAACAACATAGAACCAGACTGAAACGGATATCCTTTGGTATAGCTAGTTACCGTGTCTTACATTATGTGAGTAAGAGTGGTGTAAATATAGTATTCGTCCGTCCATCCTATCTAACGATGCTGGGGCCAATGATGCGATCAACATATGCAGTGAATAAAATATTGAACTAGATCAGACGTACCCAGAGAGCACAGCGTTCATTAAACAACGTTGAATTAGGGCATTAACGATGTTTACTAAGATAATATGGAAGTCTTGATTAAAATAGAAGTACACAATTACAATGTACGTAATCACTCACAAGAAAATCTGTGTGCCACCACTGTCTAATAATAATGGTGGTTCTGTCACGCTACATATTGATCTTGTAGCAGCAAACTGCAAACAGAATAAAGTAGACGTTTTGCTGCTGCTGACATATTGACCTATGATTTTCCATCCAATCCTAATAAGAATATTGAAAATTGGACCATAAATGGTCCCGTGGAAAGAGTCCTTTAAATGGGAAAGTGCCCAAAATCAAATGATTTTGGTGTCGCCTCATATCTCATAGTTGTCTAAAGTTTGAAGTTGTTGCAGGGCGCCTCCCCCTTTCCCGCCAAAATATTTCATTTTCATAGGACTTTTCATGAAATCCCTTAAGCGCCCCCCTTTTCCTCAAGTGCGCCCCTCCCCTTTCCCAAAAAACCTGGATCTGCCTATGAATGCAAATTAGTGCTGAGTAAACAACCTTGGTGTTCCTATCATGTTCAAGAATACAGAATGTGCATTAAACTATTTATTACACAAACTAATATAATATCATATTCATGTAAGTCCTTGCGCTGCACTTAAAAGGTGTACATTTTGTGCTATATATTATGAGACCTTGGGATCTAGTGTTGGAGTATATACGAGAGAGAACTTTAAAATGCACCAGCATTAACTGAGAAACACAAAATGTGTTTTCATATCCATAGTTCTGACGATAAAAGGGACTCTTGCAGGTTTGAAAAAATCACGTGCACACTATTGTATCAATTGACTCGTTGCTGCTTATGGGGGTGGGAGTGGGGGCAGGTTATAAGGGGTCTAGAAATTTTGGCCCTTTTGGCCCTTATCCCTCTTTTTGGCCCTTTTTCCCCTTATCCCTCTTTTTGGCTCTTTTTCCATTATCCCACTAATTGGAGAATCCTTATCCCTCTTTTTGGGCCCCTTTTTCCCGTATCCCTCGCTTTTCAGCCTTTTTCCCTTATCCCACTTCCTTATAAACAAACCCTCCCCTTAGGTGGTGAAGATGCAGAGAAGTGCGTGTATTTCAAACCTTAATCACAATGAAATTAATAAATACTACGGGGACAAAACATACACTTTTACACTTACATATATGCGTTGCAGGTTTGGGAGGCGTGACTTGTTAAAGCAGGAAGAATGACCACTCCAGGTGACAGTGCAATGCTCAGAACTGAGTTTCCAGATCCAAATGTCAGTTCAAACACAGTGATCAATGCCACTGATTTAGTCATCGATTTGGAAGAGCTGCCTGAATATTCTCGCCTCACGTACTTGTACAGTGACGAGGTGCGGGTCGGGGACATCGTCACGCTTGTAACCATGATGGTGAGTACTGCAAATCAATAGATATATAGTACTGCAAATCAATATAGTACTGCATCAAAATGATAAGTGAGCAAAGAGCATTACGAAGGTTAAACTATCTCTGAAGGGAGCAAAGAGCATTACGAAGGTTAAACTATCTCTGAAGGGAGTATGGTACTGGGAATCAATATAGATTTGCATCAAAATGAAAAGTCCGTACAGTACTGATAATATATATTTATTATTTTTTTTTGCATGAAAGGAATTTCGTACATTTCAACATTTGTGTCTATTCAATTGCACGATTTCTGATTTTGAAAGCTGCAGCATATGCAGTTGATTGACAGAAAATAACGGGTTATCGGTGCTTTTCTATAATAATATGAGTTTTGTTATTGGATTTTTTTATCATTATGATGTTTTTATTCTCTCAGTTATATTGTATAAAGGCAATGTTGTAAAATGTTCAACCACTTTTTTCAAAACATTTTTTATATTTGATTTGTATACATCAACCCATGTTATATCATTAGAAAAGACCATTACCTACACGACATTAAAAGTATAATTTGTAAGAATTGAAGTAATAATAAGATAAAATCAAAGTTTAGTGAAAGCCAAAAATAATATTAATTGTCCCCTTCACTTTGTTTCGTATGTCAAATTAGACCTTATTGCAAGTTTACTCTCATATTACTACACAAAATAGTAGGAGATAATTGATGATTGTGCATCATAACGATCTGCTATGCTGTCAGCAACCTCAGGTAGTATGGTTGTTAAAAATGTCATAATTGTTAGAAGTGTCTTGCGATGACACCTTGTTGGAATTGCTCTCACCTGAATGGCGCTCAAATATCCTCCAGATACGAAAAATTATATACATGCACCTTCATAAACACTTATATTTTCCCCCTCCCTGATAAATAACCGAGTGAATTTCTAGTGGACAGTCATCAAAGTGCTCTAATAAGTAGCATGCACTCATGATGCCATTCGTCCATTCTAGTCGTTTGTGTAGTTGTGGGACCAATAAAACCTTTGAATCTTACTTTAGAGCAGATTTGCAATCTCCTAGAATAGAACACGATCGATTACATTTTATCTTATAGCATTATATACTGTAAAACTAGAAACGCAAACTTAAATAGTCAGCAAACATTAATTGCCTATGTAAAGTAGATCCAGGATGGACAAAATCGCAAAAAATTAAATAGTCACTAAATAATCTATAGATGAAAATCGCAAAATTTAATAGCTACAAAACATTCTAGCTTTAAAGTACTTGATACATTTACATGGAAGCATAGGGGTTTTAGATTTGTAAAAAAACCTGCATTCAGCTTTGTCTACCATGTAATCAATGTTTGCTATAGTATTCAATAGCACTAGGAAACACAAATATCTAAGGTTGATATTGCTTAATAAAGAAATGATTGTCTTAATTGCTAGCTATACTGTACTTGCTACAATTTGTTTCAGGTCCTTGGCCTCATAGGCAACAGCCTGGTGGTGACTGCGTACAGTACATCGAGGGCGCTGCGATCACCCTCAGACACCTTTGTCATCAACATGGTCGTCTTTGACACGCTAGTGAATGTGAACTTCTACCCCATTCTTGGAACTCTTGTGTCACGCAGGCTGGTGCTCAGGTGAGGGATTTGGGATTATGTAGGTATTAGAAGTTAAGCATTTTTTCTTCTTTTAGTTAAGCATTTCTTGTATTTGTTTGCATATTTGACGTCAGATTCGAACTGTAGTTGATAAAAATATTCTCACAAACGAAATCCTCAGTAGATTCCAGGAGGTTTGATATTCATTCTTTCATTTTGACTGGATTTGAAATATTGCCGTTGATTCACCTTACCAGATTGATTGGACTATTCAATTTGAAGCAACTTAAGACGTTTATAGTTATACATTAACACTTTTAAAATGATGAGATGTTTTCACTGCGTCCCCTATTCTGTGTATAATAATTATCTGATTCTGGTATTCTTTTTGAACATTTTACTATGCATATCTTCCTACTAATACGTCATTATCATAGACATAAAAATACTTCAATATTTGAAATGCCATATTGTCTTACTTTTCAGCTATGCATGGTGCCAAGTATTCGCTATGATACTCGTGGTTGGGGCTGTTGGTTCGATTCTCTCATTGACCATGGTGTCTGTTTCTCGTATGGTACAGATCTGCTACAGTCCCAAATATCCTGTTGTCTTCTCAAAACGGTAATGCATCCATCATAGAAATTGTGGTTCTACAGATACAGAGTTAATGTTGGAAATATAGAGCTAACATTCTACTTTTTTGAATTTCGGGGTCAAAGGTTAACAATATTTTGTTTCTCATACAGCAGATTTGGATTCAGCACCCTCAAAATAGGGCAAATTCACCTGTCAGAACTTTGCTATTAAAAATGCCTCACAAACTACATCTACCAATGTGATTATAAAGGTAATGGTCTGTTTTAGTGTAGATAACAATCATTTGCCCGGGTTGTGTCTAGGCCTGCTCAATTGAGTGTTAGCGAATGAGAGCAGGCTAAGACACCACAAGTGCATAGCTAGCATTATCTTCACACTAAAACAGACCATTTGCCTTTTTATCTCCTCCGTTTAACCGAATTATTTAACTTGAGGGTGTTTACCATTGACAAAGTAAGGAGAGAACCTGGTCTCCTACGGCTCTTAACCAATCAGAATCGACAATGAATGGCAAACTGGGGAGAAATACACCCACGGCTATTTACCTCTTGACAGGACTGTACATGTACAAACCTAAAAAAGACTATTCATGAGTGTAGAGCATATAGTGTGTACATATCTGGTTGGTTCGTGTTGTAAGTTTAACACTGTCTCATGCGGAGAGATTGCATGTCCACGTTTTTTGCCAAACGTCAATCTAAACTATCACAACTCGAGTATTCTATGCATTTGTATGTTCGTAAAAAGAAAGTAACTGCGTCATTTATGATATGACGTATGTCAAGCCAATATCAGTTTTACTCACTGATTTATTAATTCCATATGGATGTAAATAACAATGCAATGATGACCTGCGTGCACGTCATGCGATTACTGAAGATTATTTATCAGCAGAAGTGGTATAATATATACCCCAAATTAGAAAAACTTCCAACAGAGTCCACGTCTAGATATCAAAATTCGCTCTACTGCATGACGTTAGGAGCAAATTTGATTTGGCATGTGCTATTGTCTTAGCTCGGTAGGAGGTGTATAACAGAGGAAAAACACAATACACGTGCATGTACCTTCATACCCAGCTGTAAGCAGAGCTGTAAGCCAACCCCGAATTGGTGATGTTGATAATGCTACATGTACATGGAAATACGCCTGTCGTGCCATGAGTGGAGTTGATGACCTTTCCTATTCATATGACTTTGGCAAATATGATACGTTGCTTCAGGCCATCGTTTTGATATCGTGGAAGGTCTAAAGTGATTGTCATTTTCATTGTCAATGATCATAGTTCTAATATAACACAATATATTTAGCTGCACTCGTAGTTCATTGCAATTTAGATAAATGAATGAAATAAATGAATGAAAATGTGTCATAAATCATTGTCTATTCTCATCACACATTAACTCCGTAGAGAGCATATATCACACTGCAACTGTATCGCAAACGTACTTATCACTCACCTTAGCTTTCACTCGCCTGACCCGTACCTATGACCTTCTGGTTAAGTGCAGGCCCGTAACTAGGCTGAGGCAGAGGAGGCGACAGCCTCTTCACTTTTTTGGATAACGCAAAAAATATGTTGCAAGTAGCACATTTAAACACATTTAAAATTTTAAACTTGATTGGTTGCATTTTTTTTCAAGTACTGAAACTTTGCGAACCTATTTATGCGATGATCGCAAAACACATTTTGCGCAGGGGTGAGGCGCAAAAAACATTTGCGGTTAGCAGAGTAGTAGGGCCTATTACTCGCTCGCAAACGTAGTAATATTAGCAAATTCCAAGTGCATAAACATTCCGTACGCAAAACTCGACCTCGTGCGTACGCAAAAAAATCGTAGCGAAAATTAGTGCCTGCATTTTTGCGATTTCAGTACTTTTACTTGCAAATATTTTATTGTAAGAACTGTTTATAAGGGATGTTAGACGAGTATGCGCTGTTTTTACCTCTCAGACAACGTCAGAATGAGCTCAATCAACGTCTGAATTGGTGGCAACTAATACACAAACGTGTATTTCGAGATCGGACGCATCATCTAGATATGAGATGTGTATGATGTTCTAGAGACTGTTAGGTGTGAGGCCGTTATGAACAGTTTTTTTATTATGCAATATGTCAAATACATCAAATGACGTGACATGCTAGAAAATACTCTATCATATCCCATCCACATACCGGGTTTGCTGACAGGTGGAAGTCTCTGTGATTCTTATCTCAAATTTACAATAATTCAGGACGAATACAACAAACGATATTAGCCAGTCTATTCACCCTTATATATTGAGTGTTGTCAACCGTTTCATTGTCAACGGCATTATGCACATAAAAATACATAGAATATTTGCGTGCTCTCTCACTTGCTGAAGAGCATACATGATCAATATTACAAACGCGCGTTATGCCACTGGGTAGATTTTGTGATCTCCTGACATGCGGCCATACTGCATTACATTCTCTACATCTTGTGTAAGAAACGCATATAGATCTATATATCCAGCAAAGTTTGCGTTTGCGATCATCTTTATGCACCCCGCACAACGCGCGCAAACACAAACTTAGCGAGACACACAAAGCCGGATGCGCACGCAAAATTTCCGATTTCGCAATTGTTTTATGCACCACACCCCAGGTTTCACTTATGGCATCGTTGTGGTATGTGTAGTCGCAAGCAGACTGATCGGTCGCATAAGCATCGCTCCCGCCACGATACGTTATGTCCAACTTTCATGTACAGTAGAACCTCTCTATTAGGACCACCTTTGGGACCAGTGTTAGGCGGTCTTAATAGAGAGGTGGTCTCTCTACAAAGGTTCATTTTGGAAGCTTTATGAAGGATTGGGACCGTGAAAAGTGGTCTTATCATAGAGGTGGTCTCAATGGAGAGGTGGTCTTAATTGGACGTTGTACTGTATTCTGATTTTGAGCAATTATTGCGTCGCTTCAGTAGCTGAAGCGAAATACTTGTGATAACTTTGTTTCTATGTATGTATGTATGTATGTATGTATCTATGTATGTATGTATCCGGAGAAGCTAGAGCTTTTACCGATGCACCAATTCGGTTCAAACTTTTCACAACTATGAGGTATGAAGTGACACCGAAGTGATTCAATTTTGGGCACTCTGCCAATGAAATCGTGCTTTAAATTCTAGAAGGTCATTTATAACATTTTGCAGATATTCAATACACTTAAGCAAACAAGAAAAAAATCAATATTCCTACCAAGCAGAAACTATTGATTATTGGGTTTGAAACTGTTATTGATTCTTATCTGTTATTCAAATAGTACTATTGCAACACACATACAAGTAATTTTTTTTTGCTGGATATAGATTAATGTTGTATTTTCATTCTGATGTTTTCCCTCAAATTCATAAAGTTCTTAACTGTAAAGTATGCATCGTTTCAGTATACATCTTAATTGCCCATAAGTCAACGTCGTTCTAGCGACGCCGTGTTCTTTGAACACTTTTGATCTAGTTATCATAGTTGTCGGTGTATCATTAATTTTCACTGGTATAATATACATGTTACTTCATTTACCACTCATATACAGGACAATGATCACGACTTTCAAGTAAAGCAGCTTGAACTTGCTGTTATTATTTAGTTTCCCCATGAATATTGGGTCAAATCCAATTTTCATTCTTTCCCTTTGATAAATATACGTTGATTTCAAGTGTACATGTATTAAGGTGGCAGAGGGGTGGGAGTGAGAAGCGATTTTAAGGATCTATTGTCTACAGTCTCCTCTCCTTCATAATGTTACCACTATCTCGCCCTTAACACTTTGATAAAATGCAATAACACACTGCAACATCCGTTCAACATAAGAGTTGAGTTAGAATCTTACTTTAGAAACGTACATTATCATTGTTGACATGTCATGTAACAAATGAGGCATATAAATGGTTTGTATATTAGGTCACGCAAAACCCATTGACATACGTATCATAGCCCACTTATTAATGTATGAGTTTTTTTTTTGTTTTTGTTTTTTTTTATGAAACCATGCAGAGTTGGCATCATATAGTATCATTTGTGTTAATTGCACAGTTCTCATGATAATAAAAACTCAAAGGTGACTATTATGTGCAATAAAAAAATATGACCAATATAAGCACTCAAGCACCCACAAATATACTACTTACATACAGAGTGAACGTTCGAATGCACCAATGTAGGTGTCTCTACATATCTGATCTATACTAAACTGCAAAGTCCATCAAAACTCGCCCCCCACCCCCCTTTGCAACAATATGTAATTGTACTCAGACACACCAGCTATGTTTAATTGAAAGGTTTTGCTATTAGATGATTTGAACATTTTACATAATAATATTGGGGTTTTAGAAAGGTGTTGGGAGCTTCGCTGAACACGCATGATATAGTTGGAGATATACAGCAACATGCACCAATTATGCAAATTACAACTCAGATATAATAACAATGATACATTTACACTGGCATTATTACGTTATTTATGATAATAACACCCGTCTGCGATGACTTTTTTTGAACGCGAGTGCGATTTCAAGCATATGCCACGTCAAATCCATCCAAACAGGTTGGTGAAAGTGGCCCGTGTGAGCGATTTGGTTAAAATATATTAGTATATCATAGGATATAATGAAAGACTTCTATATTATGTATGATTTATAAAGAACTACCCCCCCCCCCCTTCAACCGCTTATAACATAAAAAAAATCGCCTCCTCGCATTTTTGGCTCTGGTTACAGGACTGAAGTGTCCCACTGCCTATTAGTCTAGATCAGCCAAACCCTCACATCGCTAGCTATAGGGTCAGCTAGCTTTGGAGAGCCAGTTGGACATTGGTGTGTAATGTATAAAGTGATACAATAGTGTAAATATCCTGTTCCCTTTGCCCTGCAGGCTGTGTGGGTTGTACTGCTTGTTGATCTGGGTCACCACGCTGCTGATATCCCTGCCACCTTTGCTGGGATGGGGAAAGATGGGATATGTCTCCGAGGGTAAGAGTTTGTACTGCCACCGAGAACTCTATATATAGGATCACATTTACATTCTGTGTAAGTACCGGTAATACTCCAAATGGCAAGCATTCAATTAGATAACTCTGTGATTCCGTTAGAGTTTTAACTTGGCATCCATAACAATATAAATATTTGAATAGTTTTAGCTGACTATTGCTTACGCAACATGACAACAAGCTAAATAGATCTTTTTTTAATCAATGAAGGATTATCATTATTTTAAAGTTCAATATTCAGCTGCATTCTGACATGTAACGATTGTCACTGGTATACAATCTGTGTCCAGAACGTGGTCAGGAAGGGCAAAACAATATTTATTGATCAAACTGTATTTCAGGTTCATATTGTGGAATCTTCCACACTGCAGGCGTCAGTTACCTTTTATTCCTGTACATCATTGTGGAGTTCAATTCCTTGTTCATCACATTTGCATGCTACAGCAAAATATTCATCACCATCCGGAAGTCAGCTGCACAAATAATGAATCAGCCATCCGGTCAGGTAAATTTGATGTGTTACGCAGTTACTATTGTTACTTCATTGTCTTGATGCTTGATGTATTTTAAGCGTTCAATTTACGTAGAACTCTCATTGATTCTGTGTCAATAAAAATGTACTGATACCTGTAGATAAGGTAACAACATTTAGTTTCCTTGAACGGATGCTACTAGTGGGTTCTGATTTTGTTATATTGAAGTAAATTCCTACTCACAGAACCATGTTTTCCCCTGACCGTATCAACAGTGCTACTGCTGGTCGAAACTAAGTTTGTGCAATTGCTGTTCTAGCGACTCTGCGCTCTCTGAGCACAGTTGATCTTGTGTCGTTTGTAACTAACTATGTACATGTACATGTATGTCTCCGGACACGCCAGAGCATTTACCGATGTACTGATTTTATTCATACATGTACTTCGATGGTATAACGCAACACCAAAGGTACTCGATTTTGGTCACTTATGTTAAAGTTTCCCCTTTGCGAGTCATTTTAAGATTGTTTTATTTTATTTTTCCATTCTAGTATCCATATTGTTTGAAATATGACCATAAAAATGGCATCCATTTTTTGGCAAGTTAAAAGTGCTCATAGAGCACAGCGTCACTAGCACAATGTCGACGCATGAGAAGTAGATATTTATATTACATACATGTATATGTTTAGAAAGCACCCGCAATCCAATGCCAAGAACATAGATGAAGGGTGAATAACACACCAACTAGCTAACACCTTTTTCTCCTCCAGTGATTTGATAGCAAAATAAACATCGTTATTACCCACAAATCAACGTTGTTCTAGTGATGCTGTGCTCTCCTGGTACTTTCGATCTAGTTCTATATTGTTCTAACACTGTACATACTCATACATTACTTTACCATTTGCACATGTACTTTCAGCGGCAGCGATTCAAGGCGCGCAAAGTGCATGCGCTGTGCGCATTCACCATCTCTGCGCTGTTCACGGTGCTGTGGATGCCATACTGCTTGCTCACGGTCAGGGTCAGGTTTGAATTGCAGGGAACATACTGTATTTAGATACTGCACTAAGTTTAACAACCACAATATAGAAACTAGCCGTCTTATTAAACAACCCAATAATTGCGAATACAATGTGTTGGAAGAGCTTGCGAGCGCAATATTCATCCAGTGAGGAAGTTAGATAATGCAATTTATATTCAACAAAAAATACATGCATTAATAAATGCACAAACATAAAATGTTTATGAAAAAAATAATGATGTTTTAATTAGACAAAAAAGAGCTCCACTAGATTAGCTGGTCTTTAGTTGCAAGTACCGTACAATATACAGAAAATCATTGATACACGCATTTCTTCATCATTCGTATTTCTATGCTCATGCGACCTATTTGATTCAACGCCGTTTCAAGGAGTGAGTGATTTGATAACATAATTAAAGGTGTTAATACAGTAATTTAGTCCCAGTCCCAGCTTTAGGGACTACCTGTTTGTCGATTTGCGTTAACCTATGCCCGACGATTTGAAGAAAACTAAGGAGTGTTATGACCCCAAACTTTCAGATCCCCCTAAAATGAACCCTAGAAGGACCCAGTCATTTTTGGTGCTTATACTTCGTCCAGGGAGATTAGCTCAGTGGCTAGAGCGTCCGCCAATGGACTGGTCTGTATCATGGACGGTTGACCGTGAGGTCGATTCCACGATCTTCAAAATAACTTTACATAGCCTAACCGCCACCGGGTAGTTTCCCTATTTAGAATTCCCCAGTAAACGTCACGTTAAGGGTAAGGGAATTCCCCAGTCCTCTCCTCC
Source organism: Streblospio benedicti (assembly GCA_019095985.1). NCBI lineage: Eukaryota > Metazoa > Annelida > Polychaeta > Spionida > Spionidae > Streblospio > Streblospio benedicti. The sequence goes on from CM032661.1 coordinate 38,351,557, forward strand.
TAGGGAATTTCACAGTAAACGCCCCAGGGTAAGGGAAGAAAGCTACCAGCCGGGAATTCGAACTCGAAGCAGTTAAAGTATGTGTAGCACATTCTTGGTCAAGTCAGAGAATTCTAACGGTCCCTCGGTCACCGACCCCTACCGTAAGCTGACTATGGGAACATAACAAAACGGGAAGAATTCCTAGGCACATTGGGTAATTGAGCCACGAAGGATAGAACTCCTGCCCTCTCTCTCCCTCTCTCATATGCCGAAGTATAGTAAAACCAGAGATGGCTAAGTAGTGCAAGGTGGTGCTAGGGTCCTATGAGACCCGTGGCGATCAAATCTTCGCCTGGTCGTCGAGGAGAGTTGGAAGTTGGGGGAGTATGGGAAAGAAGTGGCTCTGCTTGCGCCCAATGTAGTAGACAGTAAGACGCAGGTTTATAGATGTGGATGGCTCACGTGCCTTGATGACTGCTTCGTAAATGGCGTAAGTAGGCTATGATTGTGACTAAGGCTGAGAGGCTAGCAGGCTAATCATAGTATCAAGGCGGGAAAGTGCCATTGTGTAAGATTGATACTGGTTGAGACTGAAGTGTATTTACTTTGTCAAGGGATAATTGCTCAGTGGCTAGAGCGTCCGCCCATGGACATATGACTGGTCTCTATCATGGACGGGAGACCGTGAGTTCGATTCCATGATCTTCCAAATAACTTTACATAGCCTACCCGATTATTTCACAATATCATAAGTTCTATTTTAAACTGCCCTTGCCAATTCTGCACCAAATGATGTACGTTTTATAGCAATACGTTTTGATTAAAGGAAGGTATCGATCATAAGGATACTTATACCTTATAAATTCTATCTTAAGTAGAGGATAGGGTGAGTTTGGTGGTTTATGGTACCCGGTATAGATCTTGATTCGCAATGGTGGAAAATGTGGATCCAAAGGCAAGCTCGTAACTCAGAGTGTTTTAACATTGGACATGATATCTTCATTACAGATGATCAACAACTTTGTGTATATATATCCTATCATCATCAAGGTGGCCTGTTGGGCAGGCTTCTCTAACTCTGCCATTAACGGTAAGTTCACTATTTTAATCCAGCCAAATTGTCATGGCACTTGTTGAATGTAGCCCATTCACAATATGCATCACAAGGTTTTGGTAGCTATCATCACTTTGCACTCATGTTAGTAAATTCGCCTATTTGCAGGTATCGTATATGTCACCATCAATAAGCATTATCGTCATGCCTGCCGACATGCATTTGAAAAATTATTGAGCTGTCTGTGTGGAAAAAATAAAGTGTGGCCTAATGTAGTGTCTGATACTGCAATGCAAGATACTGCAATGCAGGATACTGCACTCCCGTCTCAGTGTTCCCATCAGAAGAGGCTGCGATTGCGAGTTTCAAGTGCAAGATATTAGGGAACAGACAATTTCATGGCATTTAAGGGCCAGCTAGTGAAGTAGAGTAATGTTTAATGCGATGTAGGGTTGTGGGCCAAGGGTATCTGGCATAACAATCAAGGAACTCAGCTCCACATCGCAACACTTATGAATGAAAACATGAATATTGTGGATACTTGTCAGTAAAAAAGGGAGAGCGGGGCAAGTTGAAACACGAGTCAAATTGAGACACAGTCAATAGTTCAAATTTTATTCAATATGTCGTTTTATTGATGTTTGAAACAAAGTATGTGACTTGATATTGATTTGCATACAACGGGTGGGAGACCATGAACAAACAAAGAAAAAGGTTGAAAGAAAAAACTTTTTTAAGCCAAGAAAGTAAATTTTCGATGATCTATTAAATTTGTGTTAAATTCAATATCATACATGGAATCTTTATAGTTAACTTTTCTAACAAAGGTATATATGTTTGCGCTTTGAATCAGGATGTCTTAAGTTTGAACTACATAATGCAGAATAATATTCAGCATGTATTTTAGATGAGGCTTGGCGAAGGTAAATTGAAACAAAATTCAGGGGGCAGATTGTAACAACCTTTCAGTGCCATTTTAACTGATACACCAGAAAAGAATATAAGAGAGCAACAATCCATGATGAAAATAGAATTTAAACAAGTTGAAAAAAGTGTTCAAAAAGAAGCAGCAAGAAAGAAAAAAAGTTGAAATGAAAGAGAGCAAAAAGAAATAAAAACAAAGAGCAAAACAAGACTTGTCTGGTGAATCTGTGGAGCAATGGCCCTACATATTTTGTTTGGAAACTTTTGCAGATAGTAGATCTGGGAAAATATGATTGGAGTGCAAAGTCTGCAGAAGATGGGCTCATCAAGAGTGCACAGATGGGTATCTTTACATTGTTTTCCATAATTGCCAATCAGATAACTCCTTATAAAGAGGATTTAAGAGTGAATGCACGTCTGTTAGTGTAAAGATTTGTTTGTTTGTTTGTTTTACTTTATTGTCTATACCAATAAAGATTAATTGATGATACCCATGTTTTCTCTGTACCTATATTACTTTCTTCTGTGTTACGTGTTTATTTAGGATACTTGTTTGTTCTATTATTACAAACCATTTTGTGGTGCAATTAACTGTAATCCTTTGGCATTTACCAAACCCATTGGTGCAATTGCCCATGTAACGAACCAAGTGAATGGTTTCATATAAGTCTCATATAATATTTGTATAGACTAAATTGGGTAATAACATTTTTTCCTACTGATATTCTACAATATTTATCTTTAAATGCTATTTTGTACTACATAATCTCAACGAATACAATGACAAGGTCTCAAAAAATGTCAACTTTTTCTTTACTTACACATAAAATAATGATTTGGCCAGTGTTTAGTACCTACCACAGCAATTTGATGGTCTTTTATGAGAGCGCTCTAAATGAAGAGTAAAATGACAAAAAAATCATGGTATGGCTAGTTTGCTACAAGTTAATAGTTTCATTCTTTCATTATTAATTTTCTAAAAGCTCCCTATGTTCCATAAGTCACATCTATTGATCCAGTTGCCTTCGGTTCGTTATTACATTAAAGATATCATAGTAGCTTTGATTACTTTTTGGTTAAGATTTGGTGACACTACTACTTACTTTTTTAAACGGACTTAACGTTGCGGTCACCATCGCGGGACCTTCAACAGAAGTGACTTCTGGTTTTTCTTGATGACGTCACATTGGCGCTTCATCTGACAGGTGGAATTCCCCTCAGACAGCAGATGGAGGAGGGTCGGGGGGATGCTCTTGCCTTGGTTGAGGTTAAGCTGCGGTTGGTGCTTGTATATCTCTATTGCTTCTAAGATCTTCCTTCGGTGTGTATTGTCCTCTCTTCCGATGATCTTTGCAGAGTCTTAGTTGAACACGTGTCCTGTACTATTGGTGTGAACTTGTACAGCTGACTGAGAGGATTTCGGGTCCAAGTGCTCTTTCAGGCGGGTTTCCAGGTTTCTGTCCGTTTCCCCTATGTACGTCTCCTGGCAGCTGGGACAAGAGATGCTGTATATAATCCCACACGTCTACTTGGGATCATTCTTGTCTTTGGGGCGTACTAATAGGTTAAGTATGGTATTAAAGGGCTTGTGGAACGAGGGAATGCCATGGTTTTTAAACACTCGTTGGACAGCATCAGAAGCACCTTTAATGTACGGTAGTTTGACCGGGAACTTCTTGGATGTCGACTCACTCGGTTCAGTCGGTTCCTTGTTCTTCTTGGGCGGGATCTTAAAGGCCCATGGTTTATAACCATTGATCTTGAGTACTTTCTTGGCTGGTTTCTTTTCTGCAGTCTTCTTCATCGGTCACCAATTGTTCTGCTTTTTCTCAGTAGAGTTCGGACGATGGAGCGCTTATGTTCAAGGTGGTGATTGGACTCCCAGTTGAGGTACTGATCAGTATGGGTTGGCTTTCGGTACACATTAACTTTCAGGGCCCATCTTCCAGTCTCTATGCATGTGTCCAAAAATGCCAGCTTGCAGTTCTCTTCTTCCTCTATGGTGAATTGGATGCTTCGGTTCTGGGAGTTCAGGTAGCTAGTAAACTCTTCGATTCTGTTCTGGGGAAGCACCGTGAATGTGTCATCCACGTATCTGAACCATACGGAAGGCACTACTGGGGGTTCTGTAAGGCTCTCTCTTCAAACTCTTCCATCATCAGATCAGCTACTGCTGGTGATACCGGCGAACCCATGGGAGCTCCTTGTACTTGTCTGTAGAAGACTCCATTGCAAACGAAGTAGGTGGTTTCCAGGCAAAATCTTAGGATCGTCATGATTTGTTACACATCTAGTTCGCATCTTTTCTGGTAGAGTCTCATCCTGAGAAAGTCTCTTATGGATGACCCTAATCACCTCCTCTATGGGGATGCTCGTGAATAGTGAGGACACGTCATACGATACAAGTACTCTAGGTGGTGGAATCTCTATACCATGTATCTTCTTAACAAAATCTTCACTGTTCTTAATTGAGTGTTTTGTTTTTCCTTTCAACGGGTTGAGTACAGATGACAAGAACTTGGCCGCTGGGTATGATATACAGCCAATACTCGACACTATCGGTCTAAGTGGAGTGTCTTTTTGTGTATCTTTGGTAGACCATAGAATTTTGGGATTTGTTCTGAGGTAGGGTATATCTTTCCGTACAACCAGGGGGAGATATTTTTTGGCAGTGTTCCAAGAACGTAGTATGTTGACAAGTTTGTTCTTGTACTTACTGGTTGGGTCCTTCTTTAGCACTTCATACACATTTCTGTCAACGAGTAGTTTAAGAAGATTTACTTGGTAGGACTTCCTGTCCATCACAACTGTCGCTTTCCCCTTGTCAGCTAGTAGGACTAGAATGTCGTTATCCTTTTTTCAGTTCCGCGAGGGCTTCTCTTTCTTCTTTGGAGACGTTCGCTTCGGGAGTTCTGCTTTTTTATACATGAGCAACATCTCCTCTGAGGCTCGCTGCTTCGTCTCGATGGTGACCGCAACGTTAAGTCCGCTTAAAAAAGTAAGTAGTAGTGTCACCAAATCTTAATCAAATGGATATTCCTACTACTAAAACAGTCTACATAAAGATAGCTTTGATTACATCTGTACGTTTGCAGCTAAATACAAAAGAGCTGGTTGCATCGTGTCTCCTCCTGTGGCTATCACAACGCTCTCACGGCGCCATCAGGACAGTTGAACATACACGTGCAGTTGGATTCTTGATTGAATGCCTAGTGGTTAATGCTTTAGTATTTTGCTTTTAATTTTGAATGTTTTTTTTCAACGACGTATTATTTGGTAAATACATAATCATCGCTTGGAGCACCGAGATTTACCTTTTATGAATTCTATTTTAACAGGACCTTAGTCATAACACTTGTTATTTGACTACGTCCTGAACCGATCGTGACGTACAAGTGTGTTACCTAGCGCTGCGTTACGTGTAGTAACATTCTCAACATGACCTTTACCCACAGACTGTTCACACCTGAGTGGCTGCTATCAAGAAGAGTATGTAAGGACAATAAGTTGACAAAGTGAAAGATCATTATTTACGCACTCCATTCCCGGCACTCTTCCCTTAAAATTGAAACAGGCATATATAAGAACCTAGATATTGAGCATACACGTATGTGATTTATGTAGCCTAGGATGTACAAGAGACAAAACCTACTTTTTAGGCAGTTGACCCAACCTATAATGATCTTAGTCTAATCCAATATTCGAAAAGGTCAGAACTAATTATAATGTAGCATTTGATGATTATACTGATTCTCATTAACCAATATATTTATTGAGCAATATTTGGAAAGCAGTGTCAGTGTATGTGTCTAAAGCATGGAATATTCACAAAAGATAAGCTATTTAGTTGAGATAGTGGAATTACTTAATATGCAATGTGTTATTGCAATTGGTCACCTCACGACATAAAGACATGCTCGTCTAGCAGACATCTGATGGGCCTAGCTATGACTATGTTCTGTTTTTTTTTGCGCCAAATGTGTGCGTTTCCATGGAGATATATGTAATAATCAGCCCTAAGTTGGATGTGCCCATAACGTGAGCACTGCCCATAACTGGAACACTTCCGCTACGTATTATGGACCTGGAAGTTTTATTGAGAAAAATTTGAAAGTATTCCGTTATTTCATGTTGTAAACAGTAAGCATTTGTTTTCTCATCTCAATCATCTACGCTTTTATTTGCAAGTAAATTTTGCAGAAAATCCAACGTACACACAATTCTTCAGCATTGGCATACATTTAGTGCGTGTACAAATGACCAATATAATTATATATTGATTTACTTATTTGAATAGATGCCGAAAGTCTGACCCACTTTTTAGAGGGCACTATTGCCAGTCTCTATGAACAAATATTGACTGGCTGATTTCGGATCTAAACCAATCAGAATGCAGGATTTAGGGGCATGTCACAGATAGAGTGTTATAATAATACATACATACATATGTATTCAGTGTCAATATATTGTTTTGTTCATGACCTCGAATACCTAAAATGACTTTCACTAAACATGAGGAGGTTTACTAGAACTTTACATGCAAATTTTAATTTCAATGGGAATGGATTACCTGTTATCAAATGTAGATTTAAGTGTGGCTTACTGATCAACAATCAAAAACTAAATGTGGGCTGTTTTCTTGTTACCCACAAAGATTGCACTAACTATATTCTTTTTCCATTTCTCTACATTTTCATTACATGGTAGGATTTTATTCAGAAGCTTGAAACTTGTTCCAGCTATTTAATATCACTTATTCTAACAATCTTATGAAGATAAACCTTGTGAAAATCAATATCAAAACACTCCCCAATAATGCTTGGCATTTTAGTTCAAGTTCTGATTTCATGATATAGGTATATGTTTAAAAGAAATTTACCTTGCCTTTGTAAGGCCCAAGAATAGCCTTTTCAAAAAAAGATTATTCAAAAGATATTTGAAAATTGTGATCATAGCACTCAGAATGTCTCAGCTTAGCAGATGATACTCATAAACATCAGTCTATTAGTCAGTCAAAGATATGCGGATGCATGTACAGTGAACAGAGTTGTATTCTGTGTGGGTGTTTTAATATGAAGGAAACTAAATATGAATAACTAAATGGTAAATATCATAGCCTTTAGAAAGGCTAATATTTACTTTTCCATGAACGATTGTACATTTATATAATTTGGCTCAACGTGAGCCACCTAATTGTTAGAGTGGAACCTCCCAATAGGACCACCTCTATACAGAGACCACCTCTATACAGAGACCACTTCTATAGAGATACCACCTCTATACAGAGGCCACATCTATACAGAGACCACCTCTATACAGAGACCACTTGTATAGAGACCACCTCTATAATCAGACCATATTTTGCAGTCCCAAGTCTACATAAAGCGACCACCGCAAAGCTCCATACTGTATAAAGTTATTGTGTCTGTGATAGAAAATATAACCTCCTCCACCACCCTAAAATTACCTTACAGATGTCTTACATAATATGCTTGGGAGGAAATGAAACTAACCAACAGATAAAAGAGAAAATTCAAGAGAAGCAATATCAAGATACTGAGGTTCTACTGTACTTTACCTACATACATAGTTTTTACTGTCCTCTATTCAAATATTATGCTGCATGTTTTCTTGTGCTGGGTGATTAGGGACGGTGAAAAATATTTACCAGGAAGGGGGCCGGTGCATTTGGAGGGGGACAGGTACTTTTTTCAACAAAGTAGGGGGACCAGATGATTTTTCATTCTCGTTGGGCATGGGACAGTACTTTTTTCACACTGCTGAAATCCCACTTCGACGTCCATCGGTACAAATTAACCACGCAAATATTCATGGGAGGACGCGGACTTTTTTTATGAATAGAGGTCATGGGACATCAGGTTTTTTCATCAATCAGCAGGGGACAAGACCTTTTTTCAGACAAGTTTTCGATATGTGCCTGTTAAATATTGCACCGTGATTAACCAAGCGGAAACTGCCTTTGATATAACAAGGCGTATAAAGAGGAAGTAAGATAGAATGGTTAAAACAGGATAAACGTAGCGTTATTTGGTTAAGGCCGGTTTGGATATAATAAAGCATTCAAACTTGTCACACAAATATCTCCAAATGGCAATTCTTGTGAACATGATAATTCTCTCACTCTATGTGTTTCATGTGGATTGCGAAGATATTGGCAGGTCCAGTGTAAAGCAAATGATGATGCACAAGAGAAGCATTGATGATGGTGCCAGGAATACATATACTGTTATGATGAGTTTGTGCATCTGTTTCATGATAACATTGGTACATACCATGGGTGTGTAAATCTAGACAAAAACTGAAATTGTGTAAGGACAAAGTGAAAAGGGCGTATTCAAGAATAGAAAAACACATCACAAAAATGATATCAAAATGTGGATGAGATGATAGCAGATTTCTGGTGCACATACAACACGACCCACCACAGACCCCATGAACCCTTCATCAACATGGCCGACATGTACCGCAAGTATACCCAGTGTCCATATGTAAATGACATCATGCTAACACACGAGGATTATTCACCACGGATCAGACTTGGCTGGAGAGAGCTCTGTTAGCAGAGTACCATCCTGCTATACACTGGTTTTGTGGGTCTGGAGTCTGTGGCAGCTGAACCATCAGTACAGCGATCCTCACAACCCCCCGTACAAGGCACTCAGTGCCCGATGGTGTGATGTATAAGCGTGAGACATACATCACTGACCACATCATGAGCAGGTACTGTGTGGTCGCCAAGAACATATCCCGTGAGCTGAATGATGTTGTGGATGCATATGGAGACACATGGAAGGCCTGTACAACTGGACCACGAGCCTCTGCACCAGTATGAAGACCACTAGAGCAGGTAATGAGGATCTCACAGCTAGAAAAGTGGCTCAGTAACCATAAGAAGTCTGATCTATCACCATGTCATGACCACAACATCTACATAGAGGAGTCACTTGCCTCATCATGTTCCACACAACACTTCCTCCTTACTCAAGCCATTCACAACGTCATGCCATCTTTTGTCAAGAACATAGCAGAACTGAACTCCTGCTGGGACCGAGTCACATCTGGATGTCCCCAACCAAGCAGTGTGAGCAGATAACATTAGTCTCATCATTGAGATTCACAACCTGGCGAGTGACATCAGCAAAGTTTGATTCTGATGGAGGTCTGGGACATCATATGGTCGTGGTCAGATTCTTACAATAAAAATGGGAAATGCACAGTTGATATTGCAGGCTCTCTACCAGCGGCTATCACTAGGCACACTCAGCAACCCATCCTAACCCACTGGCGTTTGGCCGCAGTCTGGAGGTGGCAGTGAACCACATGTCTTCACCCCCTCACATCACAGATCTCTCCAGCAAATCTCCTCTGCCTTAGACAAGGTATCAGTGGTGGGCAATGATGAGTATAGTGGTGTCAACATATTTGAGGGATTCCACCTCTATGAATGACAGTGTACTAGTGGGGTTTACTGCTCCAGTGGTTCCATCCTCTGTATGAGCTGTTTTTAGAAGTGGGCGAGTTTGTGCAGTACAAGGGTCTGTGCCGGGGAGTGGTGGTCACCACCATGTGGGGCATAGGACTGCATGGGTTGAAGACAGATATATTGTTCTCAGTGTCTATAGAATTCCATTTTCTTGAAAAATTTTTTTATAAAAGATTGCACAGAAAAACAGAACATGTAGCCCATATCGTAACATGTATTGTATAGGTACAATATTCATATATAAACTTTTTTCAACTAACTTTGAGCTTGTTTTAAGCATACGTGAGACTACGATCCTCTCGGATTCTTTTTTGGTCCGGGCCGCCTATTCGTCATGAGAATCTCGCGCCATTCGTGTAAGTATTTTGGCATCCAGGATGTTGTTTAGATGGCTGCTAGGAAGAACACACCCCATGTTCTTGTTTTAGATCGGGCTTCAGGCGTCGGATGTAAACTGCCTCTCGGATCTTCCTCTTGAAGGTGTTCTGGTCCTGGTCGAGCATCTTGATGTTGTTCAATGCTTATGTGGTGGCTTTTGTCTGTCCGGCTGGTGCAGGTGGAGTGAGACATGTGAAGATGTACTACTAGGTCTTTTGTGCTGATCGCCAGCGAGTTTTTATTGTCTTAGACGTCTCACCAATATTTGTACTAGAGCATCTATGTACTAGTACTAGAACAGATCCCGAACCTCCACAGCTGATTAGGTACACAACACCACAGATATCTGCCTTTTTTCGTCGGGTCCTTGGGTGCACACAGTAGTTGATTTGAGATCCAAGAGGATCGAAAGCTATCATGTATGCTGAAAACAAGCTCAAAAGTTAGTTGGAAAAGTGTATATATGATTACAAACTAGAGCAGATAAACAGTATTCAACATAGGTACAATATCGGTCAAAAATGACTATTAACTGTAGTGTGAATCCTGGAAGGCAAACGTGGAAAAAAATTGTAAATAACATAATAAATGATGGAAAATTTACCATACGGAGGTTTTAAGTAAGATTACATACCAAATTACAGGTATTAAAAATGTTGTAAATAGTTCATCTGATAATGTTTACTATACAGATTAGCTCAATGGGTAAAAACCAACAATTACTATAACAAAATTAATAAGCAGTTGTAACTTAATTGCAATAAATGTTTATAATTATGACAATAGTGAGCCCTTGTGTAAAAATGTGTGATGATGGCATTGTTGACGGCGTTTTTCAGTTTGTTTTGAGGTTCACAAAATTTGCTCAATTTAGAATCCATTTATCAACCTCTCTTAGGCTCTCTAAGATGGGCTTTAAAGAGGATCACTGGAGTTCTAACTGCCTACCTGATACGTTTTTTTAAATTAATGGGAATGAATTATCTGTTATCATATGTAGATTTTTTTTGTGTTTAAGGTTTTACTTTTTTTACTATTGTGTATTCATTAACAAACTATACTACTCTATTTGAACCCAATTTTTTACTTACTTACCCGGAAGCTGAAGCTTCTGTTCCTCGCTCCCCCCTAGTAACTACTACAATGAAAATCCATTACATAGGAATATATGTATCTTGCACAGAAACCTAATGAAGATAAGACATTTTAGTATCAGTTTTGATCTTGTTGTTTGATGAATGAATATTCCTGTGGACAAGCTTTAAAATTAGTAAATCTTAAACTTGTATGACACAATAACTAGTGGAATAAGGGTAATTTTGATCAATTCGACCTTGAAATGATCTCAAAAGGTCAAATGTAGCAACATTTTCTGAATCGTTATACATGGTTTCCTATACATGAATCATACTAATAATGGTTCTAAAACCAATATTAACAGAGTTATGGGCATGTTTATCGATATTTGGTGGCCATTTTGAAAAATGCAGGAAAAAAGAACTTTGCCCAACTCGGATATTTTGCGATTTTTTTTTCCTTCATCCCCAAGACCCATAAAGATCATAAAAACACAGAAATTTGTTTGTTAGCCAAAATTTCCATTTCAGCCAAAAATGACGTCGAAATTGACTGGCCTATTGTGTGTTGTCCAGTTGATTCTTGTTATGTGGTATAAAGCAGTGGGTGTCATGATTCAGTTATTTTAAAGACATGTAAATACATTAAAATAATTGAATCACGAGTGGGTATTATGTTCCACTACCCCACAATAACCAGCGGCTCTCATATACCTAGTCTACACGCGATTGATGCAATGGTTTAATCATTTGCCAGGCGTTTAACCCTCAACGGCACGGAAGAGTATTTTATTGTTTTTACCCGTCAGCATATACAAACTGTTGTGTGATTGAGACTTTTTTAGAGTCACAGACAAACCGCTTCGATTTATCTTTGCCTCTTGGTGGATAACGTACCGTTCATTATTTATGGGGTGGGACAGATTGTCTGAAAACTTTTTGTACACAATCACAGGCCCCCACCCCATCCCTCTTTTTTTCATGTACAAAGTTGACGCCCCGCCCTCAATTTCCATGCACAAAGTTGACGACCTTAATTTCCTCCGGCCCCTGTCCGCATAAATAATGAACAGTTTCTGAGTGTCAGGTAAAATGTTGAGTTGATCGAACTTATATTCATTACGGTACACATCAACATCTGGGTGAAAGACATGGTCATAAAAGACCCCTCCCAAGATATGTTTGTATTGTCCATGCCGTTGAGAGTTAAAGGACATACACACCTGCAAGTGGACGTGAGCTCCTCCTTCAATCTATAACAACTACTCACTCGGCTATATAAGCTTCGCTTCCTTTAATGATGCACCACAACTACGGACACACCCGTGCACCGATATGAACCAGAGCTGAACAGGAAGAATCAGAGAGATTGATAGGTTTCTCTGTTCTCAACGGTTGATTTGGAGTCGACAATAAATTACATTTAAGGTAGGATGTATGTAAATATTTTTGATTGGTAAATTGTGATTCAATAGACTTGGTGTATACCCATGCACGTGTACGTGTATACCATCGGCCCCCTGATATCTATCAGATTTTTTTTACGACATTGATGTACTCATGTATATGGACCTCCATATAGGACATGATAAAGAAATTTTGTTCCCACAAATTACTATTTCGTGGGCACCGATTACTATTTGTTGGAATGAATTACTATTTCCTTCAATCAAATCATTGAGCAGATATCTCCATGTCCTATGTCAGCCACCATGAGGTATATGTAGGACAAGTGATTTTTTCTTATTGTTCCGACGAATAGTAAGTCGTTCCCAAAACAAACCAGGTAATTTGTTTCCATAAAATAGTAATAGGTGGGAACAAAATGTATTTTGTTTAATACTGCCCAAGGTCTATCTGGGCTTCCGTACATATGCTTCCAGGTAACAATCTTGCCGCGGCAGACTAGTCTATCTAATAATTTTTTATTTCTATTATTACAAGAACCGCTCATGCCAACCATATATCAGTGCAAAGTTGAAGAGCAAGTACAATTGTGAGAGCCTCAAGCTCTAATAGGTCTTTTTACAAAATCCAGGGGATTCATCTGATATCAAATATACAGCCTCGAATATCCTGGCCTGTTATAGCCTTTAAAACCAGAGTATTTTGAACCAACAGCTGCAGAAACAGCAGTATACATGGGCGATTTACGAGGTAAGGATTAGCCAAGATATTAAGTGTTTCATGTTAATCAAAGTTTATCCATTACAAATAAACAGTACCACATGCTTAAACGAGGGAATACTCCAAATACAGCTGCCCGGAGCTGTTCTAAAATAGATTTCGTTCTAAAAAATATAAGTCATGTGCCTTTAGTTTATGACGTCACATTAGAAAACAATTAGCAGCATGTGCATCAAAGGGAAGCTTTTAGAATAGGAATTCGTGTCAGATCATCATTTAAAGGCCTTGTGATAGGGTACGGCAGACATTTTTTCAACAATGTATTGCCAATAAGGTCAAGACCAGTACTCGAGCGGAAAACAACAGCGGTCAGTAGGCAGGTAGGTACGAATTCCCCTCTTCAAATCAATTACAGCCCATTTTTGATAATAAATACGGATAAGCCAATGCTCACACCGCGATTAAGGTACTGAAACTGCCAGCGACATATCTAGGGCCTATTAGTACATGTGTAAAATAAGTGGCCCAGATCGATTACGCCCAAGTAAGTAGACAGTAAGATGCTGGTATATAGATGTGCAATTGTGCATGGCTCACGTGCCTAGATGACTGCTTCGTAAATAGTCAGCAGCGTAAGTAGGTTATGATTGCATTAAGGCTGCGAGATTAGTAGGCTAATAATAGTATCAAGGCGGGAAAATGACATTGCGTAAGATTGATACTAGTTGAAATTGAGGTCTGTGTAGCCTCATCCGGGAGATTAGCTCAGTGGTTAGAACGCTCCGCCAAGACATATGACTGGTCTGAATCATGGATGGGAGACCGTGAGTCCTGATTCCACGATGTTCCAAATAAATTTACATAGCCTACCCGACAGTGACCAAGCGGCGTGATGGTCATTTTGTTTTGTTTTTTGTCCAAAAAGATGATTGTCTTTGAGTTGATTCAATACGGGTTAGTTCTCGATCTAGTCTCGATCTAGTCCCCAGATTTGACAAGGGTGATGGTCATTATAGTTCACTTTTTCATGATAGTGGATAGGCTTTGAGCTGATTTATCCAACGTTAGAATTGTTAAGACTTTCACCCGATTTGTCCCGGATTTTTAAAAAGGGAAACAAAAAAA
>CM032661.1:38365826-38377643 GCA_019095985.1 Streblospio benedicti
TTGATTACATTTGGACGTTTGCAGCTAAATACAAACAAAGTGCTGCTTGCATTATGTCACCTGTGACTATCACAACGCTCTCACGGCGCCATCAGGACAGTTGAACATACAAAATGTTTTTTTCAACGACGTATTACTTGGTAAATACATAATCATCGCTTGGAGCACCAAGATTTACCTGTTGGTTATGAGTTCTTCTATTTTAACAGGACCTTAGTCATAACACTTGCTGTTTGACTACGTCCTGAACCGATCGTGACGTACACACGTGTTACCTAGCGCTGCGTTACGTGTAGTAACATTCTCAACATGACCTTTTACCCACAGACTGTTCACACCTGAGTGACTGCTCTTAAGAAGAGTATGTAAAGACAATAAGTTGATCAAGTGAAAGATCATTATTTACGCACTCCATTCCCGGCACTCTTCCCTTAAAATTGAAACAGGCATATATAAGAACCTACATATTGAACATACGTGTATGTGATTTATGTAGCCTAGGATGTACAAGAGACAAAACCTACTTTTTAGGCAGTTGACGCACCTATAATGATCTTAGTCTAATCCAATATTCTAAAAGGCCAGAACTAATTATAATGTTGCATTTGATGATTATAATGATTCTCATAAACTATTGAGCAATAGTTGGAAAGCAGTGTCAGTGTAAGTCTCTAAAGCATGGAATATTCACCAAAATAAGCTATTTAGGCTTCGTGCCAGGCAGGTGTGAAGATAGCAATCGGATATTTAAATAGTCTTAATCCGTCTTTAAGGGGGCACGTCCCTTGTTGCATCACACTGTTAATAGATGGAAAAGCACGGTGCATACATTATATATTGAACTACTGTAATCCAATTACTGCATATTTTCCATTTTATTTTAGAGTGATACTAAATTCAACCGATGCTTCGTATAGATATTCAACGACCAGAAGACATAATTTTATACCAGTGTGTGTTGTTCAGTTGATACTTGTTATGTGCTATATAAAGCAGTGGGTCTCATGATTCAATTATCTTAAAGACAGGTAAATATATTAAAATAATTGAACCACGAGTGGGTATTATGTTCAATTACCCCACAATATACTGTTGGAGCCACATTACACGCTGTCACAACCAGCGGCTCTCATATACCTAGTCTACATGCGGTTGATGCAATGGTTTAATCATTTTCCTGGAGTTTAACCCTCAACGGCACGGAAGGGTCTTTTATTTTTTACCCGCCAGCATATACAAACTGTTGTGCGATTGAGACTTTTTGAGTTACAGACAAACCGTTCCGATTTATCCCTTGCCTCTTGATGGATAAGGGACCGTTCATTTTTACGGGGTGGGGCGGAGGATTGTCTAAAAAACTTTTGTACAAAATCGGAGCCGCCCCCACCTCTTTTTTCATGTACAAAGTTGATGACCCGCCCTCAATTTCCATGCACAAAGTTGACGACCCCTTAATTTCCTCCGGCCCCACTGTCCTCATAAATAATGAACGGTTTCTAAGTGTCAGGTAAAATGCTGAGTTGATCGAACATATATTCATTACGGTACGCATCAACATCTGGGTGAAAGACAGTACTAGTATCATAAAAGACCCGTCCCGTGAAGATGTGTTTGCATTGTCCCTGCCGTTGAGAGTTAATGCGATAGTCACACGGCCACTTACGACATGATACGTACCTGCGGATTCTTGCATGATAAGAATACGTAAATATTATGAAAATACGCAGCAAAGAGACCCAGGATTCCAGTTGCCAAACTGGCTTCACAGTAAAAAGATCTAGATCATCACATTACTGCAGACCCTGCGTATTGGGTTACGGATGAATACGGATGATTACTTACGATACGTAGCCTCGCGGATGAGTTTACGTATCTTACGTAAGAGTTACGTGTTTTACGTATATTTTACGTATGTGTGATCCGCAACAAAGTTTTGAGAATTTCCAAATCGTGTTGACGAATTTGTGCATGTCTACGTATCCTGCGTATTGAGTTATGGATAGATACGTATGGTTACTCAAGATACGTATTCTTGCAGATGCTTACTTATTTGTTATCCGCAAGCATCCGTATTCACCGTAAGTGGCCGTGTGACTGTAGCATAAAGGACATACACACCTGCATGTGGACGTGAGCTCCTCATTCAATCTATAACAACTACTCACTCGGCTATATAAGCGTCGCTTCCTTTAATGATGCACCACAACTACGGACACACCCGTGCACTGATATGAACCAGAGCTGAACAGTAGCTGAACAAGAATCAGAGAGATTAACAGGTTTCTCTGTTCTCAACGATTGATTTGGAGTCGACACTAAATTACATTTAAGGTAGGATGTATGTAAATATTTTGATTGGTAAATTGTGATGCAATACTTGGTGTATATCCATGCACTTGTACGTGTAGACCATCGGCCCCTGATATCTATCAGATTGTTTTACGACAATGTTGTAGTCATGTATATGAAAGTCCATATAGGGCATGAGAAAAGAAGTTTTGTTCCCACAAATTACTATTTCGTGGGAACCGATTACTATCTGGCTGGAATGAATTACTATTTCCTTCCACGAAATCATTGAGCAGATATCTCCATGTCCTATGTCAGCCACCATGAGGCCTATGTAGGACAAGTGGACTTTTCTTATTGTTACGACGAATAATAAGTCGTTCCTTCAAAACAGTAATTCTTTCCCACAAAATAGGTAATTTGTTTCCACAAAATAGTAATAGGTGGGGACAAAATATATTGTTTTGATACTGCCCAAGGTCTATCTGGGCTTCCGTACATATGCTTCCAGGTATCCATCTTGCCGTGACAGACTAGTCTATCAAAAGGCCTTATATCTAATAATTGTTATTTCTATTATTACAAACACCACTCATGCCAACCATATATCAAGTGCAAAGTTGAAGAGCAAGTACAAGTGTGGGAGCCTCTAGCTCTAATAGGTCTTTTACAAAATCCCAGGGATTCATCTGATATCAAATATACAGCCTCGAATATCCTGGCCTGTTACAGCTTTTAGAACCAGAGTATTTTGAACCAACAGCTGCAGAAACAGCAGCATGCATGGGCGATTTACCAGGTAAGGATTAGCCAAGATATGAAATGTTTCATATTAATCAAAGCTTAGCCATTACAAATAAACAGTACCACATGCTTAAACGGGGAACTACCCAAATACAGCTGCCCAAGCTGTTCTAAAATAGATTACTGTTATAAAAAAAAGCCATGTGCCTTTGGTTAATGACGTCACGTTATCAAAACAATTAGCAACATGTGCATCAAAGGGAAGCTTTTAGAATAGGCCTTCGTGTCAGATCATTTAAAGGCCTTGTGATAGGCTACATCAGACGTTTTTCAACGATGTATTTTCGCTAATAAGAGCAAGACCAAGACTCGAGCGGGAAACAGCAGCGGTCAGTCTAGTAGGCAGGTAGTACGAATTCCCCTCTTCAAATCAACTACAGCCCATTTTTGATTATGAATACGGAGAAGCCAATGCTCACACCGCGATTAAGGTACGTACTGAAACTGCCAGCGACGTATCTAGGCCTATTAGTACATGTGTAAAATAAGTGGCCCAGATCGATTACGCCCAATGTAAGTAGACAGTAAGATGCTGGTATATAGATGTGCAATTGTGCACACGTGCCTAGATGACTGCTTCGTAAATAGTCAGCAGCGTAAGTAGGCTATGATTGTGATTAAGGCTGCGAGACTAGTAGGCTAATAATAGTATCAAGGCGGGAAAGTGCCATTGCGTAAGATTGATACTACTTGAAACTGGTCTGTACTTCATCCCGGGAGATTACCTCAGTGGTTAGAACTTCCGACGAAGACATATGACTGGTCCGAATAATGGACGGGAGACCGTGAGTTCGATTCCACGATGTTCCAAATAACTTTACATAGCCTTCACGATTATTTTACACATATGTACTAAACCACGGGACCAAGCGGTAACGTGATAATATACATGTTACAGTGTGATGGTCATTTTGTTTCATTTTTGTCCAAAAAGATGAATGTCTTTGAGTTGATTCAATACGGGTTTGGTTCTGGATCTAGTCTCGGATCTAGTCCCAGATTTGGCAGGGTGGTGGTCATTATAGTTCACTTTTTCATGATAGTGGATAGGCTTTGGACTGATTTATCCAACGTTAGAATCGTTAAGACTTTCAGGTCCCGTATTAGTCCCGGATTTAACGTAAAACATAAACGTAAAAACGTAAAACATTTACACGCAAACTCTTACTAATTGAACCCAACAGCCAATCCACCCCTGCCCTATGTACAGATTCAAGATAATACCCTTTTCCACACTTACAGATAATTAACCCAATGTCACTTTCCCCTCCCTTTCAAACTCTTCAATTGTTGACTGTGCTAGTACATGTAACTCGGTTACCCCACCCCCCCCCCCCCCCCCCACACACACACGTAAATAGTTCTGTCCTCTGTGCCTATGCACATATTGGCATGAACCCATTTAGAAATATTCGCGTTGATTTTACTACTGCACTTCAAAGTGCTTCGTGCAGTGTGATAATAAGCCATAGTATAAGTCTCGTAACCTTGGGGGCGAGTGGTTGAGTCTCAAAAGAGAGAGTACATTAAAAATGTAACAGGATGAGCAAGGACATACAATACATGCATGCAATTGTTTTGAATACAATGTATGATGCTAATATAGATTCCTGTTAGGCCTACTATTTCAGTTAGCCGTGTTATCGTGCATTATAGGCAGATCCAGAGGGGGTGAGGGCTCAGGGAACCATATATGCACAAAAAAATTTGCGCACGAAAGTGCCCACACCGTTTCTAGTGTGGACACTGCTATTTCCCGGCCATGCTGCTACCAACCAATGCTTATTACCACAAAAAGCTGTGCAAGCAAATAAAAACGTCGCCAGACAACAATGCCCGAATAAAACTTCCATATTAGTCTTGTCTTGTTTTTGTTTTGCTTTATATTTCATGAATAACTAAAACGACACCAATTTCACTATAGCACGGGGTGAAATGGTGGTGAACTATCCTGTAATGAAAATACCTGCCTCAAGTGTGTGACAGAAATCTAGCTCACTGTATTTTATTGAAGTGATGAATCCTCTCACATGTAATAGACAACCAACAGCGAGAAACCAGCATGGTGCATGTTCGTGTGCAAATTGAAAAGTTTTGGGAAGGTTAATACGCAAATGAAACCTTATGCATAGCTGTTGCATATATGTCATGGTTTTGGGATTGATATGCATGAAATCAATGCCCTCAGTTTGTATATATATTCACCGAATTCGGACATTGAATTCATGCATATTGACCTCAAAACCACAAGTCCGTCAGGTACAGGTGTAGGTCCGTACCACCCAAGGTGGCAAAGGTTGTTTGGTATCATTTTGAAGGTCTCTTCATATCATACATATGCTTTGGAGTTCTACTGTATGTAGTTTGCAAGCATTCAGGAATCCAGCACACCTGTTACTCCTAGGAAAAGCTCAAAAATCAATGAACATCAAATAGAGTCAGTGACCCACTTTTTGTAATAGATCTAGGCTCGTAGAAACAAAAATGTGTACGGATTACATTTCGGCTTACATTTTTTGTCACATTTAGAACACAAGAAGATCATACATTGTCTACCTATTGATTAAGTAAATTTACATATTACTATCTACACTATATATCATATTTCATAAAATGTAAGATCTAATCAAGGGAACAGCGATAGATGAATTGTTCTGAGACGTAATCTACATTGCAATTGTTAGCCAAAATGTAATCCGTAAACATTCTCTTGGCTCCGAGCCTTACCGACATCACTTTTTGACAGCAAATGCCTCGATTTCTGTTATGAATATGTAGTGTATTCCTGCGCATTTTGCATTTGGTAATTTATCAATAAATTACCGTATTACATGTGTAGAATATATGCCAGTTTACTGTTAAACAGTGTTGTAACTGTTTAGAAAAAGACTGATAAATACAAAAACGGGTTTGTTGTGTAACATGAATTATTTTGGTTGGTCCGTTCTGGTGGCGTATCACTGCAAAAGACTGAAAAATGATAATTTAAAGTAACTTGATGGGGAAAAAATAATTAATTGAAAAGGTGCCAAATTTCCGTACGTACCCTGGGTCACCGCATCACAGCTCACACGTCAAATGTATCAAAAACTAGATTATTAATTCAATCTATATTTTTGTGCTGTGCATGTGCCTTTAATAGTCTTACTTAATTTTCTTGCGGCCTTTGAGTGGGCGAGGAATTATGTTTCGTCTATTGGTGGTGTGTAATTGGATTGCTCTCATCTTTGATAAATCTATTATTTTCTCTTCTGCATTGTAAATGCAGGTTTCTTCAATGTCTTCTTCTATACCGCTGTCGGTTGTGTCATGTCTATCACTACTCTCTGTTGACTCATTATGTCCCTCCTTGCATTTTTGAGTTCTCATATAGCCATAATGGTACATTGTGTTAGGAATATACAGTTACAATTTTGTATCACCAAAGCCCAAAATTTACATGAATATACAGTTTAACAATCTGTAAATATTTATAACTCTAAGTATCCAATTAATTTGCTACATATTAACTGTATTTTCATAATATGTAATCACGGCTAATTTATTATTATAATTGTCCATATATATATATCAAATAGTTTATATATATATATATATATATATATATATATATATATATATATATAAACAATTTAGTTTCTGAGGAGGACATCTTATTGCCGAAACGTTAAACTGAATAATTTTAGGAATTTTAAAATAAAATATCTAGGACTCTGGATTGGATTATAAAGCGGGTATACAGAACTGTGTATTGATATTGATAAGTAAAAATATACACCTAACACATTAACTATAATAGTTTAGTTTTTCATCACTATATTATTTAGTAAAATAAAAACTGTAACAGTTGACATAAATTGAATACTGTGATCCAAAATGGCGTGGAGTAGAAACAGCCGTACGTACAGTACTGATCGCGAAGAAAGGACCCCCTTTTTGGCCGATTCTTTGGAATCACAAACGATATTGGCAAACTGTAGAGAACTGTTGAGAATACAAAAAACATGGTGATTGAACAAATATCGAAGCTTTTCAAAATATAATTATTTCTATGATAAATATTCCGAAAAATGTCCCAAGAAATAGTTGTTCGTCTACTCCAGGTATTCAGAATTAATCGTATCTAACAAAAGAAGAGAGGTGAGAAAAATAAGAAGAGAATGTATATTCAAAATCACTAAAAGGACCATACCCTATCTCAATGAAAACCTCGACACTAACTAATTTCTGTCAGTGAGCTGCATGTTCAAACACAAAGAGCCTTATTGCCATATAGTACATATCTCATTCTTTATAACTATCAAAATACATCCAACATATGCTATGGTGTATTTTGTGGATTGTTTTATTGAGAATTGACAACGCAAGCCACCATCTTCATCTTCACTGCAGGTACGTGTTTGATGATGTTCAGGAGTGAACTCGCCTCGATTCGTGTACTAAAGGCTTATGACATCAGTCGACATAATTGTTTATACGGTTTCACCTAAATCGGGGCTTCCAACCACGAGACTTGTAAAGAATTGCTCATGCGTGAATTTCCCATGATTAATGTAATTTGGGGCTCCAAATGGGGCTTCTTTAAAAATATATAAGATGAGTTCTACCGGCCTGATACTTGAGCCCATAATCACGACCTCCAAACCGACGTTGAAAAGGCCATCTCACAGAAAGAGTACGTTACTTGATTCCAGCTTGGAGATTGCCCATAGCCAATGGACTTGAATGCATGCGATTCACACCTTGACACTTGGTTGTTATTAATATTTTGATATGCTTGGCAACCTTCAGACCTCACACATGACATTGCCATCTATTCATCCCTGACTGCAAAGAGTGCTAACGATCATAACTTAACTACAAACTGAAGTACTACTTTAGTAAACATGCATGCATATAGGCATCTGGCTGTTGTGAATATGTAATACTCATCTAATAAGCTTCGTTTCATTGCTATGTAGTGTAAAAAGTAAAAATTCACATTGTTTGGCAGACGAAAACGACGACGAACATTAAATATGCATGGTCATGATGGGGCTCACGATGGGAAATTCATAGTCTAGTTACATCAGAAGTAGCTTGAAATAAAAGCTATATGATTACCCTAAAATGGGAATAGTGTAACCATTGCACCTAAACTATGTGTGGGGCTAAAATACAAGCCCATTTGTTTTATAGAACAATGGGACTATCATAACAATAATGTTTTTCACCCAGACTGACTTGTGAGACATACATTCTGCCATTTATTTTGGGGATTGACGCACTTTTTATCAGCTCAACCGGCTCATGATAAGTCCTGTTTTCTTGCCTTCACCTGGTAAATCTTCACAGGGTAAATAGCGGCACAAATAAGTCAACGGGACACATACATGTATTCATTATCATATTACTACAAGTTCAGATGACTCGTTGTAGTAAGTTTGATATGTATTCTTCTGGTTGCGATAACGGTTCTTTTAGTTGTCTGGCTTTTAGACATTATTCATAGAATCACCCTCTATCAAATGACGATTGTTTATTTTGATAGCTACTTTATTTTCCAAACTTAAGTTGCATGGTGGCTACTAAATTCCTCACTTGAAATCACTGAGATTTCCTTGAATTATCACCAAACTTCATGATATTTTAAGAGTTTGCCATTTCAAAACTTGCAAGTGGAATAAAAACATTTTGCCAATGATAACCAAAAAATAACCTCAATATAACAAAGTACGGTCTAAATACTTTTATATTTTCAAAAACAAAAGCACTTTTTTCATAAGCCTACAATTTCTGTAACATGCAGTCCACGTTTAAAAAAGTCTGAAAATTAAATCACTATTTCTGTTTTTGAAAATCCTTAAGTTTTACACGAAATATAAAATTCCCTGAAATTTCCCTGCAGGGAGTTCATTTTGGGGAAATTCCCTGAGAGATGGACGATACAAAAGTGATTGAAAATAGCAATGCATTCTAATACCATTTTAAGTTGAAAATATCGCAGGAGTTTATCAGAATAAGAATTTTATTAAAAACCGTGTAAACTATGCTGCCTGAGTATACCAATGGTCTATAAGTGACATGTAATAATACATGTATGGATCTCCTTCAACGAGAACACCGATAGCGCGTTGGTGCTTAGCCCCAATTTCACATATTCCATACCTCCATATTCTCGAGAAGACACTAAACTAAGAAGAAAAGAATCGCACCCTTTTCATGATGTTTTGAGTGCATATTGTGTCACCAAAACGTAGGTCAGTGTCTGCAATAACAGTCTGCACTTACGGTTTCTATTGTCGACCATACATGTACATCATCCAAGAGCTGCAAACGAGGCCACCGTTAAGCAGGAAGACCAAGAACCAGCCAGATGTGGGCCATTTCCCGATCCACAATCCACCTTAAAATGACACCAAGACTTTGGCGTCTTCTGAACCACCTGGTACTACCATAGTGTACATATATGTGAAATTGTGGGTTTAGGTGGTAAGGTCTCATGCTATGAAAGTCTCATCCGTAAAAAAAAAACGATGGAGTCTCTCTTTGGCTGATAATACAGCAAAGCACACGGATTTCTAACATTTATTTGATACACATACTACTGATACTTCAAAAGACACAGGTTAGTCCAAGACAGTACAGTTATTTTTCATTGACGTGTATGCATTGCCATTGCAGGTTTTGGTTCGGAAGCGTGACTTGTCAAAGCAGGAGAGAATGACCACTCCAGGTGTCAGTGCCACGCTCACAACTGAGTTTCCAGGTCCAAATGTCAGTTCAAACACAGTGATCAATGCAACTGATTTAGTCATCAATTTGGAAGAGCTGCCAGAATATTCTCGCCTCACGTACTTGTACAGTGACGAGGTGCGGGTCGGGGACATCGTCACGCTTGTAACCATGATGGTGAGTACTGCAAATCAATAGATATATAGTACTGGAAATCAATATAGTACTGCATCAAAATGTATTTGTACTGTAAATCAATATAGATTTGCATCAAAATGATTAATGAGTATTGTACTGTAAATCTATGTAGATATAGTACTGTTAATCAATAAAGATTGGCATCAAAATGATAGCTAAGTATTGTACTGTAAATCAACGTATATTCATCAAAATATGAGTATTTGTATGAGAGTTTTAAAATAAAGCCATTTGAGGCCGGGGATGACACAATACACATTTTCTATGCATTTGTCATTGTCAGAATGTGGATTGGGTATCTTAATACATAAAATGGGATATTAGTGTTGAGACTAAAGACACCATTTGAATGCCATTTTGACGTTTGTTAAAAATTCCTTTGTGTTCGGTAATGCACATTTGACAATATCAGCAATAATTGATTATAGATTATTATGTGTTATCCTGGATCTGGATCTGGATATGTAATTCACAAGCAAGCCAGTCTCAGATGAGAGACTGGCCTCCTTATGAGGCAAACGGTGAATGGGAGGCTACGTGGTGTTTGTACATGTACCTCTCCAGAGGCAGGCTAGGTAGCCAACTGAGCCTCAGGGGTGGGGGGGGATCACACTAGCTATAGTTTTCAAACTAGGTGAGTTCTTTTTACGTGCAGAGGTGTGGCTCTCCTCTACACATGACACGCCTTCGAGGCTTCGCCACCGTCTAGTAGTAACACTGTACGGTGGTAACGTGCTGTGTGGAAATCAGCAACTCAGTGGCAGACGCACGACGTTACGGTTTTGGCGACACTGTGTCTGCCATGACCGGGGCTCGAACTTGCGGCGCAGGCAATTCCTGTTTTCAAGTCGTACGCCTAACGACTGAGCTACTGAGGACCACAATGAAAGTTCATAATAAAAGTTCTCCTTTCCTGAGCTTGTGTTTCTAAAAGAGATGAGCATATGTTGAATGAACTAATATCCGCACACAGGAAAAGACTCACACAAACTAGTATATACTTATCTATCATTGTGTTGAATGTGCCCAATTCAATTAACCGTTATTATAAGCTGATTCGCATTGTACGTCACAAATGTAAGTTAATATAGGGCTACCTATCGTAAATGATGTACGTTGTATATGCTAGGCTGCCTGCAAGGCCAGGTATTACAGGTAGGTAATGTCATTCAGGCTGCACACAGTCCCGGTTTTTACTTTACACACAAATAGTATGTCCTTGGTATGTCCACCAAAGAGCATTACCACTATCTCTGATGTCCACCCCCGCTTGTACACGTCCAAGGAAACTCTGTTGCTGTTTTTGTTAAGGACTCGAGGGTAGAAAAGTGCAAAGGCGAATAGTATTAATGTGACGCGTTTATAGGAAAATGGGGTGTGGGAACAAAGGCCCAAAGGATGTGGACAAAAATGTCAAAAAAAAAGATATGGGATTTCATGGAAGTGGTGTGGAAAAATGGCAAACCATTTTGCGGGATATGGGAAAAGGCCAACAAATTAGGACTGTGGGAAATAAGGCCAAACTGATAAAGGCTTTAGTATTTTTGACACCTTTTAACGCCCCCCCATCATAAATTAGTGTATGTGCTTTACAAGTAAAAGCACAACTAAATGCCAGTATCATTGTCCGAAACCAAACTGCATGTGCAACCAAAAATAATTACACGTTGATCATGAGCAAAGGATAGGCCAATACTTTTTACTACATTCTTGTATAAAAAGTTTTATTTCATTTGATTCATTTATTTATTCTTTTTTTTAGGGGGGGATTTTTTTGTGTTTGACACATGCAGCAGTACAATAACTATTAAA
>CM032661.1:38377743-38421176 GCA_019095985.1 Streblospio benedicti
TGACCAATATGGTGGCAGCAGTCATGTGACAACAGTAATGCGTAGAAAGATCCAGGACGTGATAGAGGCACATCTGCCTTCCTTTGATGAACAGTGACACCAGCTACCACCTACCATTCGCCTATTGGTCTTTGCTATAACATGACTGCCGCAACAATGGTAGTCATGTAACCAACTATTAAGAATTTTCATTTGGTCCAATGAGATAACAACAAAAATCTCACCAAACATGAAAGGTTAAGTTTCAATTGGTATCTAAAGATATTCTTTGCATTTAAAATCTAATCTAAATTACAATACAGTCCAAGGTTACTGCGTATACATCCTACTTCCAATGAAATATATTCTGATTGGATGGTTTTATTGCTTATATTTATTCTATTTTACAATTTAAACTAATTGTGACTGTCCAAATAGTTATATAAAAATGAACATATGTGACATTTTACGTTGAGTTAACTTCATACCCCATGTGCACCGTATATCCAAGTACAATGCAGTGGTTTGCTCACTGGCAGATTCGGGTTTTTGGAACAAGTGATCTTGCCACCATAGTTTTTCGATTGATTTAAACCTGTAAATCTCATTCAGATGGACAGACACCATATTCATTTCTTTCAAGGAACACTATGACGGATATATTCCCGAAAACCACAAAGATTTTCAAGTGTTTTACAAATTTTACAAATAGTCTTACTTGTATAGTAAGTAGATGCCAATGATGATTAGCCCGATGCCCATGCCCATTCCGATGACGATGACCAGGGTATGCTGCCACTTCTCAATGCGCGGCGGGCATTTAAACGCTGAGTGCGGAACCGTGTAGATCAATTGCTGGGCGAATTCGGCTGGTGTGGCACATCTAAACAAAAATATGTAATCACGATCTTATTATAAACGAGAGAACCAACATCTTTTTAATTCACATTTTAATTAAATATTTTCAACCTTGCGGTCTTATTATTCATTATCCCAGCCATGTATGTATGTTAGCTTGCTACTACAGGTTAATTTACAACTTAAGCTTCCTTGTACGTCTGTCCTCATTGAAAAGTGGAAGAAATACTCCCACTAATATACGTTACTGATTTAATACTGGTCAAGTATTTGCTTTAAGCACTACTTGACTGATTGAAAACATTTTTTAACTTTCTAGTGGAAACACTTTAATCACTTCAAATGCTGTGAGCTTTGTTGTTTCAGCAACTATTTTTTTTCCTCTACATTATCAGGACCTATTTATAGTTAAAAAGTCCACATCAAATCTTGTTGATTACGTCAATGAATTGTGCTATTTTGCACACATGCAGCATTGTACTTACGTGAAGTTAGTATAATTATTGAAGACACGGATTAGCTCATCTTCGATAATCCAAGAATTCTCACACTCACAATTCCACGGATTGTCATGGAGCAGAAGTTTGATGAGGCTGTTATTGAACTGTTTCAATGGCAGCTCTTCCCAAATGAGATGACTTGAATACAAAGACAAATGAAATGTTTATTTCGTGTACAATGCATCTGTACCTGCATTTTTTAATACAGTTTACTCAATAGCATTATGGCAAGATAAACAAAGTATAAGATCATGTTGCAACATACAGCTCTTCTAATCTGCATACATTACATTTAAATTTGTCAATCATGTTTATTGAACAGAAAATAACACATATTGCAAGCTACTATAGTCAAACTGGAAATCACATATTAAAAAATCGAATATTTATACTTGAGGACAACAAGAAATTAAAGAAATGAACACAATGTGCTCACCGTAGGGCGTTATGAGTGAGATCTAATTCTGTGAGTGCGTGAAGTCGAACAAAAGCGGTGGCCTCAGTGTAGTTGATGTTGTTGAAGCTGAGGTCGATGAAGTTAATGGTTTTGTCGAGGCCCATGAAATCGTGGTTGTAGAGACGGGTGATTTGGTTGTGACTAAGGAAGAGATTGTTCAGAGCGTGGAGATTCTGAAAGCTGGCTTCTGTGTTCCTGAAATAAGGATAAAACATTTAAGGAAATTATAATGATCGGAGAATCTCCCATGACTAAATTCTTCATTGACAAAACATAACCAATTTTATTGCACAACTTAATGTAAATCTATTCAGAACTAATTCCATCTCAGCCGGGAGATTTGTACAACTTTGATCTGCTAAATGTTTTGTTGACAAAATTTGAAACATAGCTTACACTTTCAGAAGCAAGTGTGCAAAAGATATTTATAACTTTGTGTTTGAAGCTTTTCGCTTTTGACGTTTTGTTTTGAATCTTGGATGAATTTTCAGGGTAATATCTTCAATATCATTATATAATTGGTTGTTTAATTAATTCACAGAAACACGTGATATTGATTGCTAATTCCACACACTGTATACAATAACGTATGCCTGCCTCTTAAATATGTTAATCGGCAGTCATGAGAATAAACACGAGCGGTTCCATAAAATGTGGGGTATGTTACTTACCCACTCAACTTTGTAATCAGATTGAAACTAAGATCCAGCGTAACCATAGAAATCAGATTGTCTGAAAGGTCAAACTCCGGGACTTCAATCAGGTGGTTGTGTGAAAGATCCAGGAGAGCCAGTTTCTCTAACATGTGGAACGCATGTGGCTGTATCTGGAATAAAACATTTGAGCTTGATTGTGAACAAGTTGTAAGAAAATAATGAACAAAAAACAACATAGTAAGAACTGTCATATCCCGTTTAAAATGAACCCAATAGAGAAAGTCATTCTTTGATTTCCCAAGATTCTTGAGGGCATGGCTGCATATTTTACCACAGGCACATCACTATAGGCTCTTTTTTGCCTTGCAATTTAGCAACATAGTGTTTGGGTCCGTGATGCCAGGGATAAAAATAAAATATTAAAATGATTAAGCCCTTAAGTCATCTCCAAGCCAAATTCAAAATTTACAGCACTTATAGAATATGAATGAACTGTGTTTTTCTTCCAATATGCTTTTAAGTTATCAAACTATTTGACCACTAAAAGGCTCCCTTTACTTATGACAAATTGTTTGGACCGAAAACCAAGTTTCAATTTTTCCCTTCAAACTTACAACTTTCTTAAGACATATGTAACCTAATACATACCCGAAAGTGAGCAAAAATGCTGCATGTAATGTAGGCTGTTTTCATTTTTCATAAACCCTAAGGTTTAAAAAAGAAATACCCTGACAGGGAATATCTCTCATTTCAAATACCTCTAGCCAATGTGACCAGTGCTATAACAGGAGCACTAGCAAATATTATTGGCACCTGCCAAAATTTGGCAGGTGATAAAAAATGGCCAAAATCTGAAGTTGTTGAAAAGCGCCAAAACGGTTATTTTAAGTGCTATAGGCTAAAGTATTTTTAGGAGGGTTTTGATGAAATTGTTTGAAATGGATGTTTATATCATGTTTTTGTTTTCCAATCATTTTTTATTTTGATGAAATGGAGGTATTTATATCATGTTTTGTTTTCCAATGATTTTTACACATTACGGTGTACTTTAAACATACATGTATTTGATAAAAAAAACTTAATAGAAAAGGCAATATGCCAAAGTGGCAGGTGCAAATTGAAGCCCACTCGCTAAATGGATTAAGCACTAGGTTTTGGCTAGTGGCGAGTGTGAGATATTCCCCTGACTTGACGCAACAAATGTTACTTACAATGTGGACGGAGGCGTTGACAATCTTGAGGAGCTCCAGTTGGGGAAGGTACTTGCCCACAAACACGTAGTTTGACAACACCTGCAGCCGGGTATTCTCCAAGCTTAGTGATTGCAGTTGGGTGAGGTTTCGGAAGGTGGTAGGCTTGATATTTCCCAGAGGGTTGTCAGCGAGTATCAGTGTGCGCAGGTTCGATAGCTGGACGAATGCTCCATCAGCGATGCCCTGGTGGCCAGAAGTTGACAACATGAGGCAAAGATATGAAATGATATGGAAAAGGCATAGATATTGTAGTGTGCGCAGCATGTAAACCCTTTACGTTCTCAACCCACATGAAAAGACACCCGAGTTGGCAATTTTGCGTCGCCTGTGCAGGTTTGTGTACATCGAATTAGATTACTGAGAGAGGCAATTAGAATTGAATTGTGTTTATGGTTTCTAGTAATTGTCTTCTACCCCTACATATTCGGGAAACTTACATTTGTACATTGGCACCTGCCAGCGTAAGTTATTAAGAATCATTGTGCAAATATGCATGACTAGACAAAATATGTGAACATATAATTGAATCAACTCACGTGGATATTGTTCTTGTCCAGATGGAGAGCCTGCAAGTTGGGATACGGGATTTCTTCGATGTATGGGAAATTGTTGCCCTCAAAGCTCATCACCAGGCTGTCCGGAAGGTCCTTTGGCAGTGAGTTGCCGAATTTGGACTCATTGACACACCTGTTTAATTAGTTAAAACTTTTATTGGATATAAGGACTAATACATCATATGAGTCAGACTACTGAAGTATGTTCGATGTACAGGAAACGATCATCTAATACATCTAGTTAATTGTGAAGTTACCGATTTTATTTCAAACAAATAAATTACTACTAACCCGTACAGCAAAATGTAAACGTAAAATGTGCTTATTTACAGTCGCAATTCACAGTTTGTCGTGCTGCGCAGACTTTACCTCTACACCAGGTCATTGACATCCTTGTCACACTGTATCTTTCTCAACTCCCCGGGGAGCAACCGTGGTGCAGACATGCTAATCACTCACATTCGTGTTCACTTGCCTGACCAGTCCCTACTTTCTGTCCCTATTTAATGTGTACATACCACGGAGCAGTGTGTCGCCTGTAAGAGGTAGGTTTACTCAACACTCACCATCAGAGCCAACCGGGAATTAAACCCACGACCTTCTAGTCACGAGTCGTACTTCCTATCTATTCGGCCACAGAAGCACCAAGTACTGATATGAAATTAATCTATTATATACCTCACTGAGAACGCCTCTTCATAGCATGTGCAGTTTTCATACGGCATTGTCGCTGGACATTTGGGTGTGGCTGACGCGGTCACTACAAGGACACCGATGACCAACAACAGCGAGGAAGCCAGAGTCTCCGTACCCATCCTGAAAGTAAAAACAACAAAACTATGACAATGTGCAACACTTTACACGGACCATGATGTGCACGTGTGTGCGCGTGTGTGCGCTGTGTGTGTGTGCGTGTGTGGGTGGGGAAGGCGTCTGGAAAGATTTAAAGACCCTGCAAATCACAATGAATGCAATGCAATGCTGAACTATTGAATCACTGACTTAAGTCTACATATAGACCCTTATCTGGTTGAATTGTTAATTAACACGACTACATACAATATGTATGTATAGACACATTAACATTTTTTTCTGCTTGGCTCTAGCAAATGCATGATGAAAACCAATGATCACATAAAAGAGGCATATATATGCTGATCAAAGTCTATACTATACTCTGATAAATAACATTATGGTGATAGGCCTAACTTTGAAAGGATATAAGACCTTTAAAGCACATTGCTACTGTAAACAGGATGCCACCTAATCACCTGAGCAAGTTAACATGAGACCTACAGCGTGATACATTACAATCATGGACAGGCGATCCCCACTACCGCCATATAATCAGCTCTAAAGCTAATATACGGGTGACATATGAAAAGGGGTAAGTGTCTTCAGCTGGTACATCACTCACACAAGGACCGTTCTTGGTTATTTTCAACGAATTCATGCTTTGTTCATTGTATGTTAATAACGTAGGAACGTGGTATTTTAGATAGATACATGTACGTGTACAGAAGTAATATTTTATTCGTTAAAAGATCTTTGTATGACATGCATGTACATTAAATACTGTCACTCTTTCTAAAAACTCACATCCATCATTCTAACGTACTTAAAATGACTATCCTGTCAACACATGGCGACACACAGTCAGATGATCTTACAGAAAATAAGCATACTAAAAGCACACGTTCAATCAAAAGACGTGCAGACTGTGCTCTGAGTTCTATACAAACAGAATTGGTACTGTATCCAAATCAAATACCCGTCCATTCCAAATTTAACAGTTTCTCAATAGGAAGCTCACAATTGTGACGCTGCCTCCTCTATGTGTGTATAAAACCAAATTAGCACTATAACCGGTGCATTCTGACGGCCATTTCACTAATAGCATCGTGGCCCTGCTGAGCACACCATGACCGTCTGAGTGATGGACGCAATCACACTGCGGGGTGGAGGCTGGAACCAGGTCTACAGTCAGGCATCAAAGTGCAATAGATGGTACATATCATAGGCAGATCCAGGTTTCCGGAAAGTGGGGTGGGGCACACTTAAGGAAAAGACGGGGCGCACTTACGGGATTTCATGAAAAACCCTATGAAAATGAAGTATTTTGGTGTGAAAAGGGGGGGGGGGGAGCACGCCCCCTGCGCCCCCCTGGATCTGCCTATGCATATTGTTTGCATTATGGAGAATTATGAAACAGTATATATCTAAAATATAGTCTATCATGCATGGCGGGAAAGCACGAGGTAGTTATCTTTTCTACGTGTATCGAGTTCGGCAGTTATTACGACTGCAGCTAATGTATGTCATTGTACAGTGCAAAATGCACACAAATCCAAGGGGGATACAGTAAGCAATAAACATCCCAGCTATGATGTCACACAAGCCAGGCCCATCCAGTAAAAACTGGTGGCATTTGTTTAAGACAATTGACTTAGGTAAAGCTAACAGCCCACTTGGGCATGATTAGCACCTGCATAGTATTCTTCCACATCAACCACAAACATTTCTAGTATGGCTACCGTATGTGTTATATATACACAGTATACCGATTTATATTAGTGATACTTTTGGGATACTGCTAAACAATAAATACCACCATGTCATTGCATCACTGCAAGGATCCTATTTATTACCAGGTTAAAGCCGTTAGGGTAACACCATGAGTTACCCCCACAAGATGGAGGCATAGTCAGTCGATTCAAACAAATTTTTTTTCTCTGTTGATTATTTGAATT
Source organism: Streblospio benedicti (assembly GCA_019095985.1). NCBI lineage: Eukaryota > Metazoa > Annelida > Polychaeta > Spionida > Spionidae > Streblospio > Streblospio benedicti. The sequence goes on from CM032661.1 coordinate 38,384,751, forward strand.
TGTGGAACTAAGATTCATGGTTTAATGGGTATGTATCAACACTATGCAAGTATAATTAGTTTGCACATATTGAACAAACGTCAAAAACTTCAATGAGTTCATAGTTCATGCTTCAATTTTGTCATCATGTTGCAGGTAACTCTCGACCTTTGTTGGGATAACTATGTGTTTTGCATAACAACACCAAGTCAGGAGTTACCTGCAGCATGACGACAGAAGTAAAACCTGCTTTATGAACTCATTGAATAGTTAAATGCGTGTTCAATGTGTGCGATCCAATCACAAGCACGCACGCACGCAAACACACACACACACACACCTATTATTGGCACATACCTATCACATGATGTATTCTAATTGCAGAAATTTAAATAATAACTCCTGGAGTTACCCCAGCCGCTTTACCCCGGTGATTTATGAAGTATTGTTAGCAACAAAATATAGCAAACAGCTGAATGACTGACCCCCTAATTATTGACTGGGTGTCCCAAGCCCAAGTTGCACTGTATACACAAACATTTCTGACAGTTGAGAAGCCTCACTGCCGGGCTGGCATATCATGGCGACCACCCCACCAGTGGATTATGTATTATGTGGGGATTATGAGGGCTAATGCTAACTGATGGCAGCATTAGAAGGGCGTGAGACAGACACTTAGCCGGGGACGATGAGTAATGGCTATGAGTGCTCACACGCTCGCCGGGCCGAGGGGTGCTGATGGTCAATCAACCAGTTGCATTACCTCGCACATCATAACACTGGCTACTGCGCTCCGAGGTGTGAATTGTACATTTGTAGATGTAGATATGGAGCGAATATTGTTTCTGGCATTTCAACATGGTATGCACTTTTTTGTTTGGGTTTATATATGTTTTGTTTAAGATTGCTGTTTGTGTTTTGCTTTCGTGCATGCTATTTCATAGACTTTGCACTGTATAGTTACATACTAATTTATGATATGGGATAGTGCTACCAAATACGTTTACGTTGCTTCAAATAGAGGCAATTCACGTGGAATGATAAACGATGTATACAAAGATGACGATAACCAAGAGCTAAATTAAATGAAGGATCATGATAAAAAATAGATCTACCGCCATGTTAGTCACCTACACCCCCCATTCTAGTCATCAGTAAACACGTCCAAATCTATTTTAGCGACCACGCCAAACCGAATAACCTTTCTGCCTAATCTGTGTGATCTACAGCATTATAGTGGCTATTATCAGTTTATGGCCGATGATTTTGCACATTTTTTGTCAACTATTATGCAAAATATTATCAAAATAGCAATCGGAAATTACACAAATCCGGTAAAACGCTTTGCTTTCGCATTTATTGAGAAGAAGGTACAAAGACCTATGTACATTGTATGTTAAACCCACAGAACTTCTTTTTCAAATAGTCCAATAAATGTCCTTTCAAATATATGATATATAAATATTTCTAAAGTGTGCACCTTACCTTGCAACAGACCTTCTATATTTTATCACTTGGGTTATATAGTATGTTTCTATATAAGATTCTTGAAATTTCTGAATAGAGGAAAATAGCATGTTTCACATTTTGAAGTAATCGCCATGATGGCAGATTTACCATCCACACTAAGTAATGAGGTTAAACCAAGGCCAAGGGTAAGTGACCAAATATTGCTGAGCTAAATTGGCTAGACTTTATATATGGCAACATAAGACCTGTATTGTATACGTGGTATTAGTAAATTAACCAGAAAGATTACCATGTAAGGGAAACATCAATGAACACTCCATTGTTGACATGGGCCAATCCAGGTTAGGGGAGGGGGGGGGGCACGCCCTTAACTTACACAAAATACTTTATTTTCATACAGGTTTTGGCATGTTGGACATCGATGGCAAATACAAAATCCAGAAGATCCCTAAAGTGCCCTTCCCCCACTTCTGAAAACCTGGATCTGCCTGTGGTTGCTGGGCATGCACCTATATATAGCGCATCACTTCTATACTATACAATTAAGAGCATCTCTTGTTGTAAGAGCCACATCTCTAGTATTAGAGATGTATTTAAATAGTTCCAAATCTTCATATAGAGACTACGGCATACCTCTTTTAAGAGACCAGCTCTTTACTGAAACCACATAATAGAGTGTTTAAGATGGACTGGATTTTATATGGAAAAAAACATGCTATAACAATAGCAGGCTTTGATCATTCTTGAAATAGACCCTAGCCTATCTATAATAATGCTGTATGCAACCCCAGTGCAAGTTTTATAAAGTAATGAGACAGTCGACATGACCCCAGCAAACAGGAGTCTCATTCTTCATCGTTTATCATCGTGTTAACAAGCCTTGTTCTTTGAGCTGTAATCTGAGAAATAGTGGTGGTCTTCAATGTCTAAAAACAATGATCTGACTGATCAACAGTCCAATACGAGGGTTTTTGATTTGATTCATTTTTTTTATCAAAGGCATATTATTACTGCAAAAAGTAAATAAAAGTTTCTAGATAGGTAAAACATATGACTGTTAGTAATTTTGAATAGAGATATACAAATATGATATCAGAAATAAAAAACCATGTGACAAACAAGAAGTTGAAAGAAAGATATCCATCTAAAATGGAGAGTCTTATGTCCATAGTATACATAAGAGTCTTGTCTTGCATTGAAGAACAATACATGTGGTCTCTTTTTTTCTATCTTTTTTGTTGGTCAAATATCAAAATTCAAATGTCAGTTAATAATTACAAAGGAGTTATGTTTTTATTTTTCTAGGCCTGCTCTCGTTCACTAAAGCTCACTTGAGCAGGTTTAGACACCACTCGTGCAAGCTAATGTTATCTCCACACTAAAACACACCATTACCCTTATATTATTGATTATCGCATATGCAACATGGCTCACAGAAACAAAATATAAAAAGTCTAATGGCAAGATGTTAGTTGATAACTTCCTGTTCGGAAGTCCTAATATTTCAAAGAATCAAATTATCTTCAGTGCAAATAAAGGCAAGCTTTTGAGTGACAACTACATTACTTAAAAAGAGAAGAAAACATACCAAGCGGATCAAATTATAAATCACAAAAAGTATACATGTACCCTCTGGGTCTGAACTGACCCCTAACGCACTGATTAGTGTTAAGCAATCAACAATAACAATTTGGGAGTGAAGTGAACCAATTGTCCTTGTGTCAATGGTTAGTATCCAGGACATCCTGGTACATTTAGACTTGTGCCAAACGACCCCATGTGTGTTGGTCTTGTAATTTTCATACATAATAATTGTACCCAAAATGCAGTTGTTGTCAGCTTTAACATGACTGAGGCTATTCCATTTTACCACTTTAAATGAGAATTATATTGGGATTGAATATACATGTAAATCAAGTTGCCATACTTGCTTATTGCGTTGCTTGCTTGACACAAGTGTGAGTTGAAACATTAGAAGTTAAGAGTGAATTCAACAAATAAAATAAACACATAATCAGCAACATGCACGAGTACATAGTATGTCATATCTGCAATGTTACGATAAGATTCAGCAGTGGCTGTGTGTCAATAAATAATGAACGTGGTATAGTAATGATGAGGAGATGAGAGATAAGATAGCGTTATGCTTTGGACACATACATATACGGCTCGAGTGAAAACATCAATACTAGAGTGGTGGCATGCTGTAATAAGTGTCATGCTTGAGTACAAGTGAGTGATGTTATATGCACGAAGGTGCATAAGAACAAGCGATTGGTGTTATGTTCAAGTAAGTGCCAAGCATCATCTAAGTTTTATCTAAGAGCAAGTGACTGATACTAACGCATGCACTAAGATTCATATTAATATTGTGAACACTTCTATGGTAAAGTAGTTATGTAATAAACAGTGTGTCATACGGGAGATAACGAGAATGATGTAATATACAACGTACTATTGCCATATGTATCACGTTTCCCATACACATTGCACTATCATTACCGGCACTACATTGCAATAGTTAAACAATTAAACCTCAACAGTCAAACTTAGCATATCAGTATCGCACAATATTTTTTTTTTTTTTATCATTCAAACTGGTTATTACAGTGTTTTTTTTATTTTTACCATGTCGACCACCCGTACCTTAAATTGTGCCCCCACGTCCACTTCCAAAAGCCCGCACCTGCCAGTGGGGATATGATAAGTCTCCTACATATTCAGTCTACAGACTGATCCGAGACCTCCTCTGGGGTGGGGGGTACAAGGGGTCTAGAAATCCCTATATCCATCTTTTTTTTGGCCCTTGTTTCCCTTATCCCTCCTTTTTGGCCCTTTCTTCTTGTATCCATATTTTTTGGTTCTTTTTTCCCTTATCCCACTAATTGGAGATCCCTTATACCTCTTTTGGGCCCCTTTTCCCTTATCCGTCTTTTTCAGCCTTTCTTCCTTATACCCCACCTCCTCTCACTGCCACAGACGCCCTGCATACGAACTGTGAACAATCACAGTGATCAGACGGGTCATACAGCGCTCTGCAATTCTCTTATTACACTGTGCCCCACACTACTTTTCTTTTCTCACTCAAATCGTCATAATTTGTCCATCAGACTTACGTGCTTGGCATGGCACATCGCAGGTCTTTCTATACGACAGTTTGCAGTTAGCCGTGGAGAAACGAGGATGGAGTGCTGTGCGGCATTGTTTTATTTAATACTGTTTTACTTAATCACGTGTCAAAGTCATGTTATTCAAATACTATCAGCACCTTGCAATGCACAATGTCCGTTGAGGAATGTTTTTGTGTGTATGGTTGTGGTTTTTTGTGTGTGTTTTTTTTGTTTTGCTCGTTTGTTTTTATTTTTTAAAAAAGATTCAACACACAATTTGGATTTCACTTTTATGAAAAATTGAACCTGCACAATACGCCTTTCTCCTTTGACTCCAACAGACATTCCAATTAAGACTACCTCTATAAAGAAACGGCCTCTTGTCAATAACAGCCCTCTGCACTGTCACAAACCTCTATGAAAAGACCGCCATGAACCTTCTGTAAAGAGACCACCTTTCTACGGACGGAGATCTTCATTTAATAATAGTCACCCCAGTCTGATCTCATTAGAAGTTTTTTGCACGTTTTTTATATATAAACATTCGCACCCCTAAAAGACTCTACGTCCCTCTGACTGAATGTTTATTCCCCTGGCCACTACTCTTTACTCACCAGAGCTATTTCTCTATTGATCCATGTCTCACAATCTCTCTCACGCACTCACGCACGCCCTACTACGCCCCGCTCGTGGTGACACATCACGCTACGTGGCACTCTGCCCTGTCAGCTGCTTGCTGGCAGGCAAATACCACGTTTTTTTTAAAGCTGGCGTCAAACAGTGCTGAGGGGCTAATATACCAACCATGTGATTGGTGATTTGCCTCTAAATCTTGAGAATTGCCTTTATTTACGTGCGTGAAATGTGATGGAACCTATTATTGGTGACTAGTGATCTGCTCATTACAAAGGCTGTGATATGTGATTTGCCCAAAATCACAGACACAGAATATTAACAATACCAAAATCTTGAGTGTGAATTGTGAATTGCCTGTATTTACGTGGGTGAAATGCGATGAAACCTATTCAATTAGGCTACAATTTGTTGTGATTGGTGAAAGACAATGAAATGTATTGGTGCCTGGTGATTTAGGAAAAAAATGTTGGTGAATTTATTTTCATCAAGGCTATATACCGCCTTCAAACAGCACGCTTCTTTAAAGCTGGCGTTAAACAGTGCCAAATATGGCAGTCGAATTGGTCGCAGTCCCCGGGAAGATCCGGTCAGGAATGCCCCAACCCCCCTTTTCACCACAAAAGATCATTTTCATGTGTGTTTTGGCATCTCTTCTCGGGTGCAAAACCCATAAAAACCTGTGGGTGAGCCGTTACACCATTCGGAAAATCTGGATCTGACTGTTGTAGTATTGTAGTCAAGAGGAATAAAGAGAGAAGAATGACGTTGAATTCACAAGCAAACTTGGGAAAACACATTAGATTACTCCCTGGCATGAAAATGTGAAGCAATTAAGTCTCAGAAAATTTTGTCCTCGTAGAATTTGAACCCACAACCTCTGGGTTGAGATGATAACTGACCAAGTATGTAGACTGGGGGTTACGGAGACAATGGTTCGTCCGTATAACCTTTTAACAGCTCGCTGCTTGGGATGATGGTATCATTTTGGTCTCACAACCTTGGGGTCATGAGTTTGAGTCACGTCAGTGCCACTTGATATAGTGAAATGGAAGCTTTGGGTTGTAAAACCTGTCATCAGCTATGTCAATACAGTGGTAGGAGCCTGCTTGCCATAGAAAACAGAGAGAAAATAATGAAAGGTTATATATCAAACTAACAAATTGAAGCTCATGTAATGGTGCGTACCATATGGCATTTCAGTAGTGGAGAAAAATGCCCGTAACTCAAATAGAAGGTTAAATGTCTAAATGAGGCATTTAACACATAAATCATGGACGACTTGTAATTAAAGAAGGGACAATGAAGGTCCGCGGGAGGGATTCAATGACATTTTGCTCTCCTAAAGCACATTCAATCACTGTCGTGTTGAGTAGAGCCTTCTTATTACGGGGAATTCTCACACGCTGTCTTATTGGGGAGGTGCTCTATGGTGCTTTGTGGTGGTCTCTTCATAAAGGCTTGCAACCACTGTATATAAGTATATAGAATACAGATGGAGTCATTTGAGGTTCAACCACATATTGTTGGTGCAGTTATTAAAAGGTGCCGCCCTGTCACTTATGCTTTATGTTATATGGTTTATGCAATGATGAGGACATAGTATACAGGTTGACATACAACCAGTAGCCTACATAATGTTATTTTAGACTAAGTATATAATTTATGGATAAGTGCCTTATATTTCTATGAAAAAGGCAACTCTGTAAGATAATTTTACAATAAATCACATACAATACATTTTGATACGATAAATTTAATGTATTCATAAAATTAATGCATCCAATATAGTCTTTATATATTGTGGAACACCTTTGCATTAGTCTACATACAATGCAGTTTACCGAAGCCATAAATCAATAGAAGGAAGTAAAGAATGTCAACACAATGGCATGATGTCCCCGCCTGGCCGCTGTAAAACTGTCTCGATCTTGGTTCACAAGATATATCAAGTGTAAAGCATTTTTATCACTTTAAATACAGAAAAATAACCTATATATTTTTAAGCACTTCTTAATATTTCATGAAATAGGAGTAATGTAAAAACATCAACCCTGCGGTAACATCCTAGAAGCACACCCAGTTTATAGCGCAAACTTCCTGTAAAAGACTCAAAGGGACACACCTTCACCACAAGGCCTACAAACATCAATGATGTATACCGTACGTAGTTTGTGTTGCATTGTGTCAATTGTATATGTAAGATACAGCACAAGTGATGTGACGTGTAAATATATTTGAAGCTGCAAGTTGAAGGTGTGGTCTTCTGTTTTCCCAAAGTCAAGCTTACTAATATTATAATATATTGTTATTAGTTGATGTTAAAAAACATAGATTACTGTACATGTAAGGCGTAGAATGCATCTATAAGCCCAACCTGAACAGTGACTTTGATACATGTAGGTCTCAATAGAGGAGGTCGCTATACAGAGACTCAAGATGATCATTTTATGAGTGTTTGGGACTGCTTGAAATGATCTTTTTAATAGAGATGAACGTTTTCGCTGGAAATTCTATTATATCCAGTCCTAGTATTAACTAGAAGCATAGTAGCAAAACGTATTTTGTATAGTCAGCCTTTGTGATTATCTTTATTTCCATTACATATATTATCATACTATTTTGAGTAACGTGACATTTAGAGTGTGTTAGGAGACCTATCATATCCAACACTGGGCATGTTACTGTGGTCTACAATAATTTTGATACAGATTTTTACATGAATGAAAGGGGTGTTTAATATACATATCTACGACCATATGGACATTAAAATAAATTTTGCAACACAAGCTTCTCCATTAACTTCATACTGAATTTGAACAAAATTCAGGCAAAAATATATTATAATGTACAGTACATATGTGCTATTTGGCCATAATGGGGATCTTCGAAACGCATGATCTGCACCGCATTGATCATGCCATAGTGTGTAGTTATGACAATACTGAAATATATTATATAGTTACATATGCAATTGAGGTTTGTCGGCCATATAGGCCTATAGTTATTAACCACAATCTGATTTACTAGAAACCATATTTTTCATCGATTTAGCAGTCTAGCCAAAATCACTAAAATTGTACTTTCTACTTTGATGATATTCTGATAATGCACACCAGTTCAAAAGAACACCATCCTTACAACCACACATGGTCACTTGACCCATTACAAGCACCTCACTTAATGAGCAGTGCTGAGTTGATCGACATACTGAGCGTGTCATTCAATAATATATCAATTCTAGCCAGGTGATCGAGCAATAATCAATAGACCATCGTCGTTAATCACTCATATTAAGATAAGGCATGGATTGTGGTGGTGGCGATTACTTTTATGCACTGCATGAAAGTCAATTTTCGTCGGGCTACAATGAGGTGTTTCTGGTAATTTAACACAAATATACGTAGCTAATGGACAGCACTTACCAGGCGCAAAAAGAAGTAGGTAAATGTACACGTATCATCGAAGATCACAACCAGGGTGTGTAAATTCATATAGGACCTAATCGATTACCGTAAACGTCGCTGGTATGTGATAACTTTGCACACACCCCCACCCACTTAAAAAAAAACACACATTTTCATGCTATTACCACCAATCAAGTGGTTATCGCTCCAACTTCAAAGCTGCAGACGCCGCCCATAATTACATGTAGACTAATCATGATTGGCAATCAGTCTAATCACATTGCGAGTACCGCACGCTCAATATTTGCCCCCATGATGGGCGATAATTGACCTTCAAGCGGACCCGGTTCAGACAAATGTTTGTTTACGATGCTGGATCTGTCATGTGGTGCTAAATGAGCACCTATTAGAGTTTAGATTGAGGATTCAGATTTTTCATACAGTGGTTCGCATAGGCAGATCCAGGTTTAGGGAAAAGACAAGGTACAACTAGTGGATTCCTAATACAACCCTAATTTTTCGTTTGTTAATCTTAAACGTGAATGGCAAAATATCAGAGCATTAAATTCCAAGCACAGCACAAAGCTGATATGGAATAAATGCCCACTTGTTCCACCTGTATGACTCAATGAATGATTATGACACATCTGACCATGTAGATAAAACCCCAAACAGCAAGCATGCATTCAATTCATCATAAAATCAGATGTACCATGGCATTTGTGTGATTGTAATCTCGTGTCGGGGAGCTTGGGGAAAGCACAGATGCGAGGGGGAAATCTATAGACGTTGAATAACATGCCCTGCTCTTTAGGGGGCTTCTATTGCAGTTTGTGGTGCCATATGTTTCTAGTTACAGCCGACAACTTGATTTGGGCCAGTTCTGTGAAATTTCAGATGATACAATCTAATGAGATAGTGTCCTAACATTAATGATTTTGAGTTTCGAAAGCAACTTGCACAAATACAATTTTATATTGCATGGTTTTATTATGTTCACTTACAGGTTGATTGTAAGATCTACATATAGACACAGTTTGAAATGGAAAATGTAAGATCATTAGTGGATTCTCAATTGACAGGTTCACTGGTAGATTTATCTAGCATGGTAATGTCATTGCATAGTTGTAGTAATTGAATATACAATATTACTAACCTCATGTAACCTATACATAGCATATGGTTTCATTTTTGTATTCCATGTTGTTCTGTCTATGCTATTATTGTATCTAATCACAAAAAATATTCAAAACTTGTTCAAAAAAGGTTTTAGAGCCGAAAAGCTTAAATAAAAACTTTTTTGAACAATTTTTGAACATTTTTGTGATGAGATACAATAATAGCATAGACAGAACAACATAGAATACAAAATAAACATACAATGTACAGCTGGGATGGTGTGCGTGTATGGCAATGCGTTTGTATGTTATATATGTATAAGGTAGTACGTATACACCTATGCAACGTACCCCTAACACTCTGAGTGCGATTGAAATTCTATATAAAACATATAATTATGCAAAACATAGTTTCACCAGTGGTGGCGTTTGTTTACTTCATAATCACTTGATGTGAACCGTCCATACATGTATGCATTAAAATCATGGTTAAAATTATCATCACCCCCCAAAAAAAATCCTCGTGAACTTTAGACGTCCATTGTACCTCAAGACCCACAGACACGCTGGTGTGTTAAGGTCCACAACTAAATCACATTATTATAGACTGTGATGGAAAATGAAGGTTTTATGTGATTTGGAGTGTCTGGGATCAATATAACCTACACAAGGAGTGAAGGTTCCGCAAGTGCACTGTTCTTGATATACTGTTTTATGTCACAATTTTTTGCGGCCCAAATATGCCGCAACTGTGAATGGTGATTCAGACATTAAAAGGCAGTGCGGTCATAGGTTGTGAGGTGCACTTTGTACAAATTTTGTTCACTTTGATTTCGTATCATACCACTATAACACACATTATATCCACACATAAGGCTTTGTCTGTATCTGCTATGTCTATAAAAGCGTACATCTTCCCCCAACAGAGAGCTGAACACTGCGCTGTTGTATATCATCGGTTACTCAATATCACCAGTTGTCACATAGTGTCTTTTTAAGATGAATTCTGCTCAAAATGTGTGTCACCGTTGTAAATAGACCTGTATACCATGAATAGCATAATTTAATGGCATTGTTCAAATGTACCAACCTGCTCAAATTACAGAATCTATGTCTGAAAGTCATTTATTGCTAGAAGATCTTCGTGATTAAATGACTAGTCATATTGTTTATGTCAGTTTAGGCTGGAAATCCTCTTGGATATAATGATTTGCTTGGCTAATGAACGTATCCTGTTAGTCATTTCAAGAATTATGAGCCATCGCTACGTCTGCTTATTTTACAGTACAACACACCTGTTAAGGTCAGCCTTTATATAGACAACCACTGGACTGGAGTCACGTGGTTTTGTTGAATTGTTGGCTGTGTTATGGAGGGTTGAAACCAGAAGACGGAATATGGACTTATTATAGAGGTGGTCTAAATTTAAGGTTGCATTTTACTTTAGTCATACATATATGGCTAAGTTTTTGTAGCAATGTAGGGAAAACATAGGATGTCCATTCACCACGGTTATGGTCTTGGGGCATTGTGACTACTAATTAGATAGAACAGAGAGAGAACAGAGAGCCCATTGCCACAAAAGCACACTTCATTCGGCAACTGCTTCATACATTATGTATACGCCGAAATATCTGTGCGTTTCCACGTTATGATAAGTTCGGGGACTATAGCATAATACAATAAGGGAAATTGTGCCATGGACTTCCTCTAATGCATCAGTGTTGGTTGTTTTAACTTTTGTAAGAGGGAAATATCATGTAATATATCTACATAGCGTCTGTGTGTTAGAAACATCTACTTTACTACCATCATGTTATGGACAAAATCATTGTGAACAAAGCTATTAAATATATTTATTTAGACTGTTTGTTGGAGAAATTTGTAACTTGATTCATGGGGTGAATGACAAGCCTACGAAAGTGACTTTGTATCACTACTTTCAATGTGGCAATTGTTATGAGTATTGCAGGATACTAATTATATTAAAACTAAAACAACTTATTTACTCATCTCAATAACTCCTAGTCCTTATGCTGCGCATAAATTACCACTAAATATGAACACAATGCAGGTGCTTATATCACTGAGTACACGATAACTTAACACGTAGATAGTACATGTACACTTGGCTATGTCTATAATCTTGACCTCCACTCTGAGAAAAAAATGGCACAGCAAATGCCTACTTGAATATTCACTCTGTAATAGCCTTTAAACGTATCAGATATTTTTTTTTTCAAATGATCAACTTTCTTACAGACACTATGCAATGGGTGTAAAGATACGGCCACCTAACCATACTAACTACTTATAGCTACTTATACATGTAGCATCTAAAACTACAATATATCATACACGAGCCTACATCCTTAATACTTTGGAGATACCCTGGAAATGCCACATGTACCACCGGGAACCGTAACTCTAGTCTACTTTAAGCTCAAGGTTGTAACCCTTACATATAGATAGATAGCTTGCTTTCCAACGCCCGTCATTAAAAAAGTAATACCATTGCTTTAGAATGTAAGTTGAATAAGCTAAATATGCATCACTGTATATTACGTCAGTGCCATACATTTTACCATAGCGTCTCTCTGCATACAGACATGTATCCATTGCAATACACCTCTAGGCTATCAACACTATCTGTGTACCCCAAAACAGAAGGCTCACAGCATCAGCAGCAGCAGTCAATAGCTTATTAAACATTTATTGCCTCCTGGTCCCTGGTGATAACCACCAATGGTGGTAGCTATGTTTGCAGAGTCCTGAAGGGTTGTATCACTGGCTCTCTAGATACGGGCCCCCCGCTTGCGTTGCCATGCCTGGTTGTTATGCTTATACTTTTGCAGGTTATGCAATACAGCAATACTGGAGCAGTTATAGCATACATGTATTTTGTAGTTTGTTTTGTGTGGTTTGATATACTGTGTGGGGGCGACTGTACATGTAACTAACTGCACGATTGTTGCATCAGCCCCTGTATATCTTTTGGGCCACTTGTCGTCTTGAAATGGGCAGTGTTGGATGTGTTCTAGCTGTGGCAAACCGTGCATCACCATGAGAAACAAATGGGATTCTGAAAACCTAGATCTGCCAGTGATGATGAAGATTGCATTTGCTGATAGCCATGTTCGGCTTCATATCAATCATTCAACTTTTAGCCACGGCGCGTGTTAGTTCAAAAGCAGACAAGTATGCATAATTTAAACCTCAATTATAAAAACAAACAGTCAAGCAATGACAAACCATGAATTTATAAAACCATAAGCATAATCAATCATGATTATTTTAGCTTAAAGTTAGCACCTCACAAACTCAATGTGATATATACCATTACCATAAAAACATCAAATACCATGATGCTCCAGGAATTTACAAAGTCCATTACAGTACTTACATAGCTTTAAAACACGTATATTTGGCCCATTGGTGGATAAGTGGGAAGCTTTTGCCTATAGCTGGAGAAACCACAGTGGTTGGTGCCCATGAGATACAGAACACGCAGAAACTTGTAATTTACACTAATATGCAAAGACAGCATTCCATAAATATTTGATGTGCAATTTATGGTTGAATCTGTGAGCGAAATAGATCATAATTTTCGCAGTACCTTATCAGTCTGTTGCTGTCATTTTATGAAATGAGACAATGTAATTATAACAGTATAGTGGTAGCTTGTGAGTGCTTGTGCTTGGCACTAGCACTGTGACGCACTAACATTTGTAGGAATTTAAAATGAGCTTACAGAAGGTAATAGCCATTGTAATATTAATAGTGCTACTTAATGGTCTCATTCATTTGACTGGTTTAATGTATAGTGCTGTAATCTTAACTATGTACGTATACTCAGAAAGTGGCAGGTAAGTTTTATAAAAAAGAAAAACAGGGGTGGGAGGCGGGGGCTACCAGTGGCTTCCCTTGGTGTCAAAGGTGCAAACGGTAGTGGAGGGGTGGTTACTTAACCCCTGCTAAACCATAAATCTTCTCATGTAAACAAATTGAATACTTGAACCAACCACATTCAGTTACATATTCATCTGTTTATCATGCATGCGTCATGTGTTGCATACGCTCGTATGAAGTGTTTAGATAAACACTGTCATGTAGGCTATAGCAAGCAAAACTATATATACTCTTCTATAGACAGATCAAACTATAAATGTCTCTTTTTTCTCATTGATCCTATCTACATGTAAACAGGCTATCCAGCTAGGTTCTGCTTGTATTGACTGGTATGCGAATTAAAAGGATATCAAGTCATGGTCTGTAATTGTGTTGATTTATACAGGGAATTCTATATATAATCGGCACACCTCTAAATGAGTATCACGCGGATGGACTTGTTCAGATCTCATTTATAATCTGTTTGTTTGATTTGTTTTCTTTTAAAACTGACTTCAGTTAAAACATGACCAAATAAACAGATGAATTAAGTGATGCTTGTTAAAAAATTGAACATCACACTCTTCCTACATATGTGCATTATACATGACATATTTCATCAAATACCCATATCATAGAAAATCGCTATGTATGGGGTTTCTGCATTCCTTTTTATACATATTCGTCATGATACAGATAATAAATATAGACCTTAAATACTGTGCAGCAGGTTTTGTATGCTTGAAATGAATTGGAGGTCTTCCACTCTTAGACTTTAATATAAATAATACAAAGGAATAATATTAATAGTGTATGTTGAGCTCTGAAAGTGACGTATATCAATCAAGATGCATGTATACATGTACCTAGGACCTGCATATAAACTCATAGCAGTGAAAAGGCCTTATTAATACATATGTGGAAGTGGTAACCTTTGAGTGTTGCTAGCACATCATTGTGACACAACGCTAAACATACTACACTACACTCATCAGGTATGAAAAGATGACATAGATGACATTAATGACATTATCATTGGATTCTGTTACATGTCCTCTACTCCTTAGTATTATAATTTCTTGTATTACAAGTTGTGATATATACTTATGGACAGGGCATCATATATAGAGTTTAGTTGGTATCACCATGTCAAAGTACCATCAGCAGTTAAAAATATTATCTTATTGTACTACTAGTATATGCACCACATGGCCTGCACATGGTGCTGCAAAACATACTTATTTTTCCGTATAGCTCGACTGCATAACTACAACATATAGGCCTTAGTTATCACATATGTCTTAACTGATAATTTGAATTTTGAATGTAAATGTCAATTACGGCTAGTAGTACATACTGGAAGTCAGTAACACACATATGTTCTGTAAATAGATATACAGCATTGCCAAAAAAGAACATGCGCTGCCAAAGTTAAATAATATATGGCACACCGTGTAAATCAATGCTGTAAAATGGTTAAGCAACTTTCTATATATACACAACCGTTAGTACATCAATCAATTGTACTCCCGGTTGACGCTTAGTATTGAACAAGCTCTCACCTGTCAAATAAAATCACCTTGCAACCTACTCAATATATCCTTATTAATATCCGATACTATTCCAATGTGCTTCTAATAGCAAACAGTAATACAGTACATAACCAAGTTTGGGGTTAATCCACAGTCAAGCAGTAACACATCTAAGGTACTGTTGAATTACACTCTAAATAGCCAATTAGTCAGCCGATTAGTTATTTTGTAATACCTATGCCTTTTTTGGTCTTACTTCCAAAAATGTCCTTTTTGTTTCCGGTTAGTAATACTTCACTCGAAAAGTTGCCTCTTAATACCTTGTTAAGCCAAAGTATCGTTAAAGACCACAGTAGGTAAAACTCGCACTAATTTTGGCCTTAAGGCAAGGGCGCGTGTTTGCTCGACACAGGTAAATTTTATCCCTGGTTGTTGACACTTGAAGCCATGAATAGGGCTGCAAACGGTTTCAGCTTCTGCCATATATAGACTTTGGCTGATAACCAATGTTAGACTAAATGTGTTTTGGAGCCGTGCTTATAGACATTTATCGTGTTTTTATATACATGTGTAGTAACACATGAGAAGAGATACAAAGTTTTACCCTGAGGTGTGTATACATACTGCATAGAGTTCCATATAAGTGAGGGTCAGTTAATTTGTCAAAAAAGCGTTATGTTTAAGTCAGCTAGTGAGTTCTGTATGTGACTAAACCGAAAGATACTTGTTTTTAGGAATCGTACTTGTGACACAACCACTATAGCATACAACCACTATAGCATTAGTGTCAAGTAAAACAAAAAAAAAAAAAAAAAAAAAAAAGTCTATTTGCAAACAATACCATGAAATGACTTTGTGTATGATGAAATGTGAAGGACAAGGACAAGCTTCTGAGGCATGTGCCAGTGACTTTAAAACACCTTACCACCTACACCTTCAGTCACTCACAAGCTAGTTATAACACTAGGTGTGTGTGTAGATAAAATGTACGTTTATGGAAAATGGTGCATAGAACCACAATCAAACTCCATTTGTACATCCTTAAACGGATGCATAATGAACATGCGAACTGAATAATACACCCAACCATAGGATGCCATCAAAATGTTTTCCACAGGGCAAGTCCCAACTATTCTGAGCATTCCATGCACTCTCTCCCAGTGACGTGTGTCCAAAGGCTGGCTTTATGTTTTAGCAGCCAAGTGGCAAGGATTATCCAGCCAGTTACACTGCCAGTGAAATTAGTGGAAGGGATGCTAATGGTTTTGGACAAGATGAATAATCAAACGTGTTGGGCAAAACGGGCATTTATATGCATCCTGCGCACGAAGACCTTTGTCAAAGATTGTTGAGGCAGCAATATGGAATTATCTATTTGGTAGTGTTGTATTGTGGAGGAATCCAAGATTTTATGCCTGTTATAAGTGGCTTACAGTACAATGTCTCTATTGGGATCACCTTTGGTGTCAGCATTTGGTGGTCTCAATAGAGTGTTTTATTTTTGTAGCTTTATGAAAGTTTTGAACAGTGAAAAGTGGTCCTCTTACTGTAGTGGTCGTCTTAAGAGAGACATGGTCTAATTGGAGGCTCCACTGTATTAGAATAAAAGGTGGACTTTCCCTTAATGTGGTAGACAATAATAGTCTGTCTTTATTATTTACAACATGAAAATAGCAGTTTTCAAGAACATGTGAACCCTGTAGGTCAAAACATACATGTAGGACACTATGCACTTTGACACCTCTAGAAAATATAAGCTACATTTGACGTAATTCTGACACGTAAAGCACTGCATTCTGTAAAGTTTATGGAAAATACACTAACACTTCAGTACCTTGCAATGTATACAACGATTTGAGTTATTTTGCCATGGACGTTATTTACCATTGCCAATTCTGCACCAAATGATACTACTTTTATAGAAATCCGTTTTGGTTAAAGCAAATTATGCCACATAAGGTGGGTTCGAATAATCAAAATCTATAGTATAGTTTGTGGATAGATTTTGGGTGTTTGTGTGTATGAGTGAGTAATGTAATGAGAACATTAACGTTAATTAGTGAGATTACTCCCAGTGGGCTTATTTATGTTAAAACTTTGACAGTAGATTAGGCATAAGGGTATAATCATCATCTTGATTATAAAGTGATACGTGTGAGCAATCTGTGCTCACACATGCACTGAGAATTCTATGAAATAAATGCTGGTAGTCTACTCTGTGAATAGAACACACCCAGTGAATCTAGGACGGAATTTTGTATGTGTTCTACACATTCTATGGACCATGCTTCCAAGCAGATGTATTCAGCAATGCACACATGGTCACTATAAGTCCACTATAAGTCCATCCCAGGTTTTCAGCCTCTCTTCACAAAAAAAAAAGAAAAAGAAAAATTCAAGTTGATATTTTTCACCCTCCCCATACCCCCCCCCCCCACACACACACACAGACACGCGCACACATTCATTATTTTGCACAGATCTTGTGGGCCATATTAAATGATAGGCCGCTTTAGTTTTTTGATAGCTTAAACGGACGTATTGTGTCAGAAAAAAAAGATCAACACACAAGACGGCTGACATAACATTTATTGTGACAGTCTCTAGTATCCGAGCTGCTCCAGTCTCATGTCCACCATGTCCATGTAGAACTGATCCAGGTTGTCCAGAACATCCTGCAAACTCACACGCTCTCTGGAACAAAAACATACATCCCACAATGACACAGATTTATATTAATTTTAAAGTTTCATGGTCTATAAAAATATATCATTGAGCAATTAACAAAAATAAGGATGTACGTTAACCAAACAGTAGATCCTTTGATTAAGACCACCTCAATAGCAGCAACGTCTACAATAAAACACGTTCTCACCATCACAATGCTAATGAAGCCAACCTTCACACTGCTTTTCTATTGAGACCACAAAGTTGCTTATAAATGTAGTTTTTACGTGATTTTATGATTTACGCAGGTATCAAACATTGACTAGCAGGAACATGAAATAGTGTAACTATTTTCTAATTGTTCCCGAGTTCAAAACATTATTACTTAAAATGTACAGGCACGGGCAGATTAAAACTGTGTTCTTATTGATAAGGTGCCTCTAACATGGTCTTAGGCAGACCCAGGATTCTCCCCACCACCACCACCCTCCCCGGCGTTTCCCACCACGATACTTCATCTCCATAGGGTTTTTGGCATGTCCGCCATCAATCGATCATACAAAACCAATGGATTTTGCTTAAGTGCCACCAACCCCTTCCAAAAGTCTGGATCTGCCAGCGTCGGGTGACCTCTTAGCACTGTTTACTGACCTGGGCGTGCGGTCCTGGCTGACGCCCCGACTCATCATCCTGCTGAAGGCCTGCGCAGTGCCAGCCGGACGGTACGGCGACTCACAGTTGGTCATGCCTGCAGTAGGGGAATGCACAGGGTCACTTTCATTTACACGTATTGGTCGACCCACATTAACGTGATTCATAAGGGCAAACATTCAACGAGACAGATCCATATGCACAATGTACTAGGAACTTATTGTAGCGGAATGTGTATACTTAGCAGCAGCTACAATACACATACGGTACATGCGTCATTGGCCTACAGATCAATAAGGTTCACTTTCAATATAAAGGACTTCAAACCATGCCGCCCAGATTTATACACAAAATATTTTTTATCTCTATAACTGTAAATATTGGCCTTCACTGAGAATGGTTATTTTTTTTACTGACACATGTTCTTAAAAGAAAATAATATTGGTTCGACATGGATCTGATTCTGCAACTGCTTACTTTAAAAAATCGCTAGCACCTATAAATTCCCCATACCTGAAAACATGGTTTTTAGACACCAAGATCATGCCTTTACGTGTCCTAGAAAGTACATGTAGTTTAAGGGTAAGATAAGGTATTTTGGCGGCCATTTTGAAAAACGCCATTTTTAACAACTTTGGCTGGGACAAATATTGGTCAAGATTTTTCATCTCCACGAACAGTAGGTCATGCAGCGAAGACATCAATTGAAAAAAAACTTTGTTTACAATTTTGTTCAAACTAACTTCTCATCTGAGGTTCAATGACCCGCCCATACCTGGCACAGTGGGGGTATCAGCGTCAGGTGACACCATACAGCGCAAGTGCTCTCGCCAGAATGCAAAGTCCTTCTGGCGGTAGTTCAGGCGGTTCTCGGCTCCCACCTGCAAATGTTATTATAAGAGTCTGTGTACACGTAGGTAGGTGACTCAAATTTGTAAATGAGAGGGCAAGTGGTCGAGTGAGTGAATAAAATGTTTCATGAAAGGCGACACTAACATCTGTGAGGTATTTATTGACCTGCACGTTCGATCCTCTGCAACTTTACAAAATATCATGATTCATCATTTTGTTCTTTACTTCCTTTAATTGACCATCATGATGTTATATATATAAGGTAATATATGAAAACACTTACCTCATTGTCGATGACAAAGTAGTTCATTTCGTCGTTGGTGTATGTTTCCCAAGTCACAGGTTCGGATCCTTTGGGTGGGTGATTGCCCTCTGGAGTTGGGTTTCTGTGACCAGTTGAAAGCGATGTTATGTATATAAGTGACAATTTGATCAGTATAATTGTGTATACTCATATTTAGGACAAGGATTTTGTATTTAAGTCTGCTTTCGGCTAATTCACTTGGGCTACAATACACCTAACAAGTTCAATTTTCATAACTAGTTGTGCGAACATTTAAAATAATCGACATTCGAAGTGTTCTACAAGTACAGTAATGGTGTCACAAAATGTGGCATTTTCACAAGCAAATGCATAGCTATTAAAATGATTAGAAATCGAATTGATAACAAATACTAACTTGACAATAGAAAACCTCAAATACAGTAAACAACAGCTAAAGCATGTCAGTCTTACCCAAACTTGGCAAAGTTGGTCCACAGAGTGATAGTGTAATCAGAATATTCAATGTCTTCCTCGTTCCAGTCGAAGATGTCAAAGAAGATGCCTGTGTCGTTGCGAATGTCGGGGTTGAGAGTCAGGAAGGGATAACCAAAGACGTAAGGCAGCTCCATGGAGTGGAACACTCCTGCATGGATTGAAGTACATGTACATGTAAACCACCGAGGTTGTTTCTACTCTCTACATATTGACCATAGGCAGATCCAGGTTCTCGGAAAAGGGGGAGCTCACTTAAAGAAAAGCGGCGGCGCACTTACGGGATTTCAAGAAAAACACGATGAAAATGAAGTATTTTGGTGAGGAAAGAGGGGGGGCGTGCCCCTGGCGCCCCCTGGATCTGCCTATGATCCGATTCTAATTTGTGCTACACCCACCCATCCATTCCGGCAGCCAGAAGTCCGTGCCTCTGTAGCCGAACAGGTAGGAGTAGACGGGGGCGTCCTGGGTGTGGCCCCGCATGTTGATGTCTTGGAGCATGCCCCAGCCAACGTCAGTCACCAGCTATAACCATATCACAGGCTAGAATATGGTATGATATGATTTATTTATAATTACACTTTACACCCACAAACAGAATAGGAAATATACTTAAAAACTAAACAAACCACTGCCTAGTACAAATACATGTGTAATTATTAATTGGTTGAAACCACAAAGTTTGAATATGAATATATTCATTGACTTATTTCCATGTCTTCAAATACATGGACACGACAGTGATTTTCGGACCTTATAGAACATTCTAACAATGGACCCAGTTTTAGGCAGTCATCAGATGCATGGAAAGACAAAAGTCTTTAGCGAATTTCTAGGGATGAACAGAAACGCCATCGTCATGGCAATATATGTTAATCATACGGTGATGGCCGTGCGACTGTTGTCATAAAGGCCAATATGATGTTGGAAGTGACTTCAAGCCTCGGGAATTAAAGAAGAATGCTCTAGGGGAGGCTATGTATTAATGTATATAATTCATACCACAACTTCCATAAGGGTATCATACTACTCTTTAACATCAGCTATACCGACCTGGCCGATGTTGTATCTGTTCTTCTCCGTGTCGTTGGTTTGCGGCCATGGGGCGTACTTGAAGTCCATGGCAGCCTTGATGTCCCCAGCTCTCTCCGGGTCTGGCAGGGCAGGCGCGAAGGTGTCCACTGCCCAGTCGATGATATCAAGGAACTCCTCGCGAGTGTAGCCAGTGCTGTTGAGGATCTCGCTGCCATTCAGACCAATGACTGCAATACAGCGGAAGGATGTGCGATATGTTAATCAAGGTTGGTGCAAGAATATTGCAGGGAATATTAGACTTTCTTTTCAGAAAAAGTATATTTGTATAATGCATAGGTGATTAGGGAGAGCGTTGTGTTTTAATATTGGGTTCCTGCTACTTTTAAACTCTGCACGGCATTAGAACCATGGTGCTGTCCTTTTTATGAAAGCTAACATTCTTGTATGTTCCCGGGGGAGTTGAGAAAGATACAGTGTGACAAGGATGCCAATCACCTGGTGTGTACATGTATGTAAAGTCGCTAGAGCACGGCCAACTGTGAATTGCGAATGTAAAAAAACACATTTATATATTATATGCCTCGCATTACATTTGTTAAAATTGACAAAGCTAGCGCCTGCTTGGATAAAAAAAACATCACAACGAACCACCACAAGGAAGCAACTATTTGCATTATAAATCATAAACTCTTCCCATTTGATTTCGAGAAGGTGTCCAAGTGATAACGTGATAAAGTGATAAGGTGATACGTATTGGTGGTACCACTGGTAGATCCAGGTTTTTAAAAAAAGAGTGGGGGGCACACTTAAGAATTAAGTATTTTGGTGGGAAAGGGGTGGTGGTGGTGGCGCACACGCTATGGCTGCCCCCTGGATCTGCCTACGAATACTGTGAAGACTTTCCCTTTGATTATCAAGACATGGACCGGCATTCACCGTATACAAAAGCTTACAGGCCAGGGCGTAGATCATGCCGTCCTCGCGCACAAGGCCGCTCATCTCGGGGACCTTGGAGTGCTCGCCGCGCTCCCGGATGTTGGCGGGGTAGTCCGGCAGGAAGTAGCCGTCCTTGACCGGCGCCATGCCCAGACAGAAGTAACCCTCCTGCAGGGCAGATGTAAAGCTGTCACGCTTGGTTGAGGGCTGGTTGTGTGTGTGTGGGAGGGGTGGGGGTATATGAGGGGGGAGGGGGGCTGGGGAAGGGCGAACACCGACAACTGTACTTTATCCACAGTTGGTATACAAATCTCGATAGCTCATAATCATTTGCAAGTGAATCCGCACGTGCATCTCACTGCATGTGTTCAAAGCAACACGTACTTGCTGTCTTAAGGACTTGCAATGAACGTAGTAATCATGTGAAAATAATCATGCATTAGATATTAAAAAAAACTCTTACTGCTGAATATTTATTTATGATAAACTTAGATGTGCTTTCAGCATTTTACTTTTTGTTAAGAATAATCCGTTTTAGCTTTTATATCCAGCTCCACTCAGAAATGTCTTACAAGTGGTTAAAAAGCACCATCTGACTATTATAAGCACTAGTCTTCAACACAATAACCTTTCAATATAAACAATTCGTGCAAACAAAACATACACAGAAAAGAATGAACAGAAAAATAAGTTGAGAATCATACCGTGCACGTGACATCAGACCTGGCAATACGGCCGGCATTCTTGGTCCTCAAGCAGTCCACCATGGCGTCACTGCCCTCATCCGTGGGGCAGTTTAACTGTTCGGCAACCTACATTGCATGATGCAATGGAAAACAATACAATGCGATGCAGTATTATGCGCATATACAATCATAGAAAGACATAGATTATTGTGATTTTAGCAACACCAGCCGTTTGAAAGTTTAACATTTAGTGACATTGATAACTGGGTAGGCGGATTTATGAGGAGGTGGGATTTTGGAAAAAAAATACACAGAAAAGTGATGTGGGGAAAAGGCCAACCGTGAAGCATGTGGGTTTTCAAGGAAGTGGGATGTCGAAACAAACCCTGAAATTTTGGGGAGTGTTGGAACAAATCCCCCCAAAATTAGGGATTTGGGAAATAAGGTAAAACGATTAAGGGGGTGTTGGATTTATTGAGCTCTTATACATAGATGGATACACGTTTATAATTTCCGTGACAGTAATCTTACCTGTTTGATGTAGTTCTCTGGCTCCTGGAGCTCGTGGTTGAAAGCCCACATGGCCTGCTCACATCCACTCTGGAGAATCGCCTGATGGAACAGCCCTGAGAAACACAGTACTCAATGTTGTAATAGTGACCCTTGTAACAACGCTATTTTGCAACACCAGGATCGTGTTTTCTGCACAAGTAGCAATGTGTACATGGTTATGAAGAATTATCATATAATTTGTCTTTTCAAACTCCTGGGTAATGCTCTGTTTATACAATCCCCGGTATATTGACATGGAATCAATCATTGTTTCTATTGATAATTGACACTTATCTCTTCAAAGACCGGATTTGAAAGGGTGGAGCCACCCTTTTCCTAGTGTATTTACCTCACCCCACCGTTTAGTAACTTATGGCAGATGAACATTCTTTACTTGGGCTTGCCATTAAAATCCCAGTATCAGTGTCCATTCCCGAACATTTACAGTGCTGCGGTAAGATATGGAAGGAAATGTTAAAAAGGAGGCGTTAAAAATGTTACCATCCGGACAGTGTTCCAAACATCAACAACACCTACAATGCAATCACTTGATCTTTCAGGACAGTCCAATCGATTTCACAACGCACGCATGCTGACACCCACCTTTGCTGAGAGGAGACACCACGTGGTGTCCCGTGCTGGCGCCCCCGGCACTCTGGCCAAAGATCGTCACCATGTCGGGGTTGCCGCCAAAGTTACGGATGTTCCTCTGGACCCACTGCAGCGCGAAGTTTTGGTCCAGGAGACCCGCATTGGCGTCCGTGGCGTTATCGGCCGTGAAGGCAAAGCCTAAAATGGTTGGACAGCGGGGAGAATGGAGACCGGCACTTTGAGATATCGATGGCGCGGTGGGATCAAGAGGATGTGAGGAGGAGAGGGAAGGTTAACCAGTGTGAATGGTGCAAACTACTGTTGCATGACTGCGAGTGAGGGACGGAGAGGTTTCCTCATACACTATCTCTCAAACTCGATGCAGTGGAATGCGTTTAATGCTTAGACATATGTGTACACGCCAATAGACTTCCATGTTACGTCAGTGGTATCCGGTGGCTCTTGAAAAGAACTTACCAAAATGACGTCATTGTCATGTAGGCATAACTTAATCAAGCAATGGTCTACGCGATACATATGCTTGGAGCCACTGAAATTCATACACAGATGCTGTCCTAATATGGTAGCTCCTAATCGGAATACAATGCTAAGTCGAATCATTTTCAACTCAAATCATTTATCAAATCAGACATAGAACATGTCCATATAACAAATAAAAACGTATGTACAGTATTAACATGCAGTTATGATAATTATCACAGTTATATGCATGTGCACTTAAAATATATATCTAAAAAGTATATTTCAAATAATCTACCAAAATGTAATAGCCAACTCCAGCCGTTTCTTATTAATTTAACGCCTATAAATATGAAAACCACTAATAACACATGCCTGCACCAAGCCATTCTGACTAAGCCGTAACTTTTTTTTCTAAATTAATTATATTTTTACGTATTAAATCATTAAAACTCTCAATTCCATAAAAGTTCAGTACCTGGGAAGTGCTATGCATAGTACTTACATGCATGAAATCTCGAAACACTTTATTACATGACACTCTTAGTTTGCCTTCTTTTTCGCTCTATGTAATGGGCCACAGTACACATTAGAGCAGCATAACTTAAATGACAGAGTGTAAACAGTCACCCAGCTTGTTGACCCTGTAGTTGACGGCGACCACCACTACGTCCTTCATGGCCAGGAACGTGCCCGGGTACTGCACGTTGGCGCCGCTCTGGAAGGCGCCCCCGTAGAACCAGACCATCACTGGGAAGCCCTCCTCGGGCGCCTCGTCCTCCTGTGCAGGTGAACATGTGATGTATGTAAAACCGCATCCCGTGTAATGATGCATCTTTACATATTTAAAAGCGAATCTTTATTTTGGGATGCGATTTTACAAGTGTAAAAACGCATCCCAAAATTTAGGATGCACTTTTACATGTATACTGAAAACCGCATCCCAAACTATATAATTCACATTTACACGTCTAAAAGTGCATCTTTTCATGATAATCAGCATACACACGTGTAATATCGAATCATTTTGTTATATACTGGAAATTGAAGTAACCGATCGCTTAAAAATACCACATTTATTGAATATTTGATAATGTGATCAAATACTTTTGCCAAACCAATTAAATTTGAAAAATTAAATGGCAGATAATGCGACACACTATTGGCGATAATACCAGATTTTCACGGGTGAACATCCGTTTAAAAGTTCATCCGTGTAAAGATGGATGCAGTTTTACATACAACAAACGTGGGACATCCAATTAATATTGGTGCATAAAAAACCCCCAATGTGGACCACCGACACATCTATATTGAGGGAACCTCTGTAATGGGACTGCTTTTCATGGTCCCAAACGTTGATATAGTCTCAAATGAGCCTCCTTTTAAAGACTACTTCGCGCTTCAGGTTATTCCCATTGGTGGACTCAATTGAGCGGTTGTACTGTACCTCTGGAAATCGACCATCCATATTTATCGTAATAAAAAACTTTCAAATCGTAAACATCCATATTGTTGCTATTTAAGCCAATTGTGGCCATCTCGAAGCTTTTGTAATTAACGAATTGCTTTTTCAAGTATATACTGGTGAGTCCTTGCAAGCTAGGGGAATATCTCAACAAGGCGGACTGTGAATTAACTGGTATCCCACTAAACATGATGTATTTCTTCATTAGAAAAACAAAACAAAAACAAAACACATTTTCAGTGTACATTTATAGACAAATGGGCAAACATCACATTTAACAGCATCTAGCCGAGACAGTATAAATATCACGTTCAGAATTGCTTTCAAAATCTACCTCAGGAGCATACACGTCCAAGTGAAGACAGTCCTCGGAGAAATCATTCCAGAATGGGTGGGTGAGGTAGATGATGCCCACGAGAGCCTGGTGGCACGCGGGTCCCGGGGTGTCGGCATCGAAGGGCTGGTTCCAGGGCTCCGGGGCAACGGGAGCCTGCAAGGTGCAAGGCGATCTTTAGTGCTTCTGTTCGCTGGGATAATTGGCTGATTTTCGGATAAGGAGATACAGTCGGCGGCTTGTATGGCTGTATGGGGGGGGGGTGTTGTCAGTGGTATCAGATAAAAGTTCGTTTATAGATCTTTATACATGTGTGTATTCATCACTCTCTACGAGAGGCACATTTTGTTTATTATTTTTTCATGATATATCTATATTTATTTCTTTTTGATTTTTCTTAAACAGTGCTCCTTCTGTACTTGTATTCTATGCTGCGTCACATTGATTCATTACTTACTACTATTACTTAGTACTAAATTTGCTCGTGCATGAACGCACATTTGCTATAGTACATGTAAATATTGTAATGCAAGTGTGGTACATAATGGGCTTCTTAGAATGGCAACAACAGAGAAAGAATGACATACCGGTACAAACATATATATTAAAAGATGGCTATGGGACTAGTTAACTGATACCTCCGCCTGCGTGTATGTGACCTGCTGCACGTACCCGGAACCTCAGGTCTCCCGTGGGCGGAGCTGCGTAGGGCACCGCATGCCAGGAGGAGATTTTCTTGCCATTGTGCAATTCGATCGTCTGGCCTCGCACCTAGCGCACGCAACGACGTATACTGTTAGATATTATGTATAAACTGTGTATATAATTTTATTTATATGGATGGTAACTTTTACATATCTGAAATAAATGTATCGTTATCGTTATCGTTATCATCTACGATTCGATAGAGGGTCGGATGGATTCTGAGTTTGAGGCTTTTTTGTAATAGTAATAGTGTTGTATTTTGCATAAATCGATGAATACTGAATAAATACTGAAGGGGTGTACTCACACGTCCATACTCCGTGTCCACGATCCGGGGCACCCCTAACTGTGCCAGGGAGGGAGCTAAAGGAAACGCAAGTGCAACCTCATCACTTTCTACGACAGGCTCATTTTGTTTATGATATTTCATGCTATATGTATTAAATCTTTCTTTCTTTTTCATTTTTCTTAAACAGTGCTCCTTCTGTACTTGTATTCTATGCTCCGCCACATTGAAAAGGCAAGATTCATTAAAATATATATAAATATAAAGTTTTCACTATATCATAACATTTTTACATAACATCCATCAAAATGTTTTATCAAATACAATCATATGAAAATATTATTTACACAAATAGATTTTTAAAAAATGTCTACCTCTCGTAGTAGAGAGTGGAGGTTCAGCATTTTGGATAAGTGAACGTTAATTTTTATTAGTCACTGTCATTTCATGTAAACACGCACACGTACACCCTTCTGAGGCACACACACACACACACACATTGAAATACGCGGAATGCACTTAGGCCTATCTAGATGTCAGTTTTGAAAACAAACTTGAAACTTAATGCCACGATTGCTAGTAAAACAAATGCGAATTTCGTTAACCTCATTAATTCGCACAATGGATACCTAGAGTTGATTTTATGCAAAAAATAGCAAATACATTAGAGTACATGTAGCTCATGAATATAAAATATGGTGTATTTTCAAATCTAATATATATCGTCTATTCAGGTATAGAAAATCCTTGTAACATTACCTAACACAGCGGAGAGAGCAAGCACGAGCTTCCACATCGTGCCAGGTGAAGATATGAGTCTCAGGCCGTGAGAAGCTACATCCGGTCGACACTGGTGATAATATGCTATATTGAGCCTCCGCTGATACTGTGCTAGATAAGGAAATGATAATTATGAATATTTGGGACGGTGTAAGATACGCTAATGCTTGTATGTGCCTGTGTAGTGTGAAAAGATTGTTGCTTGTGTTTCTTCTCATTGTTGCGACTATTACGAACGTAAAAAAGGTTCGTTAGCTTCCGCAAATTACGACTTTCTTCATAACTCGCCTGAAGTTACGTTTATTCCGATTGTTTCCCTTATATTACGCATATTACGGAGGGTCACGTGATAAGAGAATATTTCTAAAAGTTCAAAATCACGCCGACATTTTGACAGATTTTCGTTCCATTGGGTTTCCGTACGGCGTCCGCACTTCCGCATTCACTTTGTGGCGGGAATAAACGAGAACGCCCGAACGGTTCTGGAGTTCAAAGAAAGCCACTGTCGAGCAACGGGGACTGACTGAAAATTTTCTACCGCACCAAACTGACAGTGGCTTGAGCAATTGATGCACTGTGTTTTCTCAGGCTGGGAGCACGGTGGTTGAGATACTGTGTAACCCACAGCCAAATGGCTGCTATAAGGCCGTCGCGCTTGCTTTGGGACACCGTTATATTGGGTTGTTATTCGAGCGTGGTCCATGCAAGAGCATGAAGATTGACTAGGCCTATTTCAAGAAAGTTATCACGAGTGTAATAGCGTTGAGTACCGGTTGATAGTGAAGAAATAGCTGACATTTTGACAGAGTTTTGTTTCATTGGGTGTCTGTGCGGCGTCCGCACTTCTGCTTTCACTTTGTGGCGGGTTAAAACGAGAAAACCATCTAAAGGAAACATAAACACAGTTTATTATGTTCAGAAGTACCTATTTTCTTAATATTTAGAGCTGTCAATTCTATTCTTCAGTTGATGGCAGCATTTGGCAGTTGAGGGTCAGCGAGTGCTTGTTGTGGAAGATCCTAGTCATCTGCAGTATTAGCACCATATAGCATCCATATCATTTGGCAGGTGTTAGTACCAGTATATTTCAAGGTAAAGATCAAACACGACAATTGGATACTATGCACATATATACTATGGAGCAAAATTGTCCAATGGTAAATAGTAGAATCAAAGAGGGAAATTGACAGCCCACTCATGGATAAACATTAAAATGAGATAATGCATGAGGTGTAGTAAGTAATAGAGTTACTTGTTAAGACCTGCAGTTACGTTTCAGATATCTGTCATATACCACATGAGTAAATAATCATGACTAAATTGAGACACTTCCCTCATATGAGGTGGTTTACAAGGAATGCAACCTCTTGGATGGACAAATTTTAGAATCCAACAACATCTGAGTGCCTAAAATCGAATAAGAACAGGAACTGACATGATGGCTAGTACCTAAAATCTATACCATGTAGATGTATAGTGTCTACAAATATATTTTTTCAGAATATTAAGTTTTCACAATTAAGACCATTATATAGGTTTATATTTACTGCTAGCTGAGTATAAGACTTCAAAAACTAAAAATTATTTATTTGTGTATTAATTTAAATTTTTCGAGTCTACAGATTCAATGTAGAAATAATCCCGATCACTGTAATCATTTGCTGTATTTCCTCTAATGATTCTTTATTTTATGAATTTGGGTATTATATATCAGCATTTGATATCCATGTTGTAACCCAAAATAGTTTTTCCCCAATGAATTGCTAATTGTCATCCACTAATAAAGCGATCACGTGCACTTCAGAGTAGTTTCAATGTTGTTTTACTCTAGAGTCTAAACAATGGTAGACAGGATTGCCACCACTGCATGGAGAGAAAACGAAATAATTACTCTGCTAAATATAATTGATTTGTAAAATTCAGGGAACACGCAAAATGTGAATTACATTATTTTATAAGCATACAATGTAACTGGAAAAAGGTTTGCCAGTCCTTGAAAATATTAACTTGCAAATTAGCTTGTATTAATGAGGTAGGGGTGATCATTCTTGGTGATTTAAAATTTTGTTGGCTCAAGAAAAAGTGTTCCAAACCTAAATCAAAAACATTTACTAGTATTTGTTGCTTGTAGTCTTGTGAAGGAAGTAGTCTCGTTGAATGACAATATGTAATTTACACCTATACTATTTTGTCAGCATCATGGAAACTGGTTATGAAGAATTATGTTTTAATCTATTACACTGTGTTGTAAATAGACGTGTAACAAATGCAAAATGATATACCAGTAGTAAAATAATTGATATTGTTTTTTATTGCATAGCATAGTTGAAAATATGTAATGTAATCCCATTAGTATGTTGTAATTACAACTATTTGGCACATTTTTCAACCATTTTAATATTAAAATTCAATAAAAATTTACAAGTTGGGATTTATTGTTATTAGTCTGAAAATCGTTCAAGCAACATGCTTCTATAGTTATTGTCTTCACCTGAATTAAAGTTTCCTTACAATGAAATTCAACGTTTAATCATCTTACGACAAGTAAACATAAAGATTTTACATTAATATATAAAAGAAAAAAAGTAAAATTAAATGGCTGTTAGTATTATTATTGTTTCCATTTATTAAAGATTGATTTTGTTTATTTTTTGATTACGTATTATTTAGAACACATTATAACCACAACACATTTGAAATTTACATGCAATTTATTTTTGTAACCTGTACTTTGAAACTACCACGATATTCTAATAGGGAATTTGAAACATATAGATTTAGTGTACATAAAATTTTTAATATTGAATTATACCAGTTTGATAGTCATAATTATACTTTAAGTCAGCGTAAAAGTAAACATGAGCAGAAAAGGAGAAAATTTGGCTTGGTTTGCACTGTGACCAAAACAATAAGAAAAAATAAATAAAACAAAAATAAACAAATAAATAAATAATTGATATTCAACATTTACATACCTTCACTTTTTTTAAATGATCACTGAAGAAATAAATTGAAACAATATTTTAGAAACAAAATATAATAAGATAATAAATTAGCTTATCTACCATAGTCAAATGTTTGTCCTTGTGTGTTTACTGAACATTACTTCTTAGAGAACGTAAAGACCTTACGTAGAGAGCGGGCTAAGTTAAACCCCCTCTTCTCTGTCTTCTCCCCTTTGCTTAGTCTGTTTTTGTCATCTTTGCTTTGCCTATTTTTGTGTTCTTTGTCTTCTGTGTTCTTGTCGTCTTGGTCTTGTATCTGCTCTACGTTTTGCCTGTTGTTGTTTTGCATATCATAACGAACTGCATCGTCATTAACGTTATTCACATTTATTCCATATTCTGAGCAAAGGCATATGTTTTCGAAATTTTCAAATTTCTTATTTTCTACTTTCAAACTTTGTTCAACCATGGGATCCATACACCTGTAATACCTCATGTGGATGGTCTCCGAGCACATGCAATTGCCACCATTCTTCCACACATCCACCTTCCTCTCTACTTTCCTCTCTATCGCCATATTTTCCTCCCCAATCATTTTTCTCACTTTCTCTAACTTCTCTGCATTCTTTCTCTTTTTAGCCTGCTCTTTCTTCTGTTTTGCCTGCTCCAACGACTTTCTTGCTTCATCTAACGTCTGCTCAACCGTCTTTCCGGCTTTATCTAACTTCTCAGCCCTTATTCTTGCCTTTTTTTCTTCCTTTTTCTCCAATTCCATTTTTTTCTTCTCTAACTTTTTTTGCGTTTTCTCGACCTTCTTGGTCTCCTTTTTGGCTTTTTCTTCTATCTTTCTCACTTTCGCCATTTTTTCCTTCTCAATTTTTTTTCTAGCCTTATTTAGCTTATTCGACATACTTTTGTCTTCTGCTTCTATTTTCTTCTCAACTGCCATCATTGTTTTGTCGTGTTTATTTCTTGCATCATCTAACTTCTGATAAATCTTCTCCGCTGCTTTATCTAACCTCTCAAGCTTAATTTGGATCTTTTCCTCTTTATCCTTCTTTATCGTCATTTTTTTCTCCTCAATCATCCTTTTGGCAACATATAACCTCTCAACCTCACTTTTTGCCTTTTCTACTCTCTTTCTCTCTATTTCTATTTCTATCTCCTCAATATTTTTTCTAGCATTCACTAAATTCTCCTCCTCCTTCCTATCTTTTTCTTCTCCCTTCCTCTCTATTCCCATTTTTTTCTGCTCAAACGCTTTTCTTGCTTCATCTACCGTCTGCTCAACCGTCTTTCCTGCTTCATCTAACCACTTGGCCATCTTTTTTGCTTTTGCCATTGCCATTTGTCTAGCTTTCTCGACCTTCTTGGTCTTTTTTTGTTTTTTTTCATCTGCCTTCCTCACTTTCGCCATTTTTTTCTCCTTGATCTTTTTTGTAACTATCTCTAACTTTTCTGCATTGTTTCTCTCTGTAGCTTCCTCTTTCCTCTGTTTTGATGTTTTTTTCTTCTCAAACGCCCTTCTAGCTTCATCTAACTTCTGCTCATCTGTCTTTACGGCTTTATCTAACTTCTCAGCCCTTATTCTTGCTTTTCTTTCTTCCTTTGACTGCATTGCCATTGTTTTCTTCTCAAACTTTTTTTGCGCTTTCTCGACCTTCTTGGTCTTCTTTCTGGCATTTCTCGCATCATCTAAATTCTGATAAATCTTCTCTGCTGCTTTATCTAACATCTCAAGTTTGACTTTTATATTTTCCTCTTTCTCCTTCTTTATCGTCATTTTTTTGTCCTCAATCATCTGTCTTGCAACATTTGCCTTAGTTCTTACTTTTTTCTCTCTTTCTTTCTATTGCCATTCTTTTCTCCTCAATTTTTTTTCTAGCTTTATCTACCTTATCTGCTATTTTTCGTTCTTCTGTTTCTTCTATTCTCTTTACTGCCATCACTGCCTTGGCATCTTTTTTCTCGCATCATCCAACTTCTGATCAATCTTCTTTGCTGCTTGATCTAACTTCTCAAGCTTAATCTTTGCGTTTTCGTTTTCCTTCTTCTCTATTGCCATTTTTTCTTCCACAATCGTCTGTTTTGCAACAGATAACCTAGTTATAGTTTTGTCTTCTTCTCCTTCTTTTCTCTCTGCTGCCATGCCCTTCTCGGGCATCTGCCTTTCTTCTGACTCTGCTATCCTCTCTACTTCCATCATTATCCTGTCATATGTATGACTTGCATCTTCAATCTTCTGATCAATCTGCTCTGCTGCTTCATCTAACATCTTAAGGTTTCGTCTTGACCTTTCTTCTTCCTTGTTTTTTATCGCATTTATTTTGTCCTCAATTTTTTCCATTTCGATGTATAACTTCTTAGCAGTAGCTCTTCCCTTTTCCAGGGCTTTCATCTCTATCGCCATTCTTTTCCTCTTAATATTTTCCTTATCTTTTGCTACCTTTTCGGTTATCTCTTTTTCTTTTTCTTCTGACTTCCTCTCTATCTCCATCAATTTCTCCTCAATCTTGTTCCTACTTTCTGCTACCTTCTTGGCCTCCTCTGTTGTCTCCTCAGACGCCTTTCTTAATTCATCTAACGTCAACTCACAATCTTCCTCTTTTGGGATAATCTCGCCTGGGCCGTAGATCGTGACATGCAGCACACGGTCACAGTCATCCTGTACATGAAAAATAAACAATAATGTGAGTAATTTAATGCATTATATATTACTCCTATAGCTATGATATGTTGAGCATACATGAGAGGTCCCCTAAGTGGCAAAACCCATAGCACCGAATGGCAGCTCCCGTTTGGTCTACAAATGGCGTATACGAAATTCTGTGGCTCAATACCGCCGCCGCCGCACGGCTGATTTCCAGTTCGCCTCGGGTAGCGAATGACACTGCATGGTGCCGCACCAGCGTTATTTGCTTGATAGAGTTTTCTGTTGGTCAAAACCGATACTGATGCATAGGTATCAAACAGGTGTGAAAATAGGTATAAAACAGAGCCAAGTGGCTGCACGGCAACTAATATGATAATATACTGAGGGTTTATAAGCGCCGCATGGCAGATTTGATGTATGGCAGCCATGCATTGCTGTGGGTTTCCCCCCTAAATCACATTTGATATTTTGTAATTAGGGGTCCTACTGTGTCAAAGGAATTTGGGTGGATCAGTAACCCCGGCAATAAGTGATAGCTTTAAGATAGCCGCCAGGATAGCCAGGCGCTTGCTCATAAAATGTGTCAAATCCTTTGGAATGTAATAAAAGTCAGTTCCTCTGGCAATAATTAAGTGAGAAAATCAAGATGGATGCCAATATGGCCGTCGGGTAATACAAATGATTCTTTTCTTCTTAGTATTGAAGGTGGATACATGATTCTGGAGTGTAATTGTATGTTGTGGATTGAGAGGAATACAGTGAAATATGATAGAAATGTGCAAAAGCTTACTGATTTCCCTAATTCATTGCCACTCAATTAGTGGCATCTGGTGTGAAAGATAAAATGGCATACAAATAATCTAGACACAGCCTCTTGTTAAACATTTTTGGGTTTACATTTGATTGTTTACTGGCTGCTACAGCTCTGCAACAAAAGCTAAGACTGGATTTGATGACAACAAGTAAACAATTGAAAAAAATCATTTGAACTATATATTAAATCTGCTATGTTTGTCATTGGTAATTCCTGCTTGCATGTGATAGGTAATTGACACTTTCAATTATTAATGTAGTTGATCGTGATTTATCATACAAATACTATACAGTAGAACCTCCAATTAGGACCCCCTTTCTATTGAGACCACGTCTATAAAAAAACCCACTGAACTTGTCAATTTTTTTCTTCCCTTTTTTTCGCAACAAGAATTTGCATACTAACTTGAGCATTGACAATGAAAATCCAAATCATCTTAAATGGCAAAATAGCAGGGAGCTTTTAAAGTGTAAAAATTGAATTGAGATTGGGATCTTGATAAGGCAGTGCATTACAATACAAGACTGGGAATGGATCCAATCATAAACTGTTTTATGTATGATCATGCCTATTGTGCTTGCCTAGGCCCACAAATACCCTTTTTCTCAAAATAGACTCACTAAAAGAATTAAACATGCCAACTAAATAGTTGTGGTGCAAATAAGAAATCGAATATTCACATAGAAGTTCATTTATTATAAATGATAGAAACAACATCTTTTTTGTTGCTTCAGCAACATGAGACAACATGCTATATACCACATCAATTCTATTTTACGTAACATATTTTTTTATTCACATTTTAATTAAACATGTTCAACTTGCACATTCTTCCAACACTATCTTTTTCTACGTTCAATGTCATCGAACTATGACCAAGTGAGCAACATTGTGCCAGTCACGTGAATAATTTGTACCGATTCGCTCACGTCAAAGTGGGATTTCAGCAGTTGAAGAAAGTACACGTCCCATGCCCAATGAGAATAAAAAATCATCAGGTCCCCCTACTTTGCACCTTGAAAAAAGTACCCGTCACAGTCCCCCTACCAAATGCACCGGTCCCCTCTGTCAAGTAAATATTGCACCGTCCCGTAGGGGACCTCTCATGTAGGCTCAACGTATCCGAGCCACAGGAGTACACATTATCCAAATAAGTGAAAATAAACTATTAGTTTATGTTTCTATTAAAAAATGAATCGAGTTTGTTGATACAGAACAGATTATAAAGTAAAAAAATGTGATTTAAATAAAAGTTCATGTTATTTTGTCTTTCATTCTTTTGCTGTTCAAATTTGAAAAGGAGTCTGTTGACTCGAAACATGTTAATGCATAATAAAGATATGTAAATGAAAGGTTTGATTGTTTTTTGGAATAGTGAACAGCATAAGAATGAAAGACAAAATAACATGAATCCATATGCTGTATACCAAGTTACTAGAATACTTTATATTCATAAATAAAACTTCGCATCCTTTTGACTTTATAGTCTGCTCTTAATCTGTTTTAATGCAGTATTGTACGAGCAGCTCCAAGAACTTTTTGTACTAGAGTTTATTGATAACGCATATCAAAATTAAATTTAATTAATTAAAGTCAAAACATGATGCCAACTAAAGAAACAAAAATTCATGAAAGAATGAAACAAAATCCTTACCTCCTCCATTTTCACGCTGTATTCGTGATTAATATTATTCGACTGCTTCTTGTCAACAACTTTTAAACTGCTTCTTGTCAACAACTAGCATCAATAAACCATATGATACTATCACATCACTATAAATTGTATTCTTAATGCAAATGCAATTAATTTACAGAACCAATAACTGAATTGTTGCACGCGCTTGACTAAAACTAATTACGTTGCTACGTTACAACGTTTTCGTGGAAAGTTCGTGATACGTAGAACGTTTCAGGAAACATGGAAGGGAAACATTCTTTGCCAGCGAGGCTAGTGGAACTCGCAGTCTCAATCAGCTACACTCCTATCGCCAGTGTACCAAAAAGGAGAATTCTATAGAACACGTAACGTGACACGTGTAGCAAAAAAGTGCAATATAGTTAGCACCTCTTACATGACTTGGAAATCAGGCTGCCAGT
>CM032661.1:38427311-38438901 GCA_019095985.1 Streblospio benedicti
CATTACAAAGGCTGTGATTGGTGATTTGCCCCAAATCTTGGGTGTGAATTGTGAATTGCTTGTATTTGAGTGTGTGAGATGTGATGGAACCTATTCAATTACAATTCCTGGAGATTGGTGAAAGACAATGAAATGTATTGGCGACTGGTGATTTAGGAAAAAATGTTGGTGAATGATTTTCATCAAGGTTATATATCCCCTCAATAAACATAATCATTGTATTCCCTGTTAAACAAAGACCTAAGACACAGGTTTATTTTACACCGGGGAGGAGGTGGCCCCCCATAAGATGTTCTGATTTGATAGGTTCAATAGAAAATATAATAAAAAATGTAGTATCAAACGGAACAGATGTAGACGATTTGCTATCAAATTAGAAGCAGGTCTTTAGAAATTATATCTCTCTGACTTCTGCTGTGTGTGCAAACATGAGCAGCCAGCCATGAACTTAATATGTAGTCGATCATGACATACAGAAATATTGAACAGCAGAACTAAACCTCCTCTCAAAAGAGACTTTCTCCATGGTAAAACACATTTTTCCATGGACCCAGGCATTCATAAACAGAAAGCCAGGACATTCTCTTCCAAAATACTACATTGTTTGGCATTTTTTCCCCCATCCCACAATTTTAAAGGCATTTTTTCTACATCCCATATCTTGAAATCGGGACATCCCTCTTCTTTTGCATTTTTTTCCCACATAGCTAATTTTTTCGCCCCATCTTCCCACATCTCACCATCTTATAAACCCATATGTATTCTGCTGTACTTACTACTGGAGGTGGTGTGAGAGTTGATAGAGCCGGTTGCGTGGTAATTATAGTGCGAGGCACTTATAGGTCCCGGCAAGGCACACTCAGCGCCACCTATCCTGATGTGGTATCGACAGCACGTGGCACCTATTACATAAATAAATGATTAGTCTATAAAATAACAGTAAGATTTACACTCACCATATATGATTAAATATTCAATCAATTGCAGTCAACCAACTAATCAATTATCAAATTTAGGAATACTTAGGACATGTGGAGGTAAATTCAGGATTATTTATTGTACTAATTGATGGATTGATTGATTGGTTGATTGATAGACTGATTGATTGAATACTTGGTGACATGAAGTAGATTAATGCATCTTCTAGTCAATTACACATTTAAGTCCAGTCCTTCTTGACGGAGACGGATGCTTTTTTATAACCTGCAGATACACTGTCGGTGGGGATGATTTTGCACTATAAAGAAAAGCAAGAACAACACTAATAGCCTCCTTATATGCCAGGGCCATTTCACCTATAGTAACATGGTTTTACTCACCAGTTCAAACATCTGAGGGAACCCTTGAATGAGATCCAGAGGTCACTGTCCCAGGAAAGCTTTGTGTAGGTCACTGGTCTGGAATGAGGAACATAACATGATCAGAATATCCACCATCTTTTCCTTCACAAGATACATATATAATGGATATATGTCTTTCACTCTAAAATCACAAATGTTTACATCATTTAAGCTAACAAAAACAGTGGGGATAATTTTGCTTAAACAGCACCACCAGACACGTAAAGTAAAATGTACAAAAGCAGGATGTGACAGGCTTAAGGAAGGCAAAAACAAACCAAATGCCACCAAAAAATATGGAATGGGGGGCATAAGACGACCATATGAGAATTTTGGGATTTTAACCTCTTCTAAATTTCAGATATAAACTTATTTATCAAGCTCCTCCATAAAGTTGTAACGCAAGTTTACATACCGAAGATTTATCATGCTATAAAATAATCTCTCTTAAACGTTTGAACTACGCCGAAACATGCTCCTCAATAGGCCAAAAGTAACTGCAACACAGTTGTTTCGTTTAGAGCCAGTTTATTTCAACTCTTAACAAATAACGTAGTGTGATATTTTAACATTATTTAATGTCCTTTTTATTAACCCTATGTAATCCATCATTTAACGTTCACTGTCAGATCCAGGTTTTCAGAATGCGGGCGAAGATTTTAAGAGATTTCATGAATTTCATAACGCACGATTGATAGCAAACATTTCATGCAAATGAAAATAAGCTAATTTGGAGGCAAAGGGGGCACGCCTCCCTCCTTCACTGGATCTGCCTATGACATTCAACATGGGCCCTTTACCCAAAGCTCAGCCTCATCATAGTCGCCAACGGTGCCATCGGTGTGCGGCTTGTTCCAGTAGCGGATGTTGTAGATGGGCAGGCGGCTCAGCTGGCCCACGGACGAGAACACTGGAACAGACATTGTTATCTTTTACTGAGGTATTATAGGGACAAATTCAAGATTATATATATGTGTACATTTATTGCCGATGACATTTATTTTTAGCTTTGTTTGCTTGCTGCCAACATCTTGGTGATATCTGTGCAGAATTTGCTGTAGATGATACTGTAAAATAGAGTAAACTCTAATGTATTGTTCGCATACTGGAATCAAAATTATTAACTTTGCTACCCTTAAAGCCAAAGAATATAATTTAAGATTTAGTGATAATCTCATTACATGCTACATTGTATATTAAGTTCTAATATTCTCTTAAGCATTCTATTCATCTTGTGCTGGAATTGCTAAATCATCAAGAAAAAAGAAGTAAGACTATTTGGCCATTCCTCATTTGTATCCCAAAATATGATGCTTATCTCGTTCATCTATTAAATTACAAATGTATATTGAAATAATACTGGTTGAAATGTTCAACACTGTTTTGACCAATTTAGAAGCTTGTCATTAATATTTACAACATAAACAACAACATCAGTTTGTTCAAATTATAAAGCATTCAAACTTTCACACTTTTGACTGTGTTTTCATGGAATGGTCATTTCAAGGAGATTAACTCACCATCTTCCACACTGTTGGTGAGGCGGACTTCTTCAATAATCATCTTTGGTGTGAAGCTTGTCCGCCCTGAAAAAAGTCAGTAAAATCATTTGCTATTCCATCCCACTCTCCATCCATTGAGTTATAGCAACCATAGTGGGTGCATTGATGGTCATAAGTGTTTAGCATAAAAAAATATGTTGGTGTGGCAGCATCAGCAGCATTCGAAACATGGCCATGTGTTCGTGCGTGTGGCTGTAAATTTATGAGCATTTGAAACTAACTTAAAGAAACACGAGTAAACTTAAAAGTACACTTGTAGATCACTATATTGTTTGGTGTGTCATTTGCAATTATCGTTAAAAAAACATCACAACGCCCCAATATTATGATTACTCATTGTAGCTGTCGTCACCTGTGTGTGCATCACCAGGAGTTGACGTTTTTTGGTAGCAGGCTCCCAGGTCAATGCGCACTGTGTGAGTCCCTGCACTGGCTGAGCAGAATCCTTCCACTATAAATTGTTTAAGAAATGACATATTAGTATATTTATACTGAGCTCAGGCCAGAGTACAACTTCGATATTAAGTGGGTGGTCGTGTCATGCAGTGATTGATTAAAGTTCTGTTGCTGCCTGGGCTTGTAGTAGAGCCATTTTTTGTGTTTAATGACCTTTGACACTAGTCACAACATCATTAGATATAATTAGATATATTTTGATGTGTGTAATGTGGAAATAAGGCGCTGTGTATGGAAAAAGGCTTCCATAGAATTATATTATTCACCCTAATATTGTTTTTTTGTCGTGCATTTACAAATAGAAAATTGGCACGAAACATTCATTAACTACACAGATTTAGCTCCCAATAACTGAGTCACTATCTGTTACTTACAAGTAGCTGATGCAGATACCTGTTATTAGATGTAGATTTTGAGCCATCATGTTGTTCAACTTACATTTATTGGTCCTTAGAAACCAATGTCCAAGACCTCCTATCCAAGACATAAAATCCACGTCATCCGGGCTGCACATGGCGCCGTCTATTGTCACAAACCAACGGGAGCAGCTAGAAAGTAGAGGAACGTATAAAGTAGAGGAAATATATTTGTATAGCTCTTTTTGAAATACACTCATTCAGTGGATAGAACAATATCACTACTCAACTAGTAAAAAGATATGCAAATACAAAGGTATGTCCACAACACCAGCTGGTGGTCAGCAGTATTATTTTCAATTCTGCTCTGAAGATACAACCTGACAGGTTGTGAAACGTTAGCAAGTACATGTATGTACACATGTTTCTACTATTTGAGTAAAAATAAATTAGTTTTTGAACATTTGAATAGCGTTTCACCAACTATAGTGTATACATGTAAAAGCTAAGAACAAACGAAATGCATATTAAAGTTGTTAAGAATATCATGGTTGGTGTAAAATGAGAAATGTAACTGGATTGATGATCAAAATTGCATTGACTGGCAAAAATGCCATATAATTATAAATGTCACGATAGTTGCTCTTTGTAGTGTGAAACATTTTTTGTGAAATTTCATTTCCATCATCTCAATATACTGAGGACATATATTGCGATACATAATAAACCCAGAATTTGCATAAACACTAAATTGAACAATGCATGTGTTCTTGAAAGTGCATCTTCTTATTATAGAAAAAGTTCTTATCCTATCTGTGTACATCAAATGTTTTACTAATTCAAGCAATTGTTAGAATATACCTACCCAGAATGTGCATTCATCACTTCCAAAAATACGAGATGGAGGAGCGTATCACTGGCCAGTTTGGTGTACGTTACAGTCTGAAGTGAAACACATAATCATGTGACGTGGTAGGTATTACATTAATATTTACCATCATAACCTATGCATAAATTTCAAATTTATATCCATGTATAAAACTCTAAGCTTTGTGATTGGGGACATTTCATGCAATGTTTTGTTGAATGGAAACCGTTCGCGTTGTAAACCAATTTTACACAACTTTTCTGGCACAAGACCGTATTGACTTTAATGTATGTAGTCTGGTTTTCATATATCTGATAATTTATTTAATTTTCTATTGTTTTTCCTGCAACACTGGCCTTGGCACAGTGACAGTGGCTGTTTGTCGAAAGGATTGATGAGAATAATATACATTTTTACAAAATTGCAAAGTTTATAATCATGATAGCAAAATAAGTTAATATATAAAACGGACAACGACTAGCCCCATTTGGTGTAGACTATCTGCCTTCTTACGCTCAGAAAATTCTATTGTTATGAGTAATATAAAATAAACACGACTTAAGAAAGAGTTAAGCCTAGGAACGATCAATGAGTGTTACATTGGATTGCCAAAACATGAAATACAATCTTCATCTTAAATCTGAAAAAAAAATCAGCCTAACATAATTTTCTAATATTAATTACCACTAATGTTCCCACAATGTATATAATAATTATATAAATGTATTAAATGAAATTATTAGAGCACTTACAAAAATGCCTTGATAAGTGTCAGCACTACTGTCAATTGGCGCAGCAGTATAGTACTCAATGTTGGAGATAGGATACTGGCCACATGATTGAGAAGGAGGTCCTAAATGAAGAGAACTCATAACAAATGTGTATTACTTCAAACAGTATACACCTCACTAAGACTACTGGATTATCTGGCTTTATGGCAAAAATATATATATATATATAGATTATTAGATTATCAAGAGCGTTGCGGAGATACACACATAACACTTTTTCAACTTGAGAAACTATAGCACTACATTTACAAGGATTCCTCGGCACCATAAGCCACAATTAACAGATAAGACTAGCCGTATATTAGTTAAAACATTCACCAAGATTGATTTCATTGACAATGAATCCACAGAGATCCTGGGTGCACATGGCATTGTCCACAAACTCTGTGCCCTCCACAGCCTCCAGCCTGATGCTTATGATGATTGGGCCGGCGGGGACGTTTCTGCACACGCCCTCCACTGTAACAGGGTGAGTAAGGGTGTCAACATTTCGGTATATATGCAGCAGCTGCATATATACCGAAATGTTATTGGTTCATTAGTAATGGTCCCTCTATAAATCATTGTCACAATAGTTATGTAGTTTGGTGGTTATTGTGCCGGCTCCTCACAGGCGCTGTATCTTCATGGTGGCCACCTTGCAGGAGTAGGCGACACCTCTCCAGCCCGGCCACTGTATGCCGTGGCGCCGCCATAAAGGTGCGGGCTGGTGAGGCAAGCGTCGGGCGCAGGCACGGTACCACCACGCAGATCATTGTCACTGTCGATGGTGGTAAAATTATGGTCGTTGGGTAATTTATTTATTTATTTATTCCGCCATATGTACAGAAATATTAATGATACAAAATTCATGCAATTTACAATAATCATAAAAACAAAATATTTGAAAAACACATAAGTAGTAATATAAATGGCTGGGGAAGAAGGAAGTGGATTCCTTATCAAGTTCCTACTCATGTGTAGAATAATTTTATAATTATAAAATCACAGCAGTATTTGTATCATAGAATGATAAAAAGTTAGAGGAACAAATAAGTAAATGTAACTACTATGTAAAATGTACACACAGTCTGACTTGACATTAATAATCAATGCGATGGAATGTGTTGTATATAGTCTAAAGTCATTATCCATAAAGCAGATTATTTTCATGTTGATTGGCATCAACATCCTCAATTTTCAATCACATGTCCATATTAAATCTTATCTAATCACACGGTTCATGTCATTCAATAACATTGTTCATAAAATCATTGGTTTATCCAGCAAACATCATCGTAATAAAGATAAACTTTTGTCACTCCTGAAATTTGCTGTGAAAAATCATCTAAACATCACTTCTATAGTAAATATACCATAATACAAGGCACGGCACTGAATCCTATGAGATTGTTACCGCCACTGAATGGAATAGATGGCGTCATTATTGTTTTATTCATAAATCAACATCAGTGTAAACATCACCGTGGTGTAGTGGTTATTAAACCGGCTCCTCACATGCGCTGGA
Source organism: Streblospio benedicti (assembly GCA_019095985.1). NCBI lineage: Eukaryota > Metazoa > Annelida > Polychaeta > Spionida > Spionidae > Streblospio > Streblospio benedicti. The sequence goes on from CM032661.1 coordinate 38,434,192, forward strand.
TCTTCATGGTGGCCACCTTGTAGGAGTATTCCCACCCTCTCCAGTCCGGCCACTGTATGCCATGGTGCCATGGCACGTGGCCATATGGCAAGCGGTCGCCCTTGAGGTAGGTGCCGGTGAGGCGAGCAAGGTAGCAGTCATTGTGCCACCAGCCGCCGGTGTACCTGCCTGTTCCATCAGCACAGTTACCAGACGACCGCCGATCATTATCACTGTCAATTGTGGTGAACATCATGGTGTTGTGGTAATTCATCGAGGAGCCATCTGTAGTGCCGCTGTTGCCTTTGATGCTCAGACGGTACTTGTCGGACCCGGTACCCACATGGAACGTGGTGTACTCCGCATAACGTGTTGCCCACTCCCAGTCCTCCAAGTCCACTCTGAGTTTGTATTCCCGACTGGTAGTGAGCTGATGCATCTGCACCAGCCCCATCCAGTGGGATCCCTGGGGGTCGCCAAACCCGGCCTCATACTCCACCCACTTCTTGTAGGTGAAGTCCGTGAGGTTGTCCTGACGGTGGAGAATGCGGGTCCATGCCTTATTGTCAGGAGACATCTCACAGTAGACGCTCTTCATTTGTCTGTTTCCTGCGTTCACAACAACATACACTCCACTGGTCTGATACCCGATGGCTCGAATGTCCTCACAGTCTTCACTTGTCAGCTCTGAGACTTTGGGTAGTAGTCGGTACATAGTATCATTCAGATTCTTCATTTTCTGGTCGAGTTCTTGGATTCTATTTTCAAATTTGTTTTCTTGATCAGAAAGTTGTGAGTTCAGGTTTGATAACTCATTATCATATGAGGTCTTCTGACTATCAAAAATTTTTGTTTCTAATCCCATGATATTTTCTGATCTCTCATATGCATCCTTCAAAAACATTGCTTCTCGTTCCATATATTCCATCATGGCCACCAGCCGGCGGATTTCTATATTCCTACAATGACCATAACACTGACTGTCCAGTAGCGTGGATTGGCTCCACACACTGACCATTCCACTCAACATCAAAATAAACAACAGACTCATGATGACGTTCACTTTGTATCGTGTCTTAGCACAGAGTGACTGAATAAACTGGTTTTAAATCTAATGTTCATAAACTGTTGAGATAGGAAGTAAAGTTTTAATCAAGCATGTTAGATCAGTTGATCTTTAAAGTTCATGCAGCTTGGCGAGTTACTATGGAGACAGCTCATGTCTCACCGAATCCAATTTCACTGCTTGAAATAAAATATGTTAACCTAAAAGGTGAATACATGGACAATTGGACATACATATAGGGTTTATACTACTTCCCCACAGTGGGTTTTTCATCAAACACTTCCCCAAGGTGGATTTGATGTTAACTAACTTCACCCCAAGGTAAACGGTTTAGCTTGTCCAGACATACAAGGCTTTCGCTTTCAGCTGCTGAAGTGACACAATAAGACCTTTTTTCTGCTTTAATGCTTTGATTGCAAATTAAACATCTTTATTCCCTATGGGTCAACGTTGTTCTAGCGACGACGCTGTGCTCTCTGCGCACTTTGGATCTAGTTTGTTTCAGTCACCCATAAATTGGTCTTTATAAATGTTTATCAGACTTAAATATATACACAAGTCCAACATATGGGATAGCAATCAGAGTAAAGTGTCTGCGTCTCATTCTGATGTTCTGATGGCATGAACCAATCTGGTCAGTGACACTGACTGAGCCTGTTGACCATATACACATCTGTGTATGCCGTGTGTGTGTGTATACATGAGAGTACACATCTGTGTACACTGCATGACAGACCACAGCATTCATAGTACACTGTAGGCTGCGATCTGGTAGTAATAACCACAGATTCAATTAATTAAGAGTGAGTCAGGGGGCACGTGTCTCTATGACTCTGTTATGATGCATGTGTGAGTCTGTTTATGGTATGATCATGTGACATGGAGTTGCTATTATCTTTGGGACAGCTACATGTAAACATGAAAATAAGCAAAACTCTGAGCTGGTGAATGGACCTTGTATTGCACGTAGGAGACCTATTTATAAGACTTGCATCTGTGTGTGTGTTTTGATGGCTGCCTGACAGGGTGTTGTTACAGTGGATGACAGCCTGTTTGTCTGATGCCTGACACGTGTTAGAAAACACATGGTCCAAAGCTGCCATTTGCTTGCGGGTGAGAATTGACATCTAATCACTGTTGTCATACAAGCAACATTGACAGTTTACCATATTCTCCCTATATAGCCCCCCCCCCCTACATGGGGTTTGACAGACGAACAGTTCTTGTGTCACTTTTTAAATTCTAACTTTACATCAATCAAAATCAATCAATCAAGTCATAAGTTTATTTTTGCAGGCCCAAATCATTCCTCATTGAGAGAGAGTGGCCTGGCTGCCCAGTCTACATCTCAATACTCCTCTCCAAGCCTTTTGGTCACCAAGATCTATCAGACCGCATCTCAAGCCTATTTTGGTCTTCCCGTTCCTCTCCTTCCTTTTATTTCAAGAACATGGGAAATGGAAATATTTCAACCAGTAGCTCTATGAGCATTTCAAAATGCGTTGATTATGAGAGTAAAGACCAATCGTCAGCCAACACATTCCAAAAAACATCAGTGCATTGTTGCTTTGCACACAACAAAATTGCATGGGGAGGATTCCAATGAACATGGATCTCGCCAGCTTTCCATGATCCCGTTTTATCCCCTTAAGCTATCAGCACGTGCATGCACTTTCTGGATCAGGATTCTCTAGGAATTTTATGAGGTCAAAACACGTGCTGATCCAGATAGGAGAGTTTTGACAGTTCGATTGGTGTACGATGCATTAACACAACACTGGGGGTTCCAATGGGAACCTCCATATAAAGACCACCTCTCCCTGAGCACAGCTAATAGTTTGACAGTCTGGTGATATCATGGTCAGCTGTGGCAGGGATGTCACAGTGTACAGTACATTAAATAGCACTTTTTTTTACTGATTATATATAAAACAAGTGGGCCATGGCACGGTGACATTCTGTCAGGTTACAATACAAGAGTACTCGGCTTGATAGAGAGATTCAGTGACAATGAGGATAAAATAGATACTGTCCAAGTCTGAACGAGTCTATAAGACGTAAGAAATGTTAGCACAGTGGGCTAGTGCGCCTATCTACACACAATGACTTGTCCGGTGCAACAGGACACCGTGAGTTCGATTCCACGTCCTTTCCAATAACTTTACAAGCCTGTTTTTGAAATTTCCTTACAATTGTATGAACAAAGGACAAGGTCAGTGTTGCAGTGAATAGATCTATACGACAAGTTTACTTTACAATAAACGTTGGTGACTAGACATGTACGACTGCTATAGCAATCTCAATATCATAAAGAATGTTACAATATATATTACCATGCAAGTACACTGACGTTCATTGTGTCTCGATGTCACATGTAGTAAACATCCACCAGAAGTGTATACAGCCTACTGTAGGTTTTCTAGCAAATATCCAAATTTAGCTAAGATTAGCTGCCATTTTTACTAGAGGTTTCCCAAATATATTACTAAAACTTACAGTTTGCAGGGTGGTGGAGCAATGTGTTCTGCCCGTCATTCCATGAGACGTGGTCTATCGGTGCGGGGTCGCTGCACTCTTGCCCGTTAATGAGGACGGAGTAGCGCTGGTGGCAGTGTTGTGTCCGCCTTCCACAGGTGCCCAGCACGCCGAACCAGCGGACGTACAGCGCAGAGGTGCTCGAGAGCTTCTCGTAGATGTGAGCCTGACAAACATGGGGATGACATCTGTAGATTTACTTTGTGCCTTTTAATCTTAATTTTGGTAAACCTATTAAAGAGTAGAGCTGTCTGATTAAAAAACAGGATAAATATTTTCATAACAAACCTTTACTTTCACTACTTCTACTTCTACCAGTTAACGGCCTACGTCAACGAGCTGATTATTCTGCCGTGTGATACTCGGGGAGGACACCCCCGAGGACACGTGGTGTTCGTACATGTACCTCTCCAGAGGCAGGCTAGGTAGCCAACTGACCCTCGGGGGGGGGGGAGGATCACACTAGCTATTGTTTTCAAACTAGGTGGGTTAATTCTTTTATGTGCAGAGGGATGGCTCTCCTCCACACGGTACACGCCTTTTAACAAGGCTTCCGAACCTCCCGCTTGGCGTCGCCATCGTCTAGTAGTAACACGGTACTGTGGCGACGTGCTGTGTGGAGATCAGCAACTCAGTGGCAGACGCACGACATAACGGTTTTGGCGACACTGTGTCTGCCATGACCGGGCCGCGAACTTGCGACGCAGGTAAATCTCGTTTGTTTCAGGCCGTGCTCTCTAACCACTGAGCTATTGAGGACCACACAACTACTAATATAGTATAAGTATAGTTTAATGCGGCACGATAATGTTCCGGAAATGGTTTGCAGTAGAGAGATATATGATTAATATTATATGGGGGTGACTTTAGTGTAAGTTGGAAAATGTTGCGCGGACATCTCGACCCATAGCATCACTTCACGTTATTTCACATATAAAAGCGAACTAGACACTGATAGTCGCCGTATCTACGCGGATGAACCACGTACGACTAAAATCTATCCGTCATACATGCGTGTTTCGTCCTTTTTTCCATGTGACAGTGACTTAAGCAGCATGATGAACATTTCTAAAAAAATCTCGTTTTTATCATTAAAACAAATTTATTTGGTTTGAAATGTAGACGTAAAC
>CM032661.1:38446405-38492163 GCA_019095985.1 Streblospio benedicti
TTAAAACTAAATGTCTTGCGTCACTGTTGACAATACGTCATCTTGGAAATATCACTTAGATCATGTCAGTAATAAAATTAGCAGACAAGATTTGTGAAATATGGTATGCAGCATGTGGTCGCATTTTTTGTTAGTTTTTGTCTTTTTTCTGTTTCTGCTGCCTTACAACCGAAAAACAAAGTCCTATTTTTGTGAAAAAATCAAATCTAAGACTTATTTATTTAGACTTGTTTCGACATCTCTAGTGTCCTTCTCAACTTTACAAAATCAATATGAAATGGAAACCAATTATATTTTTATACCATCTCAACAAAAATCATATTATACTAAATTATACCAGTATACGCCCACCACTCATTGCTCTGAGAGATACATCTTCATCACATACACTCATTTCTTACTCCAATCATGTGTGATGAAGATGTATCTCTCAGAGCAAGGAGTGGTGGGCGTCTACTGGTATAATTTAGTATAATATGATATTTTGGTGTTGAGATGGTATAAAATATAATTGGCATTGTTGTTTCATATTGATTTTGTAAAGTTGAGAAGGACACTAGAGATGTCGAAACATGTCTAAATAAATTTAAATTTGATTTTTCACAGAAAATAGGACTTTGTTTTTCGGTTGTAAGGCAGCAGAAACAGAAAAAAGACAAAAACTAACAAAAAATAAAATTAGCATAAGTTTATATTTAACAGCAAAAGCTAGGAAGGTAATGGACACAAACTCTTTAATTCAATTGTATTATTCATTTGTACTAGCAAGACCCCGTGAAAATCACGGGCAATATCACGGGCAGGAGCACTTTGCAACATTTGGCTCAGGGAGTAAAAACAAATAGATAATGTTGACACAATTTAACGCATAGCTTTTCTAGCAAATTCCCACCTCTTCCCTTGTTCAAACTTGCTTGCCTTCTGCTTTGCTACAGTACAACAGCCACGTAGTAGGAAAATGTTCCATGAAAGTCAATGCGTACACGTGAGGACGACAAATCAGTTACAGAAACATGCCTTATTTCTAAGTAAACACTGCCGGTACCCACACTTAACCCCCAGTATATTTTAGAAACAAAATATTGTACAGTACTGGTCTGCAGCATCTGCACTGTCCTGACACCACCCACCACTGTTCTATCTCCCCCACCTACCCACCCCCCCCCCTCTCTGCACCCATCACTATATCCCGCTACCCATTCCGATACCACCTGCACCCTGTCCTGATAGCCCACAGCCATCACCACATCACTAATCTATATATAAATACGCTAAGGATTTTCAAACTTACACGCATCACGCAATGTTGGCTGGGCGGAGACGGCTTACGTTGGTCTCAAATCTATCTCACGTACCTTCTGTCTTGCAACGTCGCATTCATTTTCCTCTTTCCTGTCGGGTTTTCGTGTATTTCAAGATTTATTTCAAAATCGGTGAAAATTGCCATCCAAACGTCCTTGGCCTTCATTACTGCAGCATGGTGCTTACGTAATCGACATAACAACAGCAGCAAGCACCTGCCCTATAGTATTCCTGTTGGAGTCATTTGACGCCAATCAATACGCACAGACGTTCCACCAACCTCCAAGCAGTAATCATAACGCCCTCTTTCAGTGAGACCAAAGAGCATTAAACTATCTCTGGCGATACGGCTGGGGGTAGAACAGTAGTGGGTGCTGTCACAACGATAGATGGGTTGCCAGAGCAGTTTAGTTTAGTTGGTGTTCATCTGTATTATGCAATATTCATTATTGAGTACTTTGCAACATTTGGCTCAGGGAGTAAAAACAAATAGATAATGTTGACACAATTTAACGCATAGCTTTTCTAGCAAATTCCCACCTCTTCCCTTGTTCAAACTTGCTTGCCTTCTGCTTTGCTACAGTACAACAGCCACGTAGTAGGAAAATGTTCCATGAAAGTCAATGCGTACCCGTGAGGACGACAAATCAGTTACAGAAACATGCCTTATTTCTAAGTAAACACTGCCGGTACCCACACTTAACCCCCAGTATATTTTAGAAACAAAATATTGTACAGTACTGGTCTGCAGCATCTGCACTGTCCTGACACCACCCACCACTGTTCTATCTCCCCCACCTACCCACCCCCGCCCCCTCTGCACCCATCACTATATCCCGCTACCCATTCCGATACCACCTGCACCCTGTCCTGATAGCCCACAGCCATCACCACATCACTAATCAATAATGAATATTGCATAATACAGATGAACACCAACTAAACTAAACTGCTCTGGCAACCCATCTATCGTTGTGACAGCACCCACTACTGTTCTACCCCCAGCCGTATCGCCAGAGATAGTTTAATGCTCTTTGGTCTCACTGAAAGAGGGCGTTATGATTACTGCTTGGAGGTTGGTGCAACGTCTGTGCGTATTGATTGGCGTCAAATGACTCCAACAGGAATACTATAGGGCAGGTGCTTGCTGCTGTTGTTATGTCGATTACGTAAGCACCATGCTGCAGTAATGAAGGCCAAGGACGTTTGGATGGCAATTTTCACCGATTTTGAAATAAATCTTGAAATACACGAAAACCCGACAGGAAAGAGGAAAATGAATGCGACGTTGCAAGACAGAAGGTACGTGAGATAGATTTGAGACCAACGTAAGCCGTCTCCGCCCAGCCAACATTGCGTGATGCGTGTAAGTTTGAAAATCCTTAGCGTATTTATATATAGATATTCATATATTCAGTATGGTGTTGTAGTCTGGGGAACAGCCAATTCTAATATTTTAAACAAAGTAATTGTAATTCAGAAGAAAATAATATGACTGATTTGTGGATTAAGAAGGAGAGAATATACATCTCCATTATTCAAGAAGTATAAAATACTAAAAGTAGAAGATATCTATGAATTCAAGATCTGCTCAACTGCATTTAAAATAATAATAGGTGATTTGCCAAATCTATCTTGGACAAACCTCTTTAAAGGTACTGATATTCATTCCTATAACACATGAAGCAAAAGTGATTTCCGAGTTACGTGTAAAATTAAAACTAATTATTCTAAAAGTACTTTTCAATATGCTAGTGCTAATTTTTGAAAAACTTTACCTATTGATGTTAAAATAGCGAAAACTTATTTCACTTATAAAAAGCTATTTAAGGATAATGTACAGGGAAATATAATTATAATTAATCAAAATGTTACTACATTCAATCTGTATCTTAGTTATAGGCCTGCTGTCACTTGTTGTTTCTGTAACTTTTTAATCATTCTGTGATACAAATACTACTGTGATTTTATAGTTATAACAGTATTCTACACATGGGGAGAAACTTGATAAGTAATCCACTTCCTTCCTCCCCAGCCATTTATATTACTACTCATGTGTTCTTAAATATTTTGTGTTTTTATGATTATTGTAAATTGCATGAATTTTATATCATTAATGTTTCTGTACATATGGCGAAATAAATAAATAAATGAATAAATAAATAAAATAAGTAACTAAAATCAACCCACTTGACTATGCACCGCATAAATATAAAAATCGTATAGCCAATCAGTGAAAATCACCACTTTAAGCCTTAGGTTTTGCAAAGTTTTAGCACATTTCACCAAAGATATCAAATGTCCGGTGGAAGCCCCCCCCCCCCTTACATTACATTATCTAGATTAGTGCCACCCCGGGAGCTAGGCTCTGCAAAAAAAACATGAAACTGTGCAAAGGTGTAACTGACAGTATAGATATCAAATGGATGCATACCTTTAAAAAAAACATATTTTCTCAATTATTTATTGTTTGTACAACAGCCACATGTTTGTATTAGGTTCCTACTCAACATATGCTCACCTTTTGCAGCTAACTGTGAAATTATAGCCCTATACTTACCTTGAAATGTCTCGGTAGCAACCCAAGGAGATGATGAATAGAAGTGGTTGATGGCGTCAATGGCTCCAGGACTTCCACAATCTTCACCATTGATCTAGTATGCAAATAGGTATACTAGAAACTTGTGTGGGATAGGAATATGCATACATTAAGTTGGTTCACAATGTGCAGGTGTATGCACTTTAATCATCTATTGATTGTAGGGGCATATGGAAACACTACCAAGTAACTTTTTATTCACCATACCTATAATAAATTACATATATATATATTATAACAAATATAGTGTGAAACGTTCTAAAAATAGATGTAGCATATGCATATAAATTGGTCAAACACAAAAAGGGCATTATAATCATAGATCAGTACACCCAAAATTGGACGCTGTTTGCCCGTTGTCAACAGGTAAACTTTAGGGCGTCTTCATGTGTTTTAAATTTCTCTTCAGACTGATGGTTCCTCGAGTAATTCTATGGATACTCTGGGACTACTGTCACAATATATCTTTTAACAATGAATAGTTATTCTTAAATTACCTCTATGTACCACCGTGCAACTGCTGCTATATTGCCTGGACCCGTGTTCTCCACAATGCCTGACCACAGCACCGACAGGCCGCTGTCCGAAGCACGCTTGTAGTAGGTGATTGTCTGCAATATTGCATTTCAGCATGATATGGGTTGAATATGTATAGAACTTGTATCATTTCTCAGATGCTATGTAATTTTGTTTGCAAAGAAGACTATAATGTTGAGAAGCTGGGTTGATGGTGCACCCTGATCATCTTGACCACAGATACTAATTGCCCTTCCTTCATTACAGCAATACAATCAATGTAGCAATATAACTTCAAGGTTTTCAATTGAATGTTGATGTAAGTTCGTATGTACATGTTTCAACATAATTGACAACATAGCTTTCTTCTAGACTCCAGAAATGTTTTCTCCCAAAATATTCATAATGTGCTTGGTGCACAAAAAAACTTTATAAAACTTCATGAATGATAGAACCAACATATTTAAATAAATTCATTCACATTTTAATTAAATGTTTTCGACTTGCGGTCATCCTCAGAACATAATGCATAATGGATGAACTTAAATTACAAAACAGTACTGCTTTCAATATAATACAGAGCATGAATCACAAAATATCAACACACGGGTTAAGAGATCAGCAGATGCTGACACGTAGCAATACAAGAGCAGGGCTCTGACAATCAAGATTTTATAGATATCTATAAAATCTTAATGGTCAGGGCCCTGCTCTTATATTGCTACTAATTGGTGTTGATCATGGGTTTATTTTCTCAACATACAGTGCCTCCAGGGTCAGTAGATGCACCCCCCTTGAAGTTCCTTTCGGGATCTTCATCGGGCCTGTATTCGTTGAATGTTCTCGAATCAAGTAAATGTGTTGGTAATGTTGTGTATGGAAAGACCAAAAATGTAATGTTAACACGATGGCCAGTGTCTGATTTACTGACACACAATTTAGATTAGGTGGGGATTCCCCCTTTGCCCTAGTTTGACACATGGAATGCGTATACAGTATGTTTCTGAACTCAATTTACACATCTGCAATGTAGGCAGGGCATCCCCTTTGCCTGAGTTATCCATCCAGAATACCTCACTTCAATAACACGCTCAGAAAGTAGGTTGGTGATTGAGTTACTCACCCAGAACGTAGGCTGGGAGTCCCTGTTGTCTGAGTTGAGGAACGTGTTGGTGTAGAATCGGGTGTTGAAGTGTGTGAGTCCGGGACAATCGGGACCGGCTGGAACATTCAGGGACCATGCATTCATTCTTCAGTTACCAGTTGCGCGGGACGTGTTGCGCAGTAGAATTAATCTCTACCAAACAGTCCATTGACTACTTCTGGTCGCTCGCGTCATTGTAAACTAACACGACTTTAAATATTCTAAGGTAATTTTCAGCTATCACTTATCCTATGTCATTCATGTAAATAACTATCTTAATAGAATTTTGAGTGAGGATTACGAAGCTGTAATCGGATTTTAGTTAGCATTGAAATTGACGAAGATATGGGCAGAATATCAGTCTTCATGGAAAAAATGCGGACGACCTGTGCAGGTTGTGCATGATACAAACGCCTTAAATAGCGTTCCTAGTAGTATTTTTAATGAGGATTTAATGAGGATCGGATTTTAGGTAGCCTAAAAATTCACGAAGTTATGAGCAAATGCCGGTCTTGGTCAAATTTGCAGTCAGCCAGTGGAAAAAAAGAGTTGACAACTTCACTATATTGAAGAATGCACGCTTCAAATAAATGTACTTACTTAATTTTCCAACGTCTATCAGTGCAACAGCCATCAATGTTGTGTAGAATACACACTTCGAATGATATAGCATTAAATGCGATTTTAAATGGGCTTATAACATATACCGGAAGTACCCATGGACTTTGACTTTTGTGTCTCAAATGTTTATAAAAAAAGACGAGTGCGCAACTTTTCTGCGCAATTGGGAACTGAAGAATTGCAGCCAACATATAATCTGACTTGGGTCCTTTATTATACGGATACCTACTGTCAGATATTAAGACTTCTGTGTACAATACATGTACATTATTACATTTCCCTTGAGACATTATTAAAAAAGACACAATTGTTGGCGGTTGCAAACCGGCAAAGAAACAAACTACACGAAAGTCCGTCATGAGACTATCTATATCCCTACAGACTACGTAAGGAAAGTTCTTGAGGTGGTCAAAAACGTGGAAGTGGTCTTCTTTACATACAAATGATCAATTAATACAGTTGGTCAATTTGTTGGAGTATAAAAGATGATGAACATTCATAAATTATGTTGGTTTCGCTGAATATTGAGCGATGTCGCTACACGGCAGTAATCCATAGGGGACTGTGTACAAGCTCATATTGCGTGAAAACGTAACATCCTACCTTTATTGAGTAATAACAAGTATATTGACCATAAGCACTTTTATGCACGTTTCTATACACTGTACACTCCATTCCATGCACTTATAGCTTGCAGATGTACACGTTTGTTGGGAACTCGTTTGATTTTGTACAATACCATTCAAATCATTTCACAGCGTCCATGATCTCTGTGCGTGATGTTACATGTAGAATGTTGTATACACGTAGTGACCTGCATGTGAGCAGAACCAGGGGGGAGTCTCCTTCCGCCCACTGTTTTCCGAAAACCTAGATCTGCCAATGACAGAGCCAGGTTTTTAGAAAGGGGGGGGGGGGGGGGGCGGCACACTTCAAGGGTTTCATGGGTTTCGTGCGCGCGATTGATGGCGTATGTGTAAAATGTCCATGAAAATGAAGTTTTTTGGTGGAAAAAGCGGGTTGGGGGTGAGGGGCGCACGCGCTTCCTGCACAACCCTCATGGATCTGCGTATTTGTGCTGAACAACTGCGATGACCATGCACATTGATCATACATCATTGTATTACAGTCCGATGCCGGGCCTAAAGATTTTTGTCAAACAAATTATCAAACTAGTTTGATGTTGTTTGTTTCGCTGTAGTTTCCAATAGCCTTACTACTTATTAACAGTGCCATCGACAGTGTTCCCGCACTGTCAAGTCGTCAATGATAAATGCATATATATGTAAATGAAGTGCACATCAATAGGTGGTGGACATAGTCTTTGTTATAAGGTATCACTGTCTAGGTTTGTCAATACTGTCTTGTAATGCAATGGCAATGTGGCTCAAAGTACGACACACTCAATAGTTTGAGCAAACACGTAAATAGTTGAGTTGGGCATGTAATATATTATAGTTATGGTCGTCCATTGATTAACAATTGTGCTTAGATAAGAATTTGATGTTTTCGAATGCAGTAAATTATGGCCATTGCATGCTACCAGTTTTAGCACCACCTTAATCAGAAAAAACTTCCCATAGAGCAATTTTTCATTTATAGTCATGGGTTCAAGTTCACTGTGAACAGACATAGCCAGGTACTTGAGGTAATGCGGACTGCATGCGAGTCCTGTGCATTCAAAATTTCAAATATCAGAGATTGATGCAACTTCAGCACACACATTCCTATCTTGTACGTCTTGCCCACTGTTTACCTTGCATGTCTGTGGTGGCGACAGCCTCCACCTCTTCCACAATGACCCTTGTAGCTGCTCCTACTGCCCCAATAGTGACCGGCACGGCGGCTCCTCCGTTACATTCCCCCACCCACAACGAGAGGGTTGTCGCTCCGGCGGCTACGTTACTACAGTACCCGACGCCTGAAAGTAGTATATAATGAGGTATAATTTTATTGTTGAACAAGTTCATTAGCTGTGTGAATTCATATAGTACAGTACTTTCTTCACACCAACAGCTATCATAACTTACAAATAACTCAATATTTTGACAACAAATCTGTTTGTCTTTGTCAAAAATTGTGATTGTAAATTTTGATAGCTGTTGATGTGAAGAAAGTGCTGTATTGTAGCATAGTTTTATTTTTTTTACAATGATGCCCGTGCCGGCCTGTATATGACCCACGACTGCTACGTAGGGTTTAGAGAAAAATCTTTTGGGATATTATAGTCTGTCTTTTTATTACTTACACCATATAAATAGCAGTTTTCAAGAGGATGTGAATTCGTACTCTGTGTGGCTAGACATATAAAGCATTTGATGTCATGCACCTTGACCTCCTTAGAAAGTAAAAGGGCGACCCGCACAGAATATACATATGGCGAACCAATAAATGGCTAAAGCACTGCAGACTGTAAACAGTAGTAAAACATGTCGGGAAATTTGATTGTTATAATTTAGATATATGATTCATGCTTATAATGGTATACTTTCTATAAACTGCCCAGAAGAAGAGGCAGTGCATGTGGTTCCAGTTCTTGTCAATATGCTAAGTACATGTCATCAAAACAGACTCGCTTACGCTTATACAATTAGGTAGCACTTTCCGCTCTCTCTCTCAGCCCCCTCAATCCATTAAAAATGTCCGCTAGGACGATGCTTAAGTACTAACCTGCGCCCGGCCGGACGTAGTCACGAGCGATGTTTTGTCCGAACACAAACTCCACACTTCCTGGCGAGCACTCAGCTCCGTTAACCTTGATGTACCAGCGCATGCACCCGGCAGCACTTTGCAAAGGGAGATGTGGTGATATAATATCGTACCATGTCATTTATATGACACATTATTATTATTATCTGTTTCATAAGATGATTATTCTCATAGTTTTTTTCGAGGTGATAATCATTGGTTATGCTTTTGGTTTGGAATGTATGCACTCTGCTCACATTGAAGATTTCCATCATGAAAGTGCAAATTTTCAAAAGTTTTAGTAAGGAGGGGAAAAAAAGAAAACTTTCTATTCATTTTTTTTCAATAACTTCTTTGGGAATTAAAAATAAATTCTGTACATAGATAATCATCGTCGTCTTTCACGGGTTGATCATTCACACTGCCTTTACAAGTCCTTGATCATATCAAGCCGTATATAGCCGTGATATATGACGATGATAGATAATAGAAACACTAGAAATGCTCTAATATATAAGCGTAGTAAACTTACGAATATGGACCCTTGAAAGATGAGAAGAATTTGATGTGGAGGTAGGTGGAATCGTACTTCTTCGTATATGTCCAGCTCTGTGGAAAGTTGATCATGCATGAACAATTGAAATCAGTACACGCTCAATAGTATATACATGGTATGCATTATAATGTTGTCTTTAAAATTGGAAAAGGTCGTGTTTATAAAAAAAATCGGGTCACACTCGACTACTACATCCGTCTAACATGCACATAGACATATCCGATAGAGGTCTTTTTGCCAAACATTATTGACATTATTTAACATGCCCTATATAATATATATCAGACTTTAAGAAGAAGCCATTACCTGTATTTGTCCATCGTATAGAGTTGTGTCAACAGTGCCTTGGTCAAGAACAAACTCTCGGATGTTGGTTCTCTGTAGCGCTTTACAGAAGACTGTATGGTCCACGCAAATGGAGAGAAAGGAAAGTGTGACAAAGAAGGAATCGCGTTTAACGGACATGGCTCTGGAGTTCAAAATAATTGTCCTGGCACCAATTTTATTCCATTGCCCTTTAGTACATAGCAAATTGTTTTCCCAAGCCATTTAATTTGAAAAAATATGAAAAAGTATTTAAAGTAGAATGCCACACTTATGAAATGCTATCCTGTGCTTCTAATTAACCTAGAAAGATGGATGTGTATGAGTACGGAAATGTTATGCTTACCGGCTTTCACTGCTGGGTCACCGTCTGCACACTGGTCACCATTGCCACCCCCACAGGTCATCGCAGCCTCGTGCTGGTGTAAAATGTAAATGTAATTGTGGTTGTTTATAGTTGCAATTCACTGCTATCGTGCTCTACACCAGGTCATTGGCATCCTTGTCACACAATATCTTTCTCAACTCCCGGGGGAGCATACAGCACATCCATACAGCACATCGCTACCGTAGCGCAGACGTGCTCATCACTCACATCAGCGTTAACTCGCTTGACATGTACCTATTTAACGTGTAGATACCACGGAGCAGTGTGCAACCTGTTAGAGGTAGGTTTGCTTAACACCCACCATCAGACCCGACCGGTAATCGAACCCGCGATCTTCTGGTCACGAGTTCAACTCCCTATCCACTCGGCCACGGAAGCACATGGTGAATGAGGCAAAGTTGTGGTTAACACAGTCATTCATTGAAGTTAACATATCTTTCTACATATATCATGGCCTGTGATGATTGTGATTATAAACGACCATTATAAACTAAATATATATTATGAGTCCCATGGGCTGCACACTGCATGGAACTGAAAATAATGAGGCCTAGAGTGGGGATGGACAGCTAGATTAGTTACAATTCACACCACAGAACTTGATCCACGTCACTTGTATTCACATATATGTTTAAATGAAGAACATGTCCAAAAAGATTCGTAATAGAGCAGCAATTGAAGATCCAGGTTTTATTATAGGCCGGGGGTGGGGGCCCACTTCAGGGATTTCATGGGTTTTGGGCTTGGGTGAATTTTATATTAGGAAAATGAAAATTACTGATCGGTTTAACCATATATACAACGAACATATTGTCCTGGCTTACTGTGATACACTTATACAGGTCAGGTTTAATTGTATTTCACGTTAATGTAGTCTCTTTAATTCTTTGTCTTTTTTCTATTATTTTGTCTTCAATCGATTACTTCTAGATGATATACAGTTTTTCATATTCATATCTATGTTCAGTATTACCTGTTTGGCCATGAACATGAAACTGTCTTCTTCGAGGTCAAGTCCTTCAACCGGATTGGTCAGCTCGGCGAGGCGGACGGTGTCGTCATCACACAAGTAGCAAATCAGATGTGTTGGGTGAAACACACCGGTCGTGCAGCTAGTGAAAAATAGTGATGACTGTTAATTTTATATCTTTAACCTAAATGCATACTCAATAAAAGAACATGCAAAACATATACAAGCAAACATGCCATTACTTACATCACTAAACATATATATGTGTGCTGGAGAATTAACCAGTTGTCACATTTAATATGAAATAATTCAAATTATCATGCATTTTAGGTTAACCTGCCATACACATAGTGTACAACTATTATTTACTGTTCATGTGTTATTTCTGTAACTTGTTCGGATTCATTTATCAGCTATATAACCCATTTCCGTGGGAGAAAAATAGTCGTTGGAAAATATCATCGTCACTTTTCACGGCTTGAGCACTTGCACTGCCTTTTGGCTCATACCAACTATAGGTCTATTGTGAAATAATCGGCTAGGCTAGGCCCGTCCATGATTCAGACCTGTCATGGGCGGACGTGCTAACCACTGCACCAATCTCCCTTGACGAAGTACACGCACTTCAGTTTTGAACCAGTATCGATCTTACGCAATGGTACTTTTCCGCCTTGATACTATTATTAGCCTACTAGCCTCGCAGCCTTAGTCACAATCATAGCCTACTTATGCTTCCGATTATTACGAAGCGGTCATCTAGACACGTGAGACATGCACACCTACACCTGCGTCTTACGGTCTACGTACTTACACTGGGCTTAATCTTGGGCCACTTCTTTCACACTATACTGCGTATATAGCCGTGAGATATGACGATGGGCAGATCAAGATTTTCACAAAAGTTGGAATGATACTTAAGCAAATAATTTCAATTATTATCTTTTATTCTAATCAAACACTTACCTGGCTTTTTCTGTGCACTTCTGTCTGCACATTGTGTCATTGTCCGCATGCACTATTTCAACCACATCAGAAAAGTCGGCTAGATCAAAGGCTAGCACAATTCCAGCACACGACAACGCCAGCACCGGTGCTAGGAGCAGTCCAGACACACGCATGGCTAGCTGGAATGGAGCAATTTCAATCGGTACCCACTTGTGTCAATTAAACTCTGTAGTCTCCTTCGCCTAAACTTCAGACAGAAGTGTCAATCTGCTTCAAGTTGCGCTGCTTTGTTCTAAATGTATCACAAAACACAATAAATGTACTGTTTACAGAGTGGAGACGATGGTCACACTGTTGGCGGGGAGCTGTGATCTTGCGGTCAGTGCAAGTTGATTGACCGGAGGCGGAGCTTAAGTTGGTGAGCGGAGCTTACAGAGGTTGTCAGTGCGCTGTTCTCAAATGTAATGATACAAAATTGCGTTAGATTTTACAAATATGCATTTCATTTATTAGGCATTGATTTACAAAACTAACACGTATGGCACCAATATATATTTAACAATACATCATAAAGATTTAAAATGTCCCACCAAAGATAAATGAGTAACATATTAATCTTTGTGGCTACTGAGCGATACTGTTCATTACATGATTCCACTGAAATTGTAAAGAAGAGAAATATTTTGGGCTTTTATTAGAATTACGTTGTAATGCACACAGCCACTAACGCAAGGGTATAAAAGGAATCGAAAAATTATTGTTACTGTTTACCAATTTTAAGCTAATAGACGTTTTCTCAGAAGTGTTGCATGTATGTACTCTTCATATATGTCGCCATGTTGCAGGTTCAACAGTTAACGAGAAAATTGATACGAGCCATACATTAACTACAGTAATCTAGTTTTGAGATATAGCCCCCCCCCCCCCCCACACACACACACAAGGCTTCATTAAAACACTATTCACTCCAACAGCCTGGACAAAATGTCTTATGTTAAAAATCATTTTAAAATACACTGTTCATTTAAAACTTTATATTACTTCGTCATCGTTAGAAGTAATAATTTAGGAAATTACCATATCACCGCAATAAGAGTAGTTTACCTTGCTGAACTAAATATATCCGCACTGTTCAACACGCAGCCATACAATAAAGACTATTACGTTGGACTTTGTTTTATACCTAACTAATCTTATGATGAACAGTAAACCCTCAAAATAGTAACCGTCACTGTAACAAAGCCAATTGGTGAATGTACCGTCGTCAAATTGTAATAGTCAACACCGCAGATTTCTTGGAATTGGAACATCAACTTTGAAAACACTACCAGCTAAAATACTCATTTTACACAGGGGGTCTTTATTTGATAGTTTTGCTGTATTCTCATTGCTGCGCTGTTGAAAAATCTTTATATAAACACCACACTACGAAGCAAGAACGAAGAGCCGGAAATTTGTGCCTAGTTGAATAATTGAGCAATGAAAAACATCGCAACACCGGTAATCTAATTGTGGAACTTAACACTTGAGCTTGCATACGCCAATACTCCAATTGTTCTTATTTGTTTTACGTGTGGTATAGGACTGCAATCAATGATCTTCCTGTCGGCAATGATCGGGTAATTGTATAATGTTGGGATATTTCGCATAGGCAGATCCAAGAAGAGGGGGCGCACTTACGGGATTTCATGAAAAAAAAAAACTATGAAAATGAAGTATTTTGGTGGGAAAAGGGGGGATCTGGATCTGCCTTTGTTTCGTAGATATTTACAGTATATTTAGAACTGTGATGTCTAGAACTTCTAAGGTCCAATAAAGCCCGTTATAATGTAAGAATGCTTTGGACAAGGACCAAGGACCATGCATACTTATTACATACAATGTGAAAAAACACCACTTAAGTTCCCATCAAATACTTAAAATTCAAATAAAAAAAAC
The DNA here is from genome assembly GCA_019095985.1 of Streblospio benedicti. Classification (NCBI taxonomy): domain Eukaryota; kingdom Metazoa; phylum Annelida; class Polychaeta; order Spionida; family Spionidae; genus Streblospio; species Streblospio benedicti. The sequence goes on from CM032661.1 coordinate 38,460,397, forward strand.
ACCATCGTTCAACTCTAATGTCACAGTTAGAAAGAAGCAATACGTGTCCGAGGAATGTTAGAGTATTTCTTGTACTTTACACACAGTACCTACACTGTACACGTGCACAATAATACTGGAGAACGTGGTGAAAATTGCAGTAGATACCAGACAGTGCAAGCTATTATTTTATAATTGTAAATGCCCATATTTTCTCGCGTTGGTTATTGTGCTTAAGCATCGTTGCGCTCACACCAGATCATTGGCACCCGTGTTACACTATATTACCTGTCTCAACTCCCCGGGCTTTATCACAAGGCTCACTACCTTAGTGCACGGTGCTCAATACTCAATTTATCATTTACCTCCTGACCTTTACCTATTTGAGATGTAGGTACCGGTACCCGGGTAGCGAAGCTCATTCGGGTGTGGTAAGGGAACAATTATTACTTTGCCCATTGTCTCATGAAAACATGTGTTTTCATAGATAGCAATAAATCTTTTCATCCACGAACATTACGTCTCCTGTCCAACAACAATAACTTCGGAGCTGCACATTCGTGACTGTCACACAGATACTGCACAGGGCGTTGAATATAAAACAAAAAACTGCATGTAATAGCTCATATACGATCCATGATACCTGTATCATATAATGTCCTCGTATCGGTAGTAATGGTGATGTGTCCAAGGAGAGAAGACCATGAGCTCCCATACAATGATCTGGTGTGAATATGGGAAGCGACTGTAAAACTACAAACTTTGAAATTCAAATACTGCATACAGTTAGTGAATACATTATATCTATTGTTCTATAATTGTTGTGGCCACCGTCTTTCCCACGAATGCATATATCAGAGATTTAAAAAGTTAAAAAAATAGACAAATTTAAAGTTTTTCTCTAATATTTTCGTGTCATAACAACACCACTTCAGGAGAAAAAGATATATATACAAATATGTACAGATATTTATTTGTATATGTAATAATATATATTTTTTCTCCTGAAGAGTTGTTGCTAGAACACGAAAATATTAGAGAGTAAACTTTTAATTAGCCTATTTTATAACTTTTTAAATCATTGATATAAGAGTTGGTGGAAAAGACATAACATGAGAAGAACCACATACAACCAAATAATTAATCTTGGTAGTCCTATAATTGTTTTGAATACTATGAACATTGGAGTTATGAACCCGCAAGCAGTTTTTGAAAGAGGCGGAAGTGGGATGTGGGAAAAGGCCTGAATCACTGTGGGATGTGGGAAAATAGGCCAAATAATCTAGAGATGTGGGAAATATGGTCGATTAGGGATTTGTGATTTGTTGACCCCCTATAATCCTCCTCACATTAGCGTTTACTTCAATAACTTGCAGCTAGTTAACGTGTTGATACCGCAGTTGCGAAGCTAGCTCAGTCGTTGTAAATGCACCCGTATTACTTGTTTCATGAAAGTGTGCTTTGACACGCCTACATACATTGACATGGACGAGCCTGCACAAATTCCAAGTCACGCTCATGGTTGATTTATCCACTATGTATCCCATTAAATAATCATTAAACAGGCGGCAGGTCTACAATTACCGATATGATGCGCAACAGACATCCATTTCCTGTTGTAGGGAAGAATGACAGCTTATACGGCCTGCAAACAATGTACACAGATATGTCTACACCATGTAATTGCATGTCCATCCTATTGTCCATCTTTATACCGATCTGTTTGCTCAACTAATGACTTTGCGCTACCATCCATTTAACATACAGTGGACCTGGGTCAGTGGACATGCCGGTTACAAGAAAGGATTTAGGAATGTGACGTCCGCATACGTTAGCATACACACGTAAGATATATTTTAAATCGTGTTTACTACTTGTTATAGCTATTCGTCTCATTTTTTGTACGTTTTGATAGCTAGAAACACCAATGAGGTGCTACTGTATTCGGTCAGAATCCTTTTTATCAAGAGAGAAAGCATTGTCGTGATTTAGTATGATGTCTGAATAGTTGATGCGAGGAATTTATGCACGTAAGTTTACAAATGATATGCAAGAAAACTTATATTTGCATGTATGTTATATGTTTTGTGTATTTGTATATTTGGTTTGTATATTTATATTTGTATTTATAAAATTATATTTGTGAATAGAAAGTAGAGGGAGTGCTAAAAATTGATTCCAATTCTATTTAATATTCTATATATTTCGGATACCACACTACGTCTCATTATCTACATGTACATTATATAGTTTTATTTTTCATCTGCATTCTTGATAAAATTTAAGTTTTAAAACATTTAAGAATATTTACTTTAAATGTGTTGGTATAATTCATAAGCCATTCAAAATGAGAACAGTTTTCTATAGTTATATTTACAAAAGCATTTACTATGATTTTTTAATAAATAGCGACTAGTTGAAATACATTTCGATTGATATTTCTTACAATTTGCGACAAGGGGAAACCAATGCTTTACCAGTTTACACCTGCGAAAAAGACTCCATTACACGTCTTCTCTCCTTATACATGTACTATCCGCCAGCTACGTCCATGGCTGGAGTCCTGTTAGCAGCAGCAGTACTGTTGTGTGCTGGAATCGTGCAAGCCTTTGATCTAGCCGACTTTTCTGATGTGGTTGAAATAGTGCACGCGGACAATGACACGATGTGTAGACAGAAGTGCACAGAAAAAGCCAGGTGAATTTCAAACGTTTACTCATATTTGTTATAAACCCTCTTTCACGTTTTGTTTTTTCATTGAGAACGTTCATACAGATGTACTAAATCATTGTTTCTTCTTGAGGTCACTGTAACGAGAGAAAGGCTCTCGGTGTATGTGTGTGTGGGGTGGGGTGGGGTGGGGGCGGGGGTATTTCAGGGGCGAATGGGTAGCGGGGGTGCCACTGAAGGTCCAAAATCATACCCCGTAGTGAAACCAGCGAAACTATGAAAATGATAACCCTAGTGAAACCACCGCATGAAAACAACAATGGGGTATTATCCCAAGGGGTATTATTCTATGTGATACTGTATTGAAAACAACTTATATTTACGTTTTCTGCTTTTTTATGGCTCAATAATGCAAAATCACATGAAAAGAGAGCTAGATATTAAACCTCGAGATTGAACCTTCCTCAGTGAAACTGGTTGAAATGTTGAGATCATGACCCCTAGTGATCAGTGGCACATGCCGTATAGGGCGACTAATGTATGGAAGTAACTCCCCCCCCCGCCCCCCGAGGAAAGGCTGCTACTGTTGGCTTAATAATCTACCACAGGAAAGATAACAAAATATTCACTTTCACTGTGCAATATGGCAACTCTCTAGCATGTGGTATTACGAGAGAGTCACATCATGCAAATGGTAGTTCTTTTGAATTAAATTTTAACAGCTGCACGACCGGTGTGTTTCACCCAACACATCTGATTTGCTACTTGTGTGATGACGACACCGTCCGCCTTGCCGAGCTGACCAATCAGGTCGAAGGATTTGACCTCGAAGACAGCTTACTTTTCATGGCCAAACAGGTATTTGAACGTTGCATGCGCTTGTAGATGCACTATTGTGATTATGTGGAAGTGATAACCATTCCGGCATGGTACAGTAAATGTTTGTTCGACTGTAAAATATAACCAGCCATTAATAGTGACTTGTCCATGGTTTACATTGACTAAATTGCGATCACCCGTCCCCCTCCCCATCGCAACCACCACCCAGTCTAGTCTAGCTGCCGTAAAGTGTATACACTGTACAATAACTTTAAATCAATCAAACAATGCATTTGCTCCCACGCCACCACGCCCCTTTTTCTTCATCGCAGGCCTAAAAAGTGCACTAAAGAGCCGCAGTCGGGTTGAGTCTAAATGTCCCCATATTTTTTGTAAATCTCAAAGCATAGACCCACACTTTTTGCAAAACTAAAGTATGGTGATGGTTGGTTCTTGCCTTCAAGTTTCATATGGATCCAATGTATTGTTTTATTAAAACACCAATATTAAAGAACCTTATTCTTGCATAAACCATACTTCAGACCCCCGCCCCATTTTACAAAAATAATTAAGATCCCCATTTTGAACTCACCGTGAAACATACCTACCAAAACAAGATTCTAGTGCCCCCCTCCCCTCCCCTCGGGCAAGAGAGTTTTTAAATTAATATTCCATCGCAATGGTCAGGATTGTCAACCCACTTAGAGGTATGAGTCATAAAAAGCCATATAATCTACAAGCTATTTCTTTTAGTGACAGTCCCCCACGCCCTACGTCAGACAAGCAGGTTCGTGAGATTCCTCAGCATGATTACAATTTGCACTGATTACATTTTTACTGAAGCCACACCATTTTGGTGGCCGTAAATCATAACGAGTCGCTGTTGTTTATGCTGGTCATAGTTTACGGTCGCACACGGTATCTCGTGTATCATACACATCACGCCTTGGAATAAGTTACATGGACGTCCTTTTTTAAGTGTCATTGCGATCAAACAATTGGTGCTTAGCTTTGGTGCATTCACGTTTTGAGAGACCACGCAATATGAACTATAAGCATGTCAGATATTGCGGTCTGTTTCAGCACCAGGCGCGCATGACATGTGACGCGGACGGCGGCTGTAGTGATGACGATCGCCCTGTCAGAACAGGTGAGCTGTCACCCCACCCTGCCCAGGCTGCCATTTAGAACATTCTTTGAGCCCCCACCCCTACCCTAGTTTGGCATTTAGAACATTTCTGGCGCCCCACCCTGTCAGAACAGGTGAGCTGTCACCCCACCCTGCCCAGGCTGCCATTTAGAACATTCCTTGAGCCCCCACCCCACCCTAGTTTGGCATTTAGAACATTTCTGGCGCCCCCACCCCACCCCACTCTGTCATTTCGAGAATTTCTGAGCCCCCATCCCCAGGCTGCCATTTAGAACATTTCTGGCCCCCCCACCCCACCCAAATTTGTCATTTCGAGCATTTCATTTGAGCCCCCATCCCAGGCTGCCATTTAGAACATTTCTGAGCGCCCCACCCCAGGCTGCCATTTAGAACATTTTTGGAGCCCCCCCCCAGGTTGCCATTTAGAACATTTCTGGCGCCTCCACCCCCACCCCAATCTGTCATTTAGACAATTTCTAGCGATCCCACCCCCACCCCAATCTGTCATTTAGAGCATTTCTCGAGCCTCCACCCCAAGCTGTCATATAGAGCATTTTTTTCTCGAGCCCCCTTCATGCCAGAGTGTTTTAGATAATTCCTGGCAACTGTAGTGCAAACAAAGCCCATAATATCCTCTTGTCGTGCCATCCTATTTTTCAGAAATGTGTCTCTGAATATAGCGAGTCCTCTGACTACGGTGTTGATCAGGCGCCACTAGTGGCAGTTTTAAAACCGTTAATCAACTTAGACACAACTCATTAATCCACTTTAAACACCTTTGATGGACTGCGTTGTAGGCAAGGCTTGCGGCGAGTTGGCGACAGCAAACTTACGTCAGTTTCTGCTGGAGGAAACTGACCTTAACCTGGACACTAATGGCGAGATCAAGGTGAGAAATCAAAACCAGCGATGATACCAACTGTTTCAAAGGAGTTTAAGAGGCAGGAAAAACGTTGAGCATGTTAAACATACAATTCCAACGGCATATTATATCGACCCAATCAAGTTAAAATGCCTCACGTCGCCCTACCGTATAGTCCCGTATCATCCCCGTACAGTCCCGCAGTCTGACTCGTATGCTCATTACCCTGCCCTATACCATGTGTTTAGCACCTACGGGCCTGGACACCAAGGTGTGCGAGTATCTTAAAGATGAGTCAGTCAAATAATAAAGCCACTGTCTGGTCTAGTGCAAGGCGAGAGCATGAGCTAAAATACGTGATGGTAGAGGACGTTATTGTTTCGTTCAGGTAGATAAGTGTTAAATATGGGACTGTAAAATGAATTTATGACTGGGATAAAGTCTCTGTGGGTAGCAGCTATATGGGGGCAGTCTGCCGATCCAAATTTATTATTTTTCTGTTGCATAACGGTTATATTATTAATTATTTAATAAGTGTATTGAGAAAGGCTAGGTCGCAGATATCGAGCACAACTCAAACTCGTCAAAAAGAAAAAGAAAGAGAGAAAAAAATCTTTAAAATGTCATAGTATGGCCCGTGATGCCGTCCAGCACCTGGAAGTTAACATTACCAGTCCGTGTGTATAACAAGCATATTGTTTCATACTTGCCATAGAGCAGGACCTACACCAAGAAGCACGCCTCTTCCACACTCTTCATCAAGTTCTTCTCTGTCTTCGGCGGACCTTTTACGTAAGATCAAGCGTTGATATTGCAAAAGCACATTTGTACTGTACATGTATGCACCATTTAAAAACTTTAAAGTATGCTACACTAACCACTTGGTGGCATTGCGCAACTTTAGATGCTTTAGTCAGGTGGTGTTTGAATTTTATAACCACTAGGCTAGATCAGACTACACTGCATCTACACCAGGTCATTGATATCCTTGTCACACTATGTTTCTCAACTCCCCGGGGATCATGCAGCACAGAATGTTATCAATCAACACTAGCGTGGTCTTCCTTGATATGACACCCTTGAACCTCTTTAATGTGTTGGTACCACGGAGGAAAGTACAACTGTTTAATGATGAGTTTGCTCAACACCCATCACCAGGAATCGATCCTACGACATTCTGGTCAGAAGTCCAACTCTGTATCCACTGAGCTAGAACATTGTCAAGTGGCAGTTCTATAAGGGTGCATTGGACACGCAACCTTTACATGTTTTCTGTGGGAACACACATCCAATAATGAATGCAGATGCAGATCCAGGTGGGGGGGGGGGTGCAGGGTGGTGCGCGTCCCCCTTTTCTCACCAAAATACTTCTTTTTCGTAGGGTTTTTGATGAAATCCTCAAGTGCCCCCCCCCCATTTTACTTAAGTGCGCCCATCCTTTTCCAGAAACCTGGATCTGCCTATGTAATGGCTATACAGTAGAACGAGCCAACGATGTAGTTAACCCATCAAAAGTAGATGTTTTACATAAAATTTATGTTGCGCCCCATTTTACATGTAAGGGCAAGCTGCGGGAATTACAGCTCCCCTTTGTGAAGTAGAAACAAACGCACGTTAGAAACATCAAAACATTAATATAGCCAATCACATCATTGAAATAAACATATAACTCGAATGCTTGACTTCCCCTTTGTTCTAGAACCAAATGCCATGTCTTCTATTTCAGTGCATCGGGATGCATGCGCTGGTACATCAAGGTCAACGGAGCGGAGTGCTCGCCAGGAAGTGTGGAGTTTGTGTTCGGACAAAATATCGCTCGTGACTACGTCCGGCCGGGCGCAGGTGAGCAGACCAAGGGCTTCGTTACACTTCACCTGTCGCCACAGGTTCATTTTGTGTCCATTGTGAAATAACTCATTTTTATACACTGAGCCAAATGTCCAATTCCTGTATCCTTGCATTATGTTTGTGCATTATGGAGCAGTATGTTCTCATTTGCATAATAATTACTCGCTTAGCTTTTCTATATTAGATTCCAAGTCCCTGGTAACTTTGTTGAGATGTACATATGTTGAGCATGTACTTGGAGTGACTCTGAGTGCTTCCCAACCTACTCAACGGTTACTATATGAAACATATAGTATCTAAGATAATATAGTGCTGTTATAGCTGAAGAGCAAAACCCTTAGTTTGCTCTCTTGCTTGACTCCTTAGTCATTGCAAATGCCAATATACAAGGGGACATTGTGGTATACAGTACCTCTCTTGCTTACGTATCCAGGTGTTACAGGGTTCTGAACACCTCCACGTCAGTATCACACTTGATACCTTGAAGGCGGTTAAGTTTTCACCATCCTGTTTTCAGTAACTTTCACGTGCTACTCTAGTTGAGGCCCTGGGACCACCCTCCCATTTTTGACCACGCCCCCTACAAAAATGATAATAATAATTGCCAAGGCTTTCTGGCATATCCACTAGCCATAGATCATATAAGACCCATAATACACCCCCCCCCCCTCACCATTTTTAAGAAAAATCTGAACCGACCAGTACCATAGCAAAAAATACCAAATATGTGCAGACAGCTGTTCAATCATTCTTTGATGACGTTTTCGTGTAAAGACTATATCCTAGACCTCATTATTGTGTTACATCGTTTCTTTAAAACCTCATAATGTACAGTGTACATTACACATCAATCAACAGTGTGTGTGCCAAACTACAAAATGTTATAACATAATGGTCCTTTCAGCCATCGGATACTGTAGTAACGTGGCCGCCGGACCAACAACCCTCTCGTTGTGGGTGGGGGAATGTAACGGAGGAGCGGCCGTGCCGGTCACTATTGGGGCAGTAGGAGCAGCTACAAGGGTCATTGTGGAAGAGGTGGAGGCTGTCGCCACCACAGACATGCAAGGTAAAGGATATGTCCTACCGGCCTCCATCTAGTGTAGCGTTTGAAAAAACGGGATAAAAACGCACGCCAGAATTCCTTGAAATTGTACGCTACTTAAACCCTAAGGTTATTTTTTCTTGCTGGGACATAGCCTTAAGAGTTGGGGTTGGCTTGTTGTTAGCTCAAGACAATTCATTAGCTCAGACAATTACATGTACATTTTGATCACTCGCTGATGGTGGACATTGGCACAGTTGTTAATTCATCCAGGGTCAACTTGATGGGAAAGTGAATAGCAGTTTTTGGTAAGTCTCTGTGATCAGATGTCTCGTTTGAGTGTTGGGTCTTAATTGATAGACATTGATTATTACAACACTGTGAAAGCTGTGTTTGGTAGTATTTTAGATATGGCTTACACAAGATACGCAATATCATGCAAATGCATATGTATTATGTAGCATCAAATAAAAATGATACCGGTTAGTATGGCTCAAGCAAGATGTAATACATCAGCCTGTTATGTGACCGAACACGCATGGTCCAAGTCTAATAAGTTCAAATTATTCAATACCTGCACAGTATAAAATAGATCAGCACATATAAAGACATACGTTGTAGATATGACCAGTTTACCCCCAATTTCACGTTGCTGATCCTAGCTCCAAATGCTCCAGAAGATGTCAAAAAGCTTGGTGTCATTTCGGGGTGGATTGAAGGTGTTCTGGCTTACATTTTGGAGTGATCTGGCTGGTCGGTTGGGCGTGGGCCACTTCTGGTTTGTTCTGAGTCTTTCTGCTTAACTGTGGCTTCGTCTATTCCCTTTAGATGATGTGTGGTCGACAGATAAAGCCGTTAGTGCAGCCACTGCCTTCACAATCTGAAGCAATGAAACCGTTAAACGGAATCATATTTTTCAGCTGCATGATGGTCAGTGGATTATGCTGTTGTCCTGGAGGAATTGACACACTTCTGCCTGGCTCGGTTCCAAATAGTGTTACCGCCTCTCTGGAGAAGTGATTTTGAATTTCTTCGGCCTGTGGGCTCCCGTTTTGGAGCATTGAGTTATTGATTTGGATCATGATTTTGCTTTACAGGCTCGTGGGAGGGCTAACTTGATCATAGTGCGGTCTTTCCTCTAAAGGGTGGCTTTGATGGCGATGTCCTTAAAGATGTGTCCATGTTATGGGGTGCTATTTCACAACGCTCCAATGAGTCTACCTTTTCATGCAGTCCCTCTGGAAGGTCACAGACCGTTATTTATGACGATCTCATAAGTTTCAGTCACAAAATGTCGAGACACCCTGAAAAGTATGATAGTATTTTTCTCAATTCCGACGTCTTTTGGAAAATCTGGAGCTATCATCGGCTATGTGAAATGGGGGGGGGGTATAAGGGCACAATATGATTCATATTAGCCAGTGTCTGTGTGATTCCGGAACCGCAGTATCCTGCAAGTATTGACCACAGTTTAGCAATTAAGCATGTACGGTAACCATTTTAAAACTGGCCCAAAGCATGTTATAAATCTACATGCTTACATCGATTCATTTACACAGATGAGGGACGGATACATGCGATAAGGCCTGTTTACGATTATTGGACTGCCTAGTTGATGTTTGTAACAAAACTCCAGGATTGCAGCACAATGCCCGGGAGCACAATCGAATTGTTTGTTAATTAAACAACATGTTTTGTGATTCTACAGAGGAAGTATTGCATGGAATCCAATATATCGTTATAAGTATGACACCATGAGGTCACACTGTTTGAGACAAAATTTATATAGCCCCGTATATAAAATATTCTTGGAAGGTCATGTCGCTATATGTAGCCTCCAATAGATGTACAAATCATCCAATGCGTACACAATGTAAATTGTTTGTAGTCAAAGAGAACATAATGTACTTAATCAAGTAAAGTTTAATAGAGGCCCTAAACCCGACACGTCTGAAAAGAATGTGTATGGACCCCAGACAAGATGAGTACACAGAACACAAGGTTGTTCGGTAATTTGACCTATTGAAATATGTATATATAAAAAACTTAACGCTTTATATTTCCTTTTTAAAGCCGAGCTTCACAGAAGACTTGAGCATTATAGTCGTCGTAGCCGTTTCATTCTGTTCCCTATCCACCGCCACTACGAGTACTATAAGCCTATTCATACGCGCTGAAATTAGTGCCCAATTTGAATTTATCAATGAAACTGAAGGAGCCGACAATCGCCGATGTTAATGAACTTGGGAAACGCCAATTACACTGTAGCCGATCAAATCAATGCGCCACGCATGTGCATACAAATGGCGCCATCTAATAAACACAGAGACCTGTGAGTGGAATGGAAAAAAAACTGTTCATTAGGTAATATTTGTATGTATTACTCTCATTCCTATGTCCATCAGCCGATCCCATTTGTCCGGATCTCACTTACTTCAACACCCGATTCTACACCAACACGTTCGTCAACTCAGACAACAGGGACTCACAGCCTACGGTCTGGGTGAGTAACTCAATCAATAAAGATGACCAACCCCATTATGCTCTGATAGAGGGCAGATCAACGTATCAATTGCGTTGTTCAATATTGATGTTCTGCCCATAGTTTTGATGAATGATTAAGTTAACAACCTGTTTTCCCCACGTGCTGGGTAAGTGTCAATTTTGTATCTTAACAATCACTTGCGACTTTGTGTAGACCAATGATGGTTATAGCAGGGATATCCATTTAGTATTTTGTATTTGTACACTACTAGTTAGTAATCAATGAGGATCTTGACGTTGCTGTCACCATATCGCAACCTTTGATGAAAGTAATTTTATTTATTGTTGATGTCACAATGGCGCCGAGTCTTACAGGTGGTGTTCCTATCGACGGCATGTGGAGGAGAGGGGTTTGTGTGTGTGTGTGAGTGTGTGTGTGTGTGTGTGTGTGTTTGTGTGTGTAGGGGGGGGGGGGGTGATTCTGCCTTGGCTGAAGTTGAGCTTGAACGAACAGTTCAGGTCGCAAATTTAACGAAGATTTAAGGTCAACGTGATGGAAGATCCATCGTCTTCCATCGTCACAAAATTGTTAAGGCCATAGAAATCTTCAAACACAAACTCAACCTGAACCAAGACAGACGCATCCACCAACTCTCCTCCACATTCTGTCTGACAGGAACGCCACCTGTGCACCACTGTGACATCAACAACAACTAATGTCACTTTGACCGAAGGTGCCAAGAGGGTGACCGCAACGTTTAGTAACGATTTTTCTTAATTACTTTTTAGTAATAAACATCAATAAACTACTGAATGACTTGTGACTTAGACTGAAAGTAGGCGTCTGACGTCTATGCCATTTTTGTCATGATTTTTGTATTTTTGTCATGATGCAATCTTCTCCATTGCCGTCGCTGTCGCAGACAATCACCTACTACAAGCGTGCTTCGGACACGGGTCTGTCGGTGCTGTGGTCAGGCATTGTGGAGAACACGGTTCTAGCTGCTACAATACAATGTGCGCGCTGGTACATACAGGTAATACTTTCACTCACATTATCTGGGTACAAAATAAAAGTGGACATTGTGTTCACAAACCAAACAAACAACATACATGTGCATGTACCAACTACTCTTATACTGACATGCGTTTGGGAAGATACTCTGCAGCCATCAATTTTGATGATTATAGCAGAGAGTGCCACGTGGTGTTGGTACATGGACCTCCGGAGGCGGGTTAGGTAACCAACTCAGCCTCGAGCGTAGAGGGATCTCACTAGCTATTGTTTTCAAGCTACTTGAGTTCATCATGCACTAATCTCAACATGCATCACAACGATTAGTAATTAGTATATTTGCTATCACTAGATTAATGGTGAGGAATGTGTGAAGCCGGCGCCCCTCGACTCGGTGGTGTACTATGACACAACAGTCCCCTGGGTGCCCACACAGACGATGCAAGGTAACAATTTGCTATCACACTACACTCCCCTTAATGGGGTTCTTTGATTGGCTAAGAGCTGCAATTACCCAGGCATTACTTCTCCATAAATTCCCGGGTGCGAGTAGATGCATGCTTTGATTACTGAAGTCTTTATGGCAGAAGGAAATTCGTTGATTTTTTGTCCCTGTATAACAACGATTGTGCACAGTAACCTTTAGCAAATGCCCTTTTATAACATGTTACGATATACCAGTATTAGTATATGGGGTGAGGGTGGGCGTCGGGGTGGGGGGTATAATTCATTAAGTCACGATGAAGTGCACCCAACTGTCAACTATTTAGATTAGGATACACATACTATTACATACCAAGCTTAAGCCTATGGCACAACCGGCAGTACTGCTTCTGTGCTGTCTACAGTAAAAAAATCAATGAATCGTGCCTGTGTACTGAGGTAAAAGTACGGTGGCCGTGTATTTTACGGCAGTACGTAGACTGTAGAGGAAGTTGACCTGTCGAACGTTCTCTACGTCCAGGTGCTTATCACAGGACGACAGGATATAGTCCGTACGGAGCCAGTCCACCAGGCACTTAGTTATTATATTCAGTTAAAATGTGCGCACCATAGATTGTGCCCTAGGCTTGAGATTGGTACGTAATTAGACACTATGTTCGAACAACACCTTTTTACAAGCTTACAAACTGGTATCAAAGAAATTAACAAAATTTTACGTTAACAAATACAACCAACTAACTGATACTTTCAAAAGTGACATGGACATTGCGTCATCAATGCATGTGTATCAGCAAATTAGAATGTAATTAGAATGTACTTTCATGAACTTCTTGTAAATAGATTTTACCCAGATACTAATAGATGATATCTTGTGATCTTGGTGTGTCATATCAACCTCATATCAACCCCTTTTACGTTATGTACTAAAAGTCACTAGCATTGACATATTAAAAAAAAATCATATATATATAGTTCAAGGAATCTGTGAGGGCATCCCCGCTGGAAGCACAAGCATCAGTCTCAGACTGGGCCCCGGGATGAGTGGCGCGTATGCAGAGGGAGACCAAATGACTGGAGGCAACAGACCGTCTCACTTTATTGTGCAAGAAGTCAGGCATGCAGTGCCTGTAGCTCAAGGTAGCATACATTATGAAGAAAGTTGAATAATACAAGGATCAAAGTGTACCAAGTATATATTTATTGTATTTAGAGTTTTTATCAGGTAATGACGTTATAAATACTTTTATTGCGGTCGTTAATATACATGTCCGATTCCTATTGCTGTGGATATTCAATCAATATTGCAAATGTACATATTTTTTGCAGTCTTTGGTGCACAAAGTATTAAAAAGATGTATTGGGATGAGACAGATTTCCGAAAATATGTACTTATAATACAAAATAATGATAATCCTGGTTTATTTATGCGGGATATATGACCATTGCATGATGCCCACTTTGTACCAAGTGCATGCAGTTCTTTTCTCCATTTTAGTCCACAGTACACATGGTAATGACCCCACATCCTACAATCTGCAACATGTCTCTTTCGTCATGAATGATGACCAAGACAACAATATCATTCAGGTTTCTTTAAATTATATATTATTAGATAATGTATAAATATATTGTAGAATAATCGGGAAAGCCATGTAACTTTATTTGGAAGATCGTGGAATCAAACTCAAAGTTTTCCAGACTTCCGTCCATGATTCAGACCAGCCATATGTCATGGGCGGACGTGCTAACCACTGCACTAATCTCCCTTGACACAGTACACATACTTTAGTTCACCCCCCCCCCACCTGTATCAATCTTATGCAATGGCACTTTCCCGCCTTGATACTATTATCAGCCTATCAGCCTCGCAGCCTCAATCACAGTCATAGCCTACTTATACCACCGACTATTACGAAGCAGTCATCCAGGCACGTGAGCCGTGCACATCTATATAGCTGCGTTCTTACCGTGCTACTTTTATTGGGCGTAATCTTGGGCCACTTCTTTCACGTTCAATATGGTGATGTATTTTTGTTCTCATCATTTCAGAGCACCCTTTACCACAAGCTGGCCAGCAGATCGTCACTTCACTTCACCTGGGTGGGCGATAATCGGCTTGCTTCCAGTGACTACTCCGACGTTTGCTGCATGTGGGAGGTGACGTTCAATGGAACCAGCTGCACCAATCCGGGCCGTCTGTCATGGAATGTGAGACAGGGAGTGCCTGGCAACATGCATCACTCCCAGTACAGTAGGTTATTTTGAAATAAAATTGTTCAGTCCTGTTATCAATTCACTGTTTTATTGTTATGCACCACTTTGCAAATCAGGCCATCCTCCAGACAAAGTGGTCAATTTGAAAAATTCCGCTACCAATAACATTACGATCGGACAATTACATGTTTACAACAGCAGGCATTTGCATATACATTTCTATAGTTGATCTTCTTTTCATAAATGCTTCAAAGAAATTTAATATGCATTCCCGTTAACTTTATAGTGGAGGGTGTCTGCCACAACCTGCCCGCTGGACTGACAACTGTAGACTTTTGGGCGAAACCGTGCGATGGTTACGGCGTTTGTGACTGCTACACGGGCTGGCAGTCCACGTCACGCTTCATCATAGACGAGCTGCCTCAAACAGAACCAGGTACAAAATACGTGCTATTCACTGATTTAGTTAACATAACATATTTGTGTTTTTTTTTCTCAAGTACAAGTAAAGTACTACATAGTGCATCGACTGGACTCACTCAAACAGCTATTGCCACACTACTTCTGACCGACCATCAGTATATTTACCCTCCCATTCGCCCTCATCTTCAAATTGTTGTAAAAAGGGTTGAAATCGGATTCGAGGATTTCCCATCCCGATTTTTACCATGCATCAGGCTTTGTTAACGTTGGCGTTTGCCTGTTAAACATTTGGCTCAATATACTTATGTTAAGTCGTGCAGCAGATCCGCAAACATCTCTATTGAGAACGCCTCTACAGGAACGTTTCTTGAAAGAAACAAACCAACTTGCAGCGCCATCATGAGTTTCTATTGAGACCACTTGAGTCAGTTCATCGGGGATGTTTTAGTCAGTTTAGACCTAATCGTTTATCGCATTTGCCTTCTAGGTAATGTTCAACCTTCTTAAATATTAACTGTTTTGTTTGGTTGTTTATAGCCCCCAGCCTGCCCGTGTGTGATGACCGGCCCTACTTCAACTTGAGGCATACTCTGATGAAGACCACCATGGCTCACTACGACCCTTTCTCTCTGTTCAACAACATCGAGTACGAAGATGACCGCGGTGACGTCATGGTATGTAAGCTGCTAGCTGCCATATCCTAACACGTGTCATGTCTGTATTCTGCCATTATTCACAAGTTCGTGTTATGTAGAATACAAATAAAACTCATTTTTCAAATCTTTATGTATCATATAATGTGTTATGTGAAACGGTCCAACAACAACACCTGACATTGCACATTCAAAAACAAATTAATGTAACGTATTTCTATCTTGACCGTTTTTTATTCTCAAGCACACCCATAGGGAAAATGATGAACATATAAAAAAGTATCTGCTGTGTAGAAAAGAAAACACGCACAATTTTTATTAGATGTCTTCGTCTGCCCATTCTTTCCGTCTGTATCATCCATATACATATACGTACATGAACATTCTGATACTTTGTAGATTTTCTCTGTGAATACCATCTTTTTCATTTTGACAAGCCTTTACACATCTGTAAATCTTCTGAAATGTATAGTTTTAATCATATGTTTATAGATCTAATTTATAAGGTGAACAAAGTGGAGTCCCATTCCCATGTGATCCTTCACAGCCCACTGCCTTCACAGGAGCAACGGGGCGGTTCCTGGGTGTGCTCCATGTGCGGGGCTTTCTCCCTGGTATGGTCCATGAGAGCAGAGAGCCTACTCCTCGTTGTGTATTACGTAACCTGCACGTTCACCTCACATCTGGCTCCCTTTTCCTTGCTGTGCGGGTGGTGTACAGACCCTAGTCTCAAGAAAGGCCGCCCGCACGAGAACTTCACACCAGTGCTCACACGCGTATACTCCCCTTGTACATGCCACGCGGGTCACGCAGTCCACGCAGTGAGGGAGGAGAGGATAGCCATCGGCTAAGCCTCCAGGTTAGAGTATGGGAAGCACCTCTGTTAATAATCTGCAGATGTCATATCCATGTTTGTCAGGCTCACATCTACGAGAAGCACTCGAGCACCTCTGCGCTGTACGTCCGCTGGTTCGGAGTGCTGGGCACCTGTGGAAGGCGGACACTGCACTGCCACCAGCGCTACTCCGTCCTCATCAACGGGCGGGAGTGCAGCGACCCCGCGCCCATAGACCACGTCTCGTGGATTGCCCCACAGGACACATGGCTCCACCACCCCGCAAACTGTAAGCGTTGGGAATGAATTTTAATAAGGTGATTCTAAATTAGGACTTCATTCATTCATACAAGAGATTGCAAGCTACCTTTAGGAACTAAACTCACTGTCACTTTGGCGAGACTTTTGTTGTTGTTGCAACAACTTCATCGGGCTGAATGACAATCCTTAGATTGTCACGTGACCGTCATGGTGGCGGTTATCATATGACAGTAGTGACAAGTAGCCGTGGGGCAGGTCGTGGCCGCGGTTATCTCAGGGCGCCGTACGCAGATCTCCACCAATTCCATGATCTTTCTATGCATTTCCACCTCCTCTCGTGCCACAATCTTAAAGTCTTTTGGGCTGATCGTATGGCCCGTGCCCGGAGGGTGTGGGTGTGGGTGTGGGTGGCAGTTCTTTTTATATCAGACGGTGATGCTCCCCCGAAAAGTTTCGATGCGCAATTTCATAGCTAACTTTCATATAAAAAACATGAAAATGGCAAATGAGAAGCCTCGGATGGGAAGAGAGGTATTTTATAACTGCTGTCCTAACATAGGCAGGTACTTTATAGCTGCTGTCCTAACATAGGGAGGTACTTTATAGCTGCTGTCCTAAAATAGGGAGGTACTTTATAGCTGCTGTCCTAACATAGGGAGGTACTTTATAGCTGCTGTCCTAACATAGGGAGGTACTTTATAGCTGCTGTCCTAACATAGAGAGGTACTTTATAACTGCTGTCCTAACATAGGGAGGTACTTTATAGCTGCTGTCCTAACAGAGTATGCATAGCTGCTGGGCACCTTGACACGAGTGTTTTGTGTCCCTCCAGTCTCACTGACATACGTGTACGTACAAAAGGCAGGATCGACTCAATGGTATAAAGGGTTTGTGGTAAGTGGGTTCGTTTTTCAGACTCCTCACATATGGGCCACCATAGCGGTATCACTGTGACATCCCTGCCACACTGATCATGACAACACCTGACTGTCAAACCATTAGCTGTGCTGCATATATACCGAAATGTTGACACCCTTACTCACCCTGTTACAGTGGAGGGCGTGTGCAGAAACGTCCCCGCCGGCCAAGTCATCATCAGCATCAGGCTGGAGGCTGTGGGGGGCACAGAGTTTGTGGACAATGCCATGTGTACCCAGGATCTCTGTGGATTCATAGTCAACGAAATCAATCTTGGTGAGCTCACTAGTTATGTACATTCACTGTAGTAGTCTCTTAAAAAGGGCTCATTGTGAGTGGCATATGGTACACATTAAACATAGTCAAGTGTGGCATAAATTTAATTGAAAGTTGAAATATACAAAATAATACCCCATAATTAATGAATACTGCATAAGTTAACAGCTAATTGGGTATCATCAGCCAATGTACCAGCATTCAGTCCAGCAAATGTATCAGAAATGAATTGTTAGAAGGCTGATATTTGTTAGTTTTTCAACGAGTATTTATCAAATAATGAACGGTGTTTTGTGATATGAAGAAGGAACAAATCATTACTTTATGATAGTGTTTTCTGAATTTAAATAGCCACAACTTTGGTATGTGATACCATTACAGGTCCACTTGCACAATCCTGTGGCCAGTATCCTGTTTCGAACATTGAGTACTTTACCGCCCCTTCTGTTGTTGATGGCAGTGACACCTTTGATGGAGTATTTGTAAGTTAGCAGTCTTGTTGCTTGATGATTTTTGTGTCAATGTATCTATTTCACATAACTTTTAAGCTGATTCTACCCTTACCACTTTCGGACTAAGTGTTGGGGAAAAAGGAGTGGTGATGTCATAGGTGATGTGCACAAACGCAAGAAGACATGCGAAACAACACTTTGCATTATCATTGTTTATGTTGGCCACATAAATATTTCAAATCCACATATTTATATTGTATATTGAAATTGGATTCTGAATCAGTTCATAGCCATTGAATATACACGTGTACACGTAATGTTCAACTTCACTAACCGGAAGAAGACTGGGTGAGGTTTCAAAACAGGTGGGGAAACCTAATACCACCAACCTATGTTATAATACCAACCAGGTAAAAGATTGAAGTAAATTCATGTACATGTATATTGTCCAAAAATCATGGTATGAACTGAATGTAATGTACACGGAACAAACTGAATAGCAGTGATGTTAACGTAGCACATCATTGATGATAGTTCATAGTTCATGGTGTGTATAGTTCACAGTTCAAATTTTCCATTTTCCAGACTACTTCATACACAAAGCTGGAGAGTGAGACTTTTCTACACATTGTGTTTCTGGAAATCATGCAAAGTCTCTCTGGGTAAATATGCTCGTCTGTTTTACTGTTAGGTGCTTGATTTCTTTCTCAGGTAAGCAACTGCAACATGTCATCTTTGCATGTGTGATAGACCAGTTCTCCATTCTAATAGTTCTTATCACTTTAGAGGTTGCTGTGGTAGATATTTAACCCCCAATGTATGCTAGCTCCATGTGATCCAAAATACACCAGAAATTAGAAAAGAACATTGTTGCTTAGTGTGCATATCGTGTGGCCAAAACGTACTGGATGGTCTGGAATAACGGTTTGTAACGTTTCTAATGGACTGGATGAAAAAAGCAGGCATATGGGACCATTCGAAAATACGAGAAGCCTTTATGAACATCGTCAGCGATGCCACATTTAAGCAGAAACACCTTGCGATGATCAAGTTAGCCTTACAGATGATCCTGAAAAGCAAAAAAAGATGATCCAAATCTACAACTCTATAATCCAAAACGGGGGCTCACAAGCCGAAAAAGAAATCAGACACAGAATATGCACTCGAGAGAGCATAAAAAGGCTACTGTTTTTTTCTCACTTCTGGCGTCTTCTGGAGCGTTTGGAGCTATCATCGGCTATGTGAAATGGGGGTGGGGGTGGTGGTTAAGAGAAGTATGCAGTATATGAACATCGACGTACGAACTAACAATTCACACTGTTTCAGCTGCTCCCGTTGGTTTGTGACAATAGATGGCGCCACGTGCAACCCGGATGACGTGGATTTCATAACGCAGACGAACATTGGACATTGGTTTCTGAGGACCAACAAATGTAAGTTGGGCAAAAAAAAAAAAAAAAAAAAAAAAAAATGAGATTAGAGTACATCATGTTTCAAGTTTTGAATTGAGCATAAAAGGTATTTACCCTTGACTGGGCATGTTCCAGTCTTTCAAGTCTGTCCTTGATTTCAGATATTCTCGTTGTTTCCGGTTCTTCCATATTTTTTTTCTATATTGTCCACGAGCCTTTTTCTTAAAGGTCCCATCTTTTTTCTTATTTCACTTGCCATTTTTATTTTGCTCTGCTATCATATAACAAGATTGTTATTTTATAGAATGTATTTCTTCCGTGTTGACAAAAATCGTATCTTTTTTTATTTTATTGTTTACCATTCAAATTCCTTTTTCCAACTGTCGTTTAAAGCCCAAGAAAATCCAAATATAGTACAACATTTCAATAAGTGAAAAGTATTCACAGTGCAAACATAAATACATTCCAAACTAAGGTACAAATTATACTTTGCGAAAATCATACATGAAGGATTCATGACACATGTGTTGATTCATACTAGCCAATGAAGTCGATGTATCTTAGTAAGAATGTGGATCGGGAGACGTTGGCAAATTTGAACATTGTTTTGCAGTGGAAGGGTTCTGCTCAGCCAGTGCGGGGACTCACACAGTGCGCATTGACCTGGGAGCCTGCTACCAAAAATCGTCAACTGCTGGAGATGCACACACAGGTGAATACAACAATTGAATACTGCAATCGTGTTGAGTTTTCACCAAATAAAGCCGATGTATGATGAAACCTTCCCCAAAAAAAGATTTCTCTCAAAACGAGACACTTAAATTCAAAATCGTCTCTGAGAGAATGCTCTTGAAAATGTTTCTTAAACCATGACTATACGCTGTGCCTCATTGGAGTCAATGGACCCTCTGATTGTCTACTTTCTCTCACCGGGCTCACGCTGTAAGTGTTCAAATAGGACAGCATTACACTCTTATTGATTCCCAGCATCGGCATTCCCCCAGAGCAGACTAAAATTTAAGAATAGCTAAACAGGGACATTTTAGTATACAGAATACGTATTGCTTTATACAATGGATAGTAATGTTTTGGCTGCACATGCGTGTCATGATGAGTATATTTACAGGCCGCGTAAGCTTCACTCCAAAGATGATTATCGAAGAAGTCCGCCTCACCAACACTGTGGAAGATGGTGAGTCATAAACATGTATATAAATGGTGAGCCAATGCACACGAACACTGGATCGTTCACAAATGATGTAACCTTATTTTTGGCTTTTTTAACCCTCCTCCACTTGTCACCTTTTGTCATCGTTGCAGGACCCCCCCCTTCTGCTGGTAAGTGACGTCATCTTTGCTTCACCCCCCCCCCCCACACACACACACACGACATGTGTGCGCCCGTAGCCGAGTGTATAGACAGTTGGACTCGTGATCAGAAGGTTGCGAGTTCGATTCCCGGTCGGGTCTCTAACAGGTTGCACACTGCTCCGTGGAAGCTACACGTTAAATACGTAAAGGTCAGGCGAGTGAGCACTAATGTGAGTGATTTGCACGTCTGCGCTTCGGTAGCAATCTGTTGTATGCTCCCCGGGGAGTTGAGAAGGATATAGTGTGACAAGGATGCCATGACCTTGACCTGGTGTAGATATGTAGCCGCGAAAGCACGATACCACTATAAACAACCACATTTGCATTTACATGGTGTTTTGCGAACACATTTAACGTTGATTCTTACCGTGCCGTTATATAAATACATTTGGATATATATGTCCGATGAATCAAATGTGAATATGTCAAAAGCTACACGTAAAAAAATAATGGCTAGAAAAGTCTGCTACCTAATGAAATGTGCATGTCTGTTCCAGCGTTCTCGTCCGTGGGCCAGCTGAGCCGCCTGCCCATCTACAACATCCGCTACTGGAACAAGCCGCACACCGAAGGCACCGTTGAGGACTCTATTGATGCAGGCCAGATATGGGTAAGGCTGTTGCTCTAGGTGTCATGAGGCATTAACGCGAGTAGTGCTATTTCAGTGGCAGATCTTGAGCAATCTATGGAGCTAGATGTATTGTAAAATGTATTCTTTATCCTTAATATTTATCCTTATCATTGGTGCAGCTTGGTAATGGATGATATGCAACTTAGTGATGAAAGTTCTTCATTGGTGACGAATAGATCGTGAAGCCTTTCAAAGTCTCCTTTTCAATCGTATTTTTTTGTACTTGTAGAAATGTAACATGTGTTCCGTTTCTATTTACATACATGCATTAGTGCGTGCATGATAAAGCGCATATATATTGAAACCACCTACACTGTGACTGTGAAAGCAAAACAAAAGCAGGATAACTTTATTTTTATTTATAAGACCTTGAACCGTACAGCCCTTATATTCCAGACTGTTACCTACACAAAACTTGCCGTGCACAGCGACCTCTGGATCACTTTCAAAGGCTCTATCAGATGCAAGGGATCAGGTGAGTTAATGTTCATATGAAAAAGATGAGTGAATAAATATCATTCCTATAGGCTATAAGAAATTTGGCTTCAACGGTATGATTTAGATGTGAAATGTTAAAGATGCACCATTTTCTTGGAATGCCTCCAATTTCCACAGGGGCCACGTGTTGTCGATACTACATAACACTAAATGGCGCCGAATGCAGTACACCGGGACCAATCAGTGCCTCCCAGTACAGTTACCACCCGACAAACAACATCAACTTTCACACTACTGCCAGCAGTAAGTATTGTGGGCAGACTCCAGTTGAACATCTAGTATTATTTCACTCAATCTATATAAACACCGCATTGAAAAAGTATTAACATGAAAAAAGCATCATAATAGTGTGTATGTAAGATTCGCATGGCTTCTTTGCTGATACTCCAGACGGGTATCTTAAATTCGGAGAACGTACCTTAGTGGGATTCACTCTTTCTGGCATTCTTAGAGTGAATTACCCTTTACCCACTACTAGTATAGCGTTCAGTGGTCCAAACTGTTTCTATATGTGTGCCTTTCTACCAACAGTCGAGGGTGTGTGCGCCTACCGTGGCTCCGGGGACGTCCTGCTTTCACTGTGGGTGGGCGCTTGCACCGGATGGGCGCTCCACGATGCGGACACATTCCACGGTGGCATGAACATTCTCGTGGCTCGGGAGGTCCATCAAGGAGTCTGATCCAAAGACGTAACAAAGAGGGTTAATACTTGGCAAAGTATCCTTTGTAAGCTGAACACTTCTTTCATGGCTGCGTGACAAACGTTTTTTGGACATTTGAACTTGAACATATATAAAATTACTATGCATATACGACGCTATCACCGTATCCCACGGCCGACGATGATATAAATATATTAATGATATTCATACAAATATCAATTAAAAATTATCTGTGAATTCTTATGATTATCCTGTTTTACTATTGAACCTTTGATTATGTGCAGAATATTGTTTATGATTTTACAAATTCAAAAGTGCGTGTTTTTGCTTTGAGATTTAAAGATTTACAGATATTAGGGGGCTCTTTGTGGTTTGACTGCCAAGACAGGGGGTCTTTGATATTTTGTCGTCTCAAAATCGGGGGTCTTTCTGCTGAGGATATATCCCCGAGCATATATACCCAACCTGGCTGTAGAAGGGTTGCAATGATACATTATACATACTTGCAGTAATGTATTGCACATCGCATTGTTAGTTTCACAGCTTTATACCCCACACAACAATTACAAGTCCATGTATCTTATCTAACGGCTATATACTGCGTACCTATATGACGTATATGACAATGTGCGTGAAACCTTGCTTTAATTCTTTGTACAAATAAATTGCATGTATAGAAACGGGGTTAGCCCGCAATAAAGCCGAGTGCTTGGCCGGCGGGGCTGACCATATACCGTCATATAACTGACCATTTGACCAATTTAAGGCTCCTCACACTGATATATTGTATAAGTGATACCCATGTTTTAGCTAGTCACAATATATTGTTATTAATGTTAAATGTAAATATATTTTTGTTTGTAATATTAATCGTTTTATATGTTTAAAATGTTTGAGCATGTACTTCAACGGTGCATGTATAAATGTTTAATGAGTATATATGTATATGTTTTAATATGAAAAACGTTATAGTCTCTAAATAGGTCAGCTTATGACCTTCCACTGGATTGTGTGCAATAATTTTATTAATGTTTTAAGATGTAATGTGGTGTGAGACATAAATAAACACTTTCTTAGTTTTAGTCTGATACCTTAAGAAAGCAACGGCGGCACATATAAGTGGAAGTTTTGTACGGCGCCACCATACGTGTCTATTCCCGTCTGCATCCCTCGTCATCCAGCCTTTACACCCGAACCTTTTCAAGCTGCCAAACTCGCGTGCTACACTTGACAGGTCTCCATGCCCTGGCCCACTTTCTTTACAGACGCAATTGTGTTACTTGTTCTACCACAACGTAAACACATTTACCAGTTGTTGAACCTCACATATAAACATTGCACTGCACATGGAGTGGGAAGCAAACTTCGATTTATGAAGTTAGTAATCAATCATTGTATAACTAAACCCTCGATGAAACACTTAGTGGGGATTTGGTTTTAACACGAGCCATTTTACTGTCAGACCTGCATATATTTACTTTCAAATACGTCATTCACGATTATAGAAATATAGACGAACATACACAATTATATATCTTAATCAGGATAATAGTCCAATTATTTACATTGCGCTTTCGATAGGAACTCCTATCTTGATCATAATGACGTTGCAAGTCGTCAGTGCGGGAAAATTCCCAGCTGTATGCCCCCCCCCCCCCCATCGTTGGTCAGCACGTTGGTCCATGTGTCCGGTAATCAATGTCTCCCCCATCCCTGTTCAGGGATGGCTTCAGTTTTCTGATCTGAATGGCTTCCTTGACTCCTCTTTCAAAATACTTGAGTTAAGTTGAACACACAGAATCTTAGTCTCGTCAAGTGCTATACTGTGACCTTGTTAGTCAATGTGGCAAGATAGGAGTTCCTATGGGAAGCTCATTGTAAATAATTGGACTATTACCCTGATTAAAATATATAATTATGTATGTATGTCTATCAAATCCAGAATAAGTTAACCTCCATCAAACTATCATAGAAACATATCTACTGCTTTATTTGCCTGCCACCTAGCTTGATGCCCCTAAAAAAATTTGACCTACTAAACATTTTGGTTATGTTTGTATAAGCTTCCGGAGCGGAGAATGCCTGTAATTATTAACAGGATTGTTGTATTTTTGTTTACACATCAACAGTTCAATGTTCAACGAGGTGTTAGCGTCAGGGATGCATTCAAATCATCTAATGTTACCGGACAGGGTGAAGTTATTTTACCGCATCCCTTTATTTATATTAGTCTAGTTGTCAAATGGGATAGTTAGACCAAAGCGTGGTTTGTTGTTTGTATTATGTTATTGGTGTCTTCAAATATCTTTTGAATGTCACGGACTTCATTTAGACATTCAATGTTACATACCGAAATACATACATACTATGAAACATGAAAATAGCACTTTATGGCAAAACGAAGCTGAAAATAGACAATAGACCTTCTTAAGTTTTATCTCTATTGACAATGAACATCATCTAATAACAAGTTATGAATACTTATGATTTCCCCATTGTTTGTAATATGAATTGTGTCGGATTTTCAACATAGGAGTATACTTTAACTTAATGGTGAAATATCGCTATCTTTTTCATTTGATGTTATGATATGTTGGATCACTGTTATGTAAAATAAAATCTATTGCCTATTTATTCTTCAGCAAACTCTCCTTCATTAACAGCAATCCCCGCTGCATTCAGCAACCACATCGCGTGTCTTTTCATCAAGTTTCCATGAGTATCCAAACTGCTCAAAGTCTTTTTGATACTTGGTGCTCAGAAAATCCAACATGTCCAATGTTACATTCCTGTACTCCTTTAACACTTTTGAAAATAGAAAGTGGAACGGATCCTTATGCTCGTCCCACACATTACTCTTGGTGTTCTTCCCTCTACCTTTCATCTTCTTATCAATAATGAAGTTCATGTCATGATCAAAGGTCTCTACCTTTCCGATGTAGTCATACTGTATCTGGCACGGAAGGCACCAATGCTCATAGGGTCCGTGCGTGTGCATGTCGTACCCATCCACCTGCAGCCACTTCACAATGTCTGCAAATGGAAGACGAATCTTGTCCAGCTGATCGGTCCTGCGAACATTCCAGTCTGGGTGGATGCGTTCTAGAATATTAGGCATCCATTGCCTGTAGTAGTTACCCGTATGACCATATAGTTGGTCCATCTCGATGAGGAACTTGTCTCTCCATGCGGAGAGGATACGATCGAATGGGTGTCGCACGAACATGAACTTGTAGTAATGCTTCAGTCGGTAGCGAATCTCGCTCGTGTTGTAGGTTGACATGTATCTTAGGTGATCCTTTTTTAGATTGTAGGCCTTGCGGTAATTGTAGACTGGGGAGGCTACTGAGTTGTTCACTGTCACACAGTTGATGCTGCTCCAGGCCACTTTATAATGCACACAGGTGATGATCTTCAGTTTGTCTGACACTGTCAAGTGTCTAACACGATATTTCAACGCTCGGTCAGTGTAGTTATCAACATTAGGTTCTGCATCCGACTCTTGACAGCGCTCTCTCAGAAGATTCAGTCGCTGCTCTTGGCTGCAGATGAAATTATCGCGTGCACTTTCAAAGTGTCCTTGATTTTGCGCTACACCTGAAAGTGATTTGATTCGATTCAATTTTATATTCTCAAAGTATTTTTCAGTGGATATCAAGAACATGCGCGGTGAATACATTGAGTACATGCAAGTGCAGGTAATCTGAGTCGAGAATAGGTCTATATTGGGTAATGGCTGATAGAGTATAATACAAAGGTGTATACAAAGTGGGATGAATAGATATTGTGAAAGTTATCAAATATCAAAAGCATGAATCCCATTTCAAGAACACAGTGATGTGAGGAGGGGGAGCTGTAAAATTGTAAGATTTGTGAAAACGAACTGAAATGGAGAAATTTGGGCAATATGGTTGATCAAAAATATGAATAAGGAACTTTGTGACCCCTTGAAAAAAAATGGATGAGGAATTCCTTGACCCCTTATCACACCACTCCAGTTAGCAATTGTAGTCATCAACTAAATGTCCAAAAAATCAAATCTCACCTATCTGGAGTAAACCCCGGATGCTGCTGTTGGTAGCAGCATAACCATGGGTTTGAGGCAGTAGTGCAGACCTCACTATGCCTGCAATGGTGTAACTGGTCAAAATACCCACAGAAAGACATGACAATATCACCTCAGTGACGTATGAAAGCACTTTTGTTGACACTCGTGTTTTGTCTTGTTCAATCAAGACATTTATCTAGGATGTCAGCTTCAATTCTTCTTCACTCTTGCTGCTCATATTGCAGGGTTTATTCACACAGTAAAAACATGGTGCACACCTAATGTTTGAAAATGGCTGGAATACGTAAAAATAGTAATAATCAGCTTAAAGTTTAAAAGAAAATATTGGTTCTTCTATATCCAGATATACTCATGATTGTAACTCAAAGTTGTGGGTAACACAAAGAAATGATACTTGCCCTTCACGCTCCCATTATAAAATACATAGAAAAGTACAAATTTTCTATGTATAGAAAATGTTTGCATTACATTTATGTTCCAGACAAACGAGTCCATCAGTAATGAAGAATAATTCATATCAATTTCCGCATAAAATGATTATCATATTGGTACCTGATAGATATTCATATCCAAAAAGAAAAATCGTCATTGACAATATGCCAAGAATTATCCATTTATTATCTCCAAGTACAATTGCCATTTTACACAATGTTCACACAATCACTGCATGTCCCTGTCCCTTCATTCACGCAAATGGATGCAATTGATCAACATTGTCTGTTTGCATCTTCAGAATTGAATAATCAATATGTTTACAGTCAATTACTATTTACAACTTAATGTGTTGTCCCAGTGCTTGTGATATCATTATTCTTGAATAGGTGAGGAAGTGAGAGAGGAGCGTGTTTTTTTTATAAAAACCAAGACCCAATTATATAAAAAAAATGTCCAAGAACAAAGGATTTATTAGTACATTCTACAATTTATTAACACAACTCTAGATACAATAGTCAATACTAGTACTGCACATTTCATAATCATACATTTCATACAGTAAGATGAAACAAAACTTTAAAGTAAGCAAATTGTTCCCATGAAGATCTCCCTGATACATATACATAACTTCAGATTTTCTGCTTCTTTTTCCCCCCATGTCCCATTCAAAAAGTGTCCACTGATTCTCTTTAAAGATAAATGGGAGCTGTGGTAAATGATGGCTAATCGCTCTCCTCTTCAGATTCGTCTTCGTCCCCTGGCTCTTCAGGCTCTTCCTCCTCATCTTCATCGACCTCCATAACCTTCTTTGCCTTCTTGGAAGAGGCAGAATCCCCTGCAGCAGAATATTTGGCCATAGCAGCTTCATATTTCGCCTTCTCAGCCTCATTCCGTTTCAGGTAAGGTGCTTTCTCTTCATCAGACATCTTGTTCCACTCTTTTCCAGCAGCCTTTATCAACTCTTTACTGCCTCCTTCATGCAGAAAATCCTCCTTCCTCCTGACTCGGAAATCAGCAAGAAAAAGGAAGTATGCTGACTGAGCCTTCTTTGGTTTATTGGGGTCTTTTGCAGGGCGCTTCTTTGCCTTTACAGTGGTCTCCTTTGAAGGAACATAATCAGCCATTTGGGTAGTATAACGCTCTTTATCTTTAGCTGCTTGTGCTTCAAATGGCTTTTTCTCAGAATCACTAAGACTTTTCCACTTTTCTGAGACAGTTTTGGTGAACTCTGCAACCTTTGACATGTTTTCTCCCCTTTCCTTGCCCTTTTCTCTTTCAGCAGCCAAATAAAAAAAGAAAGCTGAGATAGCTCTCTTTGGTTTAGTGGGATCCTTTTTTGTAGCTCTAGGCATGGTGGCTTTTGTAAAATTTTGTGAGTATTCATGCAATTTGCGATTGATATTGTAACATGGACAATAAACTAACCTTTTATCAAAATAGTTTACAAAAATAAAAACTTTAAGAGTTGTCATGGTCTTCACAAGCACGATTTCTCATTGCTACTGATAGGGTTAGAATATTTTATTAACCTTTGTATCTATTTAAGACAGCTTTAGATAACCAAACGTTATTGTTTACTGCAGAAATAAAATTAGACATAATGCTCCCCATAACCATAATGCGGTCTTATATTCTACGAGAATATGAATATGAATCTTATATTCATAATGCAACGATTGCCACACTATTTTGATATTTAAAAAGAATATATCTTGCACATATAAAATTTTAATAAGTTTTAAGAACATATATGACTACTTATAAAAAATCACAAGTTTGTACACGTCTCTTAATTAAATATATACATTTTTTCAATACATGTTTAAACAATTGCAACGGAATTTCAGAGACAATGTAAAGTTATTTTGGAAGATCGTGGATTCGAACTCACGGCCTCCCGCCATTGATTCAGACCAATCATATGTCATAGGCGGACGTGACTACACTAATCCCCCGAGACACAGTACGTCTACTTTATTTAGCACCTGCATCAACTGTTACTACTATTAGGCTATAGCCTTTACTAGCTTAGGTCACTATGTGCGTCGAGCACGTTGTAATCTTGGCAGGATGCATTGTGTGTCTATGTCTCTGAAACTTGCTCTATTGCGTCGAGTGTGCGATACCTGACGGAGAACCGCGTTCCCTGTTTTCACTTTCTTTACACAATTTCATAGTCACAATTGTGTAGCATCATTATAGCTCTATAGACGAATCTTTCTTCTATATTTTCAAAGCTGAACTGCCAGACATACTTATGCAAACAGATATTACCTGTAAATGGACAGTGGGTGAATGTTATACGTGTCAACAAGTATAATGTTAGCATGGCCAGAAATGCAATGTGTCAAATGGGCCGGACTCCCTGCATATGAATGTCCATTCTTAATACAGACAGGACTTTAGCAACTGTGTATATATTGGGAAAGAGTTGCAATCCTTTTATCCTTACCTTCACACATTCTTAAGGTATACATGTCCATATCAGAGTAATCAGATTCTCTGACGATTCCTTATGATTAAAAATTATTCAAATGATAAATGTTTTTAAAATACAGGTTTGGTCAAATGGAATTATGTAATAATTAGCTGTAAATACATATGTTAATGTTAGACTGCTAAATATAAGCAACTTTAACAAGCGATTTAAGAAGGAGTCTTTAGCCTATATTCAATAGCTTTGCTTCACAAGTACAAAATGAATAAGTCCAATCATAAGGGTTAATAGAGCCAAACATTGTACAACATAACATTGCATATGCGGATATGGGAGAGATTAATTGGTGACATATTCCAATATATTTTTCAACTATTCAACCACGCCTTAATTATAGTTGTAACATGATAAAGGTAAGTACAAGTACGTTTGCCAGTATTGCTGGATTAGACACAGATTGTATAATAATGGATTTTTCTAAGGCGTTCGATAAAGTAAATCACCAACTTTTGACACATAAATTGAAGCAATATGGCATTGGCAAAAAAAAAACAAATACTTGGATAACAGCATTTCTTACAGGCCGGTCTCAATCTGTTGTGGTGAATGGCCAGATTTCAGACTCTGTGGCTGTTCAGTCAGGTGTGCCCCAAGGGTCCGTACTAGGTCCAGCCCTTTTTCTTTATTATATAAATGATATGCCTGCGGAGCTCTCCCTTCATACCAAGGTCCGACTTTTTGCTGATGATACTTTGGCTTACATTGCCGTTTCATCCCCACAAGATGCTCAGGTCATGCAGGCTGACCTAGATAAACTGGCTGATTGGGAGGAGAAATGGGACATGAAGTTCCACCCTGATAAATGTGTTGTTCTGAGAATTACTAGAAAATTAACACCTCACAAGTACAAATATTACCTCAGAGGCCATTGTTTAAAGTCTGTTAATAATGCCAAGTATCTAGGTGTTGAAATATCTTCTGATCTACGCTGGGACTCACATGTTGCAAATTTGTGCAAAAAGGGTAATCGATCCATTGGTTTCCTTAAACGAAATTTGAATGTAAATTCCCAAACAATTAAGGACATGGCATACAAAACACTTGTCCGACCCCAGCTAGAATACGCCAGTTCTGTGTGGGATCCATACCTGAGTAAGGACATTCATCGATTAGAAATGGTACAACGTCGTGCTGCTCGTTTTGTGTGTAATCGCTATCACAATAGATCAAGTGTCTCAGACATGCTCATGGAACTCGAATGGCCAACATTGCAGCAAAGACGAAAGCAGACACGACTGATTATGATGTACTGTTTTTCAAATTGTTTGACACAGGTAGACACTAAAAACTCCTGCTAGGTTGTCCCGTGGAATGCACTCTGGATCATTTCAACCTATGAATGCAAGATGTGATGTGAGAAAGAACTCATTTTTTCCGCAGACAATCAGAGATTGGAATGAACTACCACAATCTACTACATCTGTGGATAGTTTAGAGAGTTTCAAACACCTTGTTCGCTCTATGTAGACAATAATTATAGTCAATTTCGTGTGTGTATACATATGTGTGTGTAAATTCATTATAAGTCTGTGACATGCGCACTACTTCACTTGGCACATTCCATCAACCTGTTGATGTTGGCCAGTAAGCGGTAGATGTAGATGTAGATGAAGACCCCCACCCACCCAAATGTCACTGGCCTTCAGTCCGTTTGAACTGAGTGAAAATTAATGACTGATTAGCTGCAATAAACATGAGGCTAACGAGCGGATCCTTCAAAGCAGCATTATACTCCTCATATTATACTCATCACATAGGAGGATCCAGGTTTTTGGAAAAGGGGGACGCACTTAAGGGAAGGGGGGTGCACTTGAGGATTTAATTAAAAACTCTACGAAAATGAA
>CM032661.1:38492263-38508339 GCA_019095985.1 Streblospio benedicti
ATGTATGTTTCAATGATTAACATTGATGAAGCTATCGCCTTCCACCTGAAGACCCCCACCCACCCAAATGTCACTGGCCTTCAGTCCGTTTGAACTGAGTGAAAATTAATGACTGATTAGCTGCAATAAACATGAGGCTAACGAGCGGATCCTTCAAAGCAGCATTATACTCCTCATATTATACTCATCACATAGGAGGATCCAGGTTTTTGGAAAAGGGGGACGCACTTAAGGAAGGGGGGTGCACTTGAGGATTTAATTAAAAACTCTACGAAAATGAAGTATTTTGTTGGGAAAAGGGTCCCCCCCACCCTGGATGTGCCTACGCATCATGCTCTGTATTATACTCCTCTGTGGTGGTCTGCAGATCAAACAGCTAGACCTTAAAAACCGAGACCTAGGAGTGTACTTGCCGTGCAGACAAAGACCAGCACATGTAGCACCATGTAAAGACCACCGTGTGCACCTGTATACACGAACCTCCCTACACAGACGTCACACATTACACGTTATACGTCACACGTTATATTTACACGTTTAGCGTCACACGTCACAACTCGAGAGACGTTCTATCGTAGACAGTAGCGCGTCGCTTTACGAGACGACGATCAGTCTGTGTACGGTGTAGTATTGTATTGCATTGTATTTATCAAGTGCCTTCTGATAGAAGAGTTTACATTCAAATGATTAAAGTTTTGAAACAGCAAATATGAAAATATAATGAACTAACTTAATACATATTTACATGTAAAATATTTGTTCCTTATAATATTTGTTCACTTAGGAAATAATATTATAGCAGTTGTTGAAGTTTGGAAAAAATATTACATAATAGGTTATCCTTGTCTATAATAAATATTCCACAGTGATCCAAGGAAATTTTATTATGCATTTAATATTATACATGTGTCATACCTCACTGGTTTTATCAAACATCCTATTGATGTAGATTTAATAAATAGAGTTAATATTATACATGTGTCATACCTCACTGGTTTTATTAAACATCCTATAGATGTAGATTTAATAAATAGAGTTCACCTGATTGCACAGGTAAATCACAGGTGTGCTTGATGTTTACTAGTAATTGTGTACAAATATGGAGGCACTGGAATATAATAAAATATTCAATTTCATTAAAGATGGAAAGTTCAGTGAAGGTAAGTTGTTATACTTTTTTGTTAATCAGAGGAATCAGTTTTGTTATAATCAAAAAAATTATGCAAATGTTTACAACATATAACAATTAGTTGTTCATTACATATAGCAATTTGATTAAAATTAAACTTAGTAGTGTCTGTTTTTAAAGTTATATTTTGTTAATTTGTTTTAAATGCTAGATTTTAATGAATAATAAAAGTTTTATATGGCTGGATTGTGATGCCATTTAGTGCTTTAATATTGTGACATAAAGGTTATAATATTATGACTGAAAGTGCAATAATATTATGACATAAAGTGCAATAATATTATGAACAATAGTTGTATAATATTAGGATATAAATGTTATATTATGAACAAAAGTGTCAAAATATTATGACATATAGTGCTATAATATTATGACAAAAAATTAACCCATAATGTTAAATGGTTAATACATTGGGATGTATATTTTCATTTATAAAATTTGTCTTTGAACTTTTGTTATGTGATAGATGTTCTTTGCGGAATTTACTTTATGTAATATTTATTCCTTGTCATGGTAACTTTTATTATGACGAAGGAATAAATATTACATAAAGTAAGTTCCTCAAAGAGCATCTATCACATAACAAAAGTTCCAAGGAACAAATATCACATGACACCACAGCCATATTGAGATGATTAATTGGGAGGATGACGATCTAGAAATGATGTGTGAAGGTTTGTAGGATGTGATATTACTGTTAACACTTCTATATGCATCTAGATGCGCATTATAAAGTGTGTGATGTGTCAAATATGTGTTTTATACTATGATGGTATAATACGTAACATCAATGATCTAGAAAAAAATAAAAAAAAATAGAAAAAATAGAAAAAAACGTATACTATCTAGATGTGGAGAACCTATTTGAATATAGATCTTAACAGGTGAAAAAGTACTCAAATTTGTGTGCTCGTAATTTGAAGATAAAGCATACTATTCATAAAGAAAAGACAAACGGGCATAAAATTGGCCGTATTGTTTCCACTAAAAAGCATACAAATCACTGGTAAATCCAGGTTTTTGGATTGGTCATTGGATATCTTTTCATGTGAAATAATTGAATAATTTTCAGATAAATACATAATACTTAATAATACTTTTTAAACATATAACGAGTTAATATTAGACTAGTTCTGTCTACACTGGAAAAATGGAAAGAAAAAAGAAAAAAACACGTTCATAGCAATTTTAAGAAATATAGAAGAGAATCAATAGTAAGCTTAAGAAACCCCCCGGAGGATCTATTTGTGGAGCTTTTATTTACAAGTTTGCAGACACACCTGACGGGGAAATATTGTATCCATGTGTTTTACAGGCTGCCCGTCTTCCCACAGTACAATCACAGTACTATATAATACAGTGCACATTAATCTAAAGTCTACGGTATACATTAGGTAAAATGAATAATACATTAGGCGAAACAGTACATTAAGAGGGTATGACACTTTCTGGGTACATTGTATAGACATCATTGTGCTGAAACTTCTGCTTCATCTCCAGGGTGACTGGCAAAAGTTTTAGTTCTTCAACCGCCACATGCGTTACACACAGACCTTCGAATGTCTCGTCTGAGTAGTTCGTCATCCGGGCACGGATGGCCAGGGCACTTCTGCCGGCCAGAGAGGGGGAGTACTCTGGGAGGAGCGCCTCCCACCTGGCGCCATGCTGCACCAGCAGGGCCACCAGGTCCCAGCGCTGTAGGTCAATTGCCTCTTTCAGCGGGGTGACAGAGAGGTCCATGTCGTGCATGTCTTGGCAGTGGTTTGTTGTTGTGTCCGTCATCAGCTGCTCCACAACGTCCCAGGGTACAGGGAAGTCCTGGCTGCTGGAGTCCAGGGTTCGTAAGAACGCGGTCTCCCCGCCCTGGCTCACAGTGTTGACCTTTGCATCCTTTTTAATCAACTCCCTGGCCACGGCCCACCTCCTCGCGTTGAGGGCATGAGAGAGGGCCGTGACCCCGCCAAACTGGCCAAAATCAAAGTTACGATCGGGCATGTAGTCCGTTTGGACATTGAGGGTCTTGTGTGAGGTCAGGGCCAGACGCTCTTCGTGGGTAAATCCCTCGGCACCGCTGTTGAGGGCGCTATCAGGGGCATGGGGCACGGACCCCTGGACCACACGGCCACATCAGCCCCGTGAGCCAGGAGCACCCGCACGTGGCAGGGTTCCCCCTCATGGCGGCCACGTGCAGCGGTGTAAAATAGCCAACGCCATCATCTCCATGCTTCGCCAGGGGAGTTGAGGGTCCTCTGGGGTGACCAGACATGCCAGCGACCTGAATTATCAATAGTAATTTATCACTAACACTACTATGAATTTGCTATTTTCAAAGATACTATAATGTTTTATGTAGTAGAATTTAGATCATTAATATTTGAAAATTGAAAGCAGCTGAAATCAAATATTTATGATTAATGTAAAATCAAAATGAGGATGAGGATGATCACAGTATGACAATGTTCGAATACCTTTACCCCGAACTCTACTTAATATTAACACATTTCAATATCAGGTGTGTATTTCTTCACGACCTGTAAACCAAGCTATGAAATTATAAAAACACACAAAAAACTACTCAATAATCTGAGATTTGATACATACACAGAAATATACACACAAAAATAATGCAGTATAAAAAGTTGTAAACCACACACAGGTAGGCTACTTTTACTCTGAAAAGATGCCGAAAAGTACCGTGGATTTAAGTTTGCTAATTTTTATCATGCTCACACAGGTTCATCCACTTTCATTCAAAATCTTCCATACACTGCCACTCCTTTCATGAAGAAAGCCGGAAAGTCCTTTTCTGAAGGTCGTGTTCCTGATCATGAGCTCAACTTTGAAAAAAAAATTAACTGCTAGCTAGTCTTTTACCAAAAAAAGTTTAGTCCATCGAAGAAAGTCACAACACTAATCTTTTGACACAGCGCCAATCTTTTAGCTGCTAGACTACGCTGCTTCATGTAGAAAAATGCGTTGAATCATACCAGCAAACAGTTGAGGATGGTTGACGCTCAATTTCGTAACTCTTCAGGGTGCAAAACAAAGTTGTGTCACCAGGTATGCACAAGCGTTTACCAGGTTCTTTTTGTCACACCTGACCCGAGGCCAGGGTGATTTGAACATGAAATATGAAAGACTACGAAATGACTGGAAAATGATGCTATGTCTTTTTTAATGAAATCTAAAACCGACTGTCACACAAACTGCTACAATCTTACTTTAAAAACAGTACTTCAATCATGTCTCATTTAATCTTTTAAAAATTTTAAATCCGTCACGGTAAATTAACACATACATTCATGAGGCTATCAACGTGGCTAATAAATTATAAACTTACATCACATTTTAAAAGCAAATAAACTATCAATTAATACAGTAACTACACAAACTAAATTAATAAACGTTACCTGCAAAGAGTCGACGTTTGATCTTTAAAAGCAAAGACACAACTGACGGAAATATTGTATCGTGTGTTTTACAGGCTGCCCGTCTTCCCACAGTACAATCACAGTACTATATAATACACAAGCTGACGCACCGTTGATAGTCCGCAAATAATGCACAAAATGGCCACATTTATACGTACCCATAGTCCATACTCCAGATCGTAGCATATCTGCCTCTAAATATCTAATAGCATCAAGATAATGTTTTATATGTTCTATGTAAAACCCAGTTTTGAGGGTGAACCGTGAAATCGGGTATATACAAAGTTTTTTTTGTGTTTTCATGTTCCTTAGTATGTCTACTTTAAGATTTGGGTGGGTGCCGCTCCAGCATCCTTGAGCAATTTTTTCTATAGGCAAAAATCCAAAATGGCCACCACCAAAAATGTGAAAAACAGATTTTCAACCATTCAACTCTCATTCATGTGTAATACATCATTTTCATATAATTTGGACACAAGAAGTTGATTTTTGCCATCCTATATTTGATTAGAGGTCATTTTGGAGGTCAAATAACTATAAATTCAAAATGGCTGCTGCTCCTAAGAGTGAAAAATTAAGAGTCAAACTCTTGATGCTTAATCAAGTATAATGCATTAGCTTCATATTTTCTGCACATGGGAAATTGTTGTCTGTTATCAAATGTTTGATTAAAGGTCATACAATGTTTTAGAGGTCACTTGAATGCTTTCTGTACACTTTGAACAGCCATGTAACTAGCAAAAATGAATCAACCTTGACCAACAGTGGAGTTTTTGTGGTTTCATGTCAATTAACATATTACTACTCATGACACCATATCTAGGTAATTCAACTTGTTTAATACATAGATGTAGAAGGATTTCGTTCAGATGGTAATCATTGTTATGTAAATTATCGGTATAATCATTGAGATATACTGAAGAAAAGAGACACATTATAAAAAATACAAACAGTGCAAGTTATGATCAGAATTTGCTCAAGATAATATGGGCAAAGGAACAAGTCGAACATTATGAAAGTTAATTTCTAACTTACATTAGAAGTAATAAAATAATCATAGAGTTTGAGTCAGTCAATTCAGAGCCGTATTACAGGTACACATAACCAAACAACAGTAAGGCTTGCCATCAACTGAAGTTGCAGCATCGCCATGCCAGTCTGAGCTCCTAAAGCTGATAAAGCTGCTTCATAAGCGTGGGTATATAGCTTCTTATGATGAAGTGTTTAGGTTCTGAAACTTCATTTCATGCAAAGCTTCTCCATGGCATTATGGGTTAGACAAGAACAGTCGGTGATATATTTGTATAGTATGACAACTTAGATGGATGGATCTTCATGTGTTTGCGCCCAATGGTCGACAAGTTACCTCATCCTGCAGGTGTTGTTGAATGTAGCTGTGCTAACGAAGTCCAATGTGTCAGATGACACAGATGTGTTTCTTCTTCTGATTTATTGGGTCTATATGAAACATATGTAAACTACTGTGCAGTTGGAATGTTGGAATGGAGGTGATACATGTTCTGAATTACAAAGTAAATGCCTGGAGATTTTAGGAATGCACTACCTGACAGGATCCGATGCAACATCATATTTGTATAGCAAGGGGAAAGAAGGGACCAGACGGTGCTGAAAGTTATCAAGTTCCTAGAACTTTTTTCAAATATAAGGGAAAGTAATGCTACTCATGATTAGCTTATGCAAGCTGGAAAAGGTTTCATCTGTGCCTCTTATGGCCAGAAACAAGGAACATCCATGAGCCAGGTCAGATATCTAATCTATACACAGAAATCATGAACGCTCTTGCAGCTCATGGCCCTACCGCAAAGATAGAATGTGTTTCTCCACATTTCATGAACCCAAATGCAGACCATACTTGCAAATTGTGCAGATAAGCATCCCTCTCGAGCCACCCCCCCCCCCCCTGTTTTCAGATATTGCTGCTGAGCGTGGCAGGTGTCTATGCTGGGTACACAAACGGTGTAGCGAAATTGGGGTGTTCTCAGACCTGATCCTGACTACATATATCCAAAGTGTAACCACTCTGGTAGGCCAATCAAGTAGGTCCCAGTACGTGAACACAAGTTAGATGATGTGACAGTTTTCCTACTTAGGTTACATGTTATCCAGTCGTGAAGGCTGTGAATTAACTGCAACTGCATGGGGAAATTTTGTGAGCTCTTGCCACTCCTAACCAACAGGTACTTTCCTTTATCAAGGTAGAGTGTATTCCACATATGTAAGCAGTGCTATGCTTGATGGGTTTGAGACGTGGGCAGCATTCTCCAGTAGTCCAAATTGCCTGAGAAGAAATGACAGAGCTATGATCCGCTGGATATGTGGTGTTAACCTTAGCAATGATACCAGTACAAAGAACCTTCTGAAGAAATTGCGTATCACAGATATTGATAGTGTGCTTCGTAAAAGGAGTTTGAGATGGCTAGGTCAGGTTGAGCTCAACTCTTGCTGGATTAGTCAAGTAAGAAAACTTTTAAAAGAAGAAAGGAAAGGTAAGGGAAGACCAAAACAGACTTGGGATGCAGTTGTGCAAAAGATCGGGAATGTTTGGACACGTGTCTTATAGATTCTGGTGGTGACCGAAGGGCTCGGAGAGGATTGTTGAGATGTAGAATAAGCAACCAGGCCACAACCTCTAAATGAGGAATAATTGGGGCGAGCTCAGATAAATTTAGGATTTGTCTGATTGATTGATCAATTGATTGAGTATGGTGGAGCAATGAAAGATAGCACCTATGTATTAGTCATTTCAGAAAATGTCCCATGCTAAAAATCTAATGTATGTAGTGAGGTGTGGCAGCAAGGAAATGAGTAAGTATTGTGCAGTATATTGCGGTTGGATTATGGGGATAAGCTATTTAATACATACAAACTTATAGTGGAAATAGATACTGGCAATGAACAATTATGATGGATCGGATTCCCAGGAGGTTTGAAGCAATTGAACACCATACACATGTAGTCGGTTTGAATACTGGTCTTTGTAAATTAGATGTACGCTGATTAAATTTTGTATGATTAAAGACTGACGTGTGTTTATCAAATTACATTGACTGTCATGAAATATTTACAGGAACTATGGGTCAAATAGATGTGGAATAAACAATTAGCCTTTTACTTATCAGATGTTAGACGTATTTAAAAGAATTTAACATTATCTAGAAGCATCAGCATTCATACATAATCATACATAATTGCTATTGGAATTTTACATGTTAATTCTATATCAATATATGTTAATCATATTTTAAATTTACAGCTTTGTATTGGCACAGTTAACCTATAATATGACCTTTAATCGAACATCTGATGGCAGAAATGAATTTTCCATGTCCAAATTACTTTAGCATATAAAAATAATATGATACACTTGATGAAGCATTGAAAGATCTACTTTCTCTTTTGTCCTGTTAAGAACGACGGCCATTTTGAATTCATCACCATTTGACCTCTAATATGACCTCTAATCAAATGTAGGATGGCAAAAATCAATTCCTTGTGTCCAAATTATATAAAAATGATGTATTACACAGGCATGAGATTTGAATGGTGAAAAATCTGTTTTTCACGTTTTTCGGTGGCGGCCATTTTGAATTTTTGCCTATAAAAAATTCCCCCCGGAGATGCCGCACTGACAAACTCGCTAAATATTCTCTTTAGACCCTCAACAACATGAAACACTGAAAAAAACTTACACTTCTCACAAATGCAAAGTGGTCAATCTGGCAGATGGACTAATAAAACCCCCAGAAGGGGTCGTTTTCCTATATAAATAAACCAGCCCCCATAAAAAAATTGCTCAAGGATGCCAGAGCGGCACCCGCCTGATTATGTTAGTATATACCCTCACGGACTCAAAATCAGCAAAAAAGTTTGTATATACCCGACTTCACGGTTCACCCCTCGACGTCCAATGTAACTCGCACTGTATCTATGTGATATGTATGTAAAAATAACTGGAACACAAATGTATAGTCAATAAAATACGTGTTAGCACTTCACCAGAGATAACCTTAACCTGTCAGTTACATATCGAAGTGACCACTCTATTGTTTCAGAGCAACATTACGGTTAACTGGTATTACGTCATAGTTCTAACAGCGGTAGAGGTGACCACTTCAATTGGCTTTTGCTACCTTTTAGACTGACCACTTTGTTTTTACGTAGGTGGGTTTACAGAGCATCAATTCTATTAGTAGTTGTTTATGTAGCATTAATAGCATATATGCACTGTGGTTTGTTTTGTTTGTTTGTTTGTTTGTTTGTTTAAATATTACTACTTTTATTAATTACTTGTCTGAAACTGAGAGTCAAATGTCGCTCAATTTCACTAAACATTATTAATTTCACTTGACATTATGTTGTACCATAAAATGGCTCACTTCGTATCTGTCTATATATTTAGCAAATTTTTGAAAAGTCACTTATATGCGGTCCTTAACGTTTTAATTACAGTAAAGTTACTCCACTGACTTCTACAATAAAAACTTGCACAACAAGATTTAAAAGGTTTACATTTATTTTCATTACTGCACAATTTAAATCTTTTAACAAGAACATACACATGTACTAGCATATATACTTCGTATTTGCCTTTTAATATCACAGTCATCTTGCATTTTATCTGTAAGTAACACACCTAGGTACTTTTGTTCGTGTACAATTTTAAGTGATTTGCCATCTAAATAGACAGCATGTATACGTATGTTTTCTTAACCTTCTAAGTTTAGCACACAGTACATGTAATAACACGTAACATCAATGATCTAGAAAAAATAGAAAAAAAAAAACTATGCATATCTAAATGTGGAGAAACTATTCAAATATAGATATTTCTTTTTAACAGGTGAAAAAAGTACTCAAAAAAAGTACTAGTGTGCTCATAATATGAAGATATAGCATACTATTCATTAAGAAAAGACAAACGGGCATAAAATTGGCTGTATTATTTCCACTAAAAAGTATACAAATCACTGGTAAATCCAGGTTTTTGGATTGGTCATTGGATATCTTTTCATGTGAAATAATTGAATAATTTTCAGATAAATACATTTTAAAGCTACTGTCCCAATATTCTTAGACATTTTTTCGATGTCCATCGTCTGAGACTTCCCCCAACACCCTCCCACAGCAAACACTGACCGACATCCTTCAAGGTCACGTGCTGTCACCTGGTGACCGAATTAAGTCTCAGAAGGTGGACATGGAAAATTTCCTGAAAATATTAAGACCGAAAGTTTAAGATGGATTCATCTTCGAATTAGTCAATTAATTCATAGGTAGATTTTCTATTCGATACCATGATGAAAGAAAATTAATCAAATTAAAACAATGGAAAATTAGCCATTTAGTTAACGTTTCTTAATTTTCTGTTCACGCATTAACAAAAAATGGATTTGTAAACACCAGTCTTTACACGTGTTAAACATATAAATGAGTTAAGATTAGACTAGTGCTTTGTATACACTGGAAAAATGGAAAGAAAAAAGAAAAAACACGTTCATAGCAATTTTAACAAACATAAAAGCGAATCAAAAGTAAGCTTAAGAAACCCGACTGGAGGATCTATTTGTGGAGCTTTTATTTACATGTTTGCCAATCGGGCGTAACAAGACTCTTTTTGACCATGTTTTATTCGCGTTCAGCAGGTATTAAAAAAGGAAGTTGGCTTTAATTTATTTTAATCTATTCAGCAGTTTGAAAGTATCGCCTGATACCAACACGGCATATATCAAGGTCTTGTGCATTACGTAATAGTCATAAGTTGTGTGAGAACATATTTTTGTGTTTGATCGGGTTCAACATGGAGATTTCCATTCAATGTATGCGGTTTTTGTTGTGTATTTACTTCACTTGGATTATTACGTGTGAAGGGAGGCTGGGTAAGATTTAATTTGTACATAATATACACTGTTCGAATGATAGATTTGTGAATAGAATTTTAAAATAATACCAATTTAGAAGAAAAAAAAACTATTTCGCTGCAGGGTTGACGAGCAGCAGCCAGCACCTGGGATGTCTCATGAGGACTAGGTTAAGGCCCACTAGCGCGTATTGACTTCTCGGACTACAGTGTGCAGAAGTGTGTGTCAGCATGCCATGCACTGAACAGATCGTTGGCAGGATTAGAGGTGGGTTTATATTGACATATGGTCACCACCATTGACGATGTATTTAATTTCAGTACAACATTGAAGTGTTGTTTGGTTGGAATATTCATCGGCTCAACTTTGAAAAAGTATCAAAGTTTATGCGTTGAAAGCTAAATATCATGAAAGTACTCAATATAGCTTTTAACTTCTC
Source organism: Streblospio benedicti (assembly GCA_019095985.1). NCBI lineage: Eukaryota > Metazoa > Annelida > Polychaeta > Spionida > Spionidae > Streblospio > Streblospio benedicti. Next base: position 38,503,202 of record CM032661.1, read on the forward strand.
ACAAGGTTTTCCTTGGTCTGCTGCCATTCCACCTGAAAACGTGAAAAAGGGTAGAGAAAAAACGAATGAAAGGTTGACGCTGTATGAGGGGCTTTCACTATATTTCACGGATCAAATGAATATATTTTCGAGCTTCTCGCATCTTTTTTGCAAGCATATTCCGACCACCATAGACATACATTGTAGCTGAGGACAGGTTTTACAACCCTAATGTACCATTTGACTATATCAAGTGGCCCTAACGGAACTCGAACTCTCAATCTCAAGTAACCCCCAGCTTACACACTTTGTCAGTTATCAACCCTGAGGTCCTGGGATCGAATCTCACATGAGACAAAATTTTGTGAAGGTCTTATTGGCATTTAACATTTGGAATCAATATAATCTTTGCTTCACAGTATTTTGCAGTTATTCATATTATTTGCAATCTAAAAGGTTAAATTGTGCATAATTTGTGACAAAAATACACTAAAAACTTACATTACAAACCTTTCAAATTATGCTAGAATACCAAATTACACATATAACGATAGAGTTATTCTGTGACAAGATCTATTGTATGTTATGTGTTGGCCAGGGAATAAAGCTGTGTTAAAATCAAATCCATTCCCACCCCTTTGTCCCCCACCCGTCCCAATTGAACTCTGGATCGCATATGGTGTCATATGCTTGTTTCTCTGTTGTATAAAAGTTGCCTGAGCAGGCAATTCATTCTAGTACTGGTCTCAGCACCGATGTGTAAATAGTTCTTTTGAGTCACATTTGTAGAATTGAGTATTAGTAAACTATGTATCAGTCAGTGCACACATGAATGAATGGAAATATACTGCTGAACAAAGCACAAAGACACTTGTCATAAAATCATGTCATCCCATCGTTATTTAGGGTGGCGTTTTCTGTTACTGTGGAAATACCCCTGAGGGCCCCCGATGTAGACTCTGTGGCCTGCTACGATGACCATGCTCGCCCATGCGTTGACTACTGGTGCGGCAGTGTCCATGAAGATGCCATGAGTGTGTACAGAGGTAACCACTAAAATGTACATAATGAAGCTAATGTTTCTTATCTATTTGTAAAGTGAGAACTTATACAGTTACATTACGTGGGTTGATCAACTGCCACAAAAATCTATTCTTATTGTTGAGATATTGTATATGAAATAATAGGCTAAGTAATAATGTATATAATTTGTAAATATTTACTATGATTGATCTGTTCTTTGTGTAACAGAACAGAGTTAATCACGTAAGGCATCCAGTGTACACGAATGGTAGCATTCCTGTAAAGTGTTAAAGTAGGAAATAATACGTCTCACTGGATTAGGTTCAGTTCCCCACTGGATTAGATTCAGTTCCCCTATCATCTTGTAGAGTTGTTCATATTCATTTTAAGTCCCTGTAAGATTAGGGAACCAGTACACTTCAGTATTGAGAAAGAGCTAATAGAGCTCACTTCTACCTGAGACACTGGTCGGGCAGTGAGGGCTAGCAACCTTTTCTCCGAGGGAAAAGGCCCTCATTCACATCTTTGCTGGGTCTAACCTGTGGTTAGGCCCATTCTACGCAACACCCTGGTTCAGGCGTGTGTAGTCTTCATTGAACATTCGTTGCGTTAGTGCGTGTCAGCATCAGTGCGAAGTCCCTGTATAGATCAGGGCCCTTCGTGAAACCTGGTGTGATTACAGGCCATTTGTCGAACATAAGAACACTGTGACACTGAAGCAGTCAAACAACAGAACAACACACCAACAATGAGCAGTACAAGGGGGTTGGTGACACCCGTGAGGGTGGACTCGTGCTAGTGCGACGCGGACCTGAGCCGCAGATCTGTCCGCGACGTGTCCGTAGGAACGTGGCCGTATTTGTTCACATTAGGACTAAATAGTTTGCACCTCTTGCAGAGTAAGTCTTCAAATCCCATCATAAAAAGCATATTTTAAAGAGGGACTTGTAGTCTTGCACTTTGATCATGCATTGCATTGTGATCGTGATGCTGTGTATATTCTCAGTGTGCCCCCTGGGTTAATGGGGGCCCGACTGTCGCAACCCCTGTCCAAGCTCCTGCGTGAACAGAGGCTGCCGTGTCAACAGCACGCGCTGCCTCGACTTCTGCCATGGAGCAAAGGACCTATATTCTGGCTGCCAGGAAGGTGGGCTGTTCGTATACAACTTTGTAACTTAGATGACATTATTTGGGGTGATGTAATCAAGAACAACATCATAACAAGTATTGTACGTGGTTGTTCTCCTGACAAAGGTATCAAACACCCGTTATGGATTACAGAATGCCCGCCCGGTACCTTTGGTCCAGACTGCACATTCAGCTGCAGCGACCGCTGCCTCCACGGCTCGTGTGACCCGCGGGATGGGCGCTGTCTGGCCGGCTGTCAGGAGGGGCTGAAGGGGCCATATTGTACTGACAGTAAGTGCATGGACAGAGTGACAAAACTATACACGTTTTACTTAAAGATTACAGGAATGTAAAGAAGTACATAAAACTAAATGAATAAAGAGTAATTTACCAATTATCATCAATGCTTTTTTTTTTCTTCACATGTACATCCACATGTGTTTAATTGTGATCAAGAGGATCACCAAGGACCTAGTACGCCGAGATTTGAATAATTATAATAAGAATAAAGGTTTACAATTTCGATACATGTGCATATATGAAGAACAAAAACAATGACACCTTATGATGATTTATATATAATTCTCCAACGCTGGGTGTGTCCATGTTTTTTGTTTTGTTTTTTTTTGAAATTCGCTTTCATCAGTATTGATGAGAAAAACTTTTTACAATCACTGATTCATGTATAGATTCGTTTTTCGATGCACTTCCGCTTTAGCTTCCGCTTTAGTAGCGATTGCATTGTGCAAGCATGCATGTTACGCCATGTCTATTTTGCTTTAGCCGATTGCATTGTGTTTCCAATGCATGTTACGCCGTGTCCATTCAACAAAAAATTTGTGAATTGATTTTAATCAAGGCTTTTTACTCCTCAAACTTGTCTCCGTAGGAGACGGGCTTGCTAGTACAGAATAAATACAGTTGCTTATGTAATCTACCAATTCCATGAACTCAGATGAACTTGGTTAAATTTACAGCATATATATATATATACTATCACATATAGTTCTTATATATATAACATAACAACATAATGGGAAAAGCTAGAGCGTATGACAACAGACAAAAGATGTATCTGTACATTGGAAAAGTTTTTATATATATAACAACAAAGTATATTGAACAAAAGATCTGAACTGATAAGCACATGCAGGCATAAGAACAAATTCCTTCTAAAGTATATATAAATATATTCAAATTAATTGCTGAGAGTATAAACCAAATGTTGCGTAAACTGTGTAACATAAGTATATATATATATATGTATATATATATATATATATATATATATATATATATATATATATATATATATATATATATATATATATATATATATATATATATATATATATATATATATATATATATATATATATATATATATAACTAACAGCCTGTCTCCTATGTAGACTGTTTTGTGCGTGATGGAAATGCTTTAAATAGAATTCGGTTTATGCATACGTGTACATGTGTTGGACCAGAGCCCTGATGACTGCTTCTGGCATGAAGCATGAGACAACGTTGTAGGGCAATGTCTGCATTGTAGTTATCACTTAATCAACAATTATATGCATACTAATAATAATTACTTTGATCAGCATTGACGAGAAAACTGAATTAGAATCACCCAGTACAAATATTCCTGCCTTCTCCTTCTCAGGAGAAGAGGACGTTATGTGATCAGATTAACAGTGGCTATTTTTACGGGTCCGTAAGCATAAACCGAATTCTATTTAAAAAGCATTTCCATCACACTCAAAATAGTCTGCGTAGGAGACAGGCAAGCTACTGGCAATTAAAATGAAGAATGAATCTAAATGCTAGACCAAAAGTTCATTTTCTTGGTCAATAATGCTCAATCAAGGTTCATCATTGTAGCCTGTCAATATGCGACCAAGGACGTGGACTGGATGGTGTGGGTGTACTGGGTGGTCCTGTGATGGGAACTGCACAAAAAAGACTGTCATGGAAGTTGGACCGGCGACAGGTGTGACGGTGGGTGCTGGTTATGTACAGCATGCAGAATAGATCTATCAAACTTCATTATAATATGAAATAGTTATTCAAGTCTAAAGGATTACTAGACTTATCTTTGTATGGTATTTTCTACATATGGAACTGACATGTTTTGTTTCAGAACGAGGTTCAGGGGTTACTTTACTTTCTGTTTAGGCAAAACTTGGTCCATGTCTATAGAAAACTAGGTCAAGGAATCCTCGATAATTATGCCACTGATATAGTAATAATCATATGAATAGTGTTAATGCGGACGCAGCTTAGTTCTTTCTCTATAGTTAATGTTATTGGTAATGATATTTGTAGAGTGTCCAGCTGACAGATGGGGTGCGGCTTGTGATCTGGACTGTGAGCCCGGCTGTGTGTGTAATGTGCACGACTCGTGTGAAGCGTGCGTTAATGGATTGTATGGTGAAAGATGCACACACCATTGTCCCAAACTTTGTATTGCATGTGATAGAGAAACTGGCCACTGTGAGGTCAATGTGTCTCTGGCTACTATGGCACAACTGCACGGAACGATGTCCCAGTCAATGCTTTGGCGGAGAATGTCTACATGATACGGGCAACTGTGAGGAATGTGATAAAGGTTACTATGGTATGGATTGTACAGAAGAATGCCCTTTACATTGCCTCGGAGGAAAATGTATGCGAGACGTTGGCCACTGTGAGACATGTGATAAAGGTTACTTTGGCTTGTTGTGCACGGATCAGTGTCCAAGCCAATGTGCTGGAGGAGAATGTTCACGAGATGTTGGCGCATGTGTGCTGAGTGTAACCCTGGATATGCTGGGGAAAAGTGTCAATCGTATTCTGGGGCGGCTGACTGCAAAGCAGGACAACCATGCTCAGACTCCTGTCCAGTACTCGGAACATTCAAGGTTAGTTCATAAAAAACTACTAGCAATAATAGATCGATATAATTTACTTCATTATACATTACTTCTTTGCAAAATGTGATCATGGCAATGACGCTGTGCAGATCAAAG
>CM032661.1:38508439-38522140 GCA_019095985.1 Streblospio benedicti
TTCAAGATCTCGGTTCAAAATTACAGCTTTGAGTTCACAATTATACATGTGTTTTTCTGTCACTTCCCGCCATCGTACAATAATGCCATTGTACCACTGCTACTGCGAACTGCAAGTGGAGCGATTGAAGTCAGCCCCTTTGGTATCGTCAAAAATTGTGATCGGTCATAAATATTTTCTAATCCATTATAATCATACTATTAACATTTTAGATACACCTACTCGAGAATTAATATCTTATTAAACATCAGTTAATGATTTGTACAGTTTTATATTCAGGATATTCATAAGACTAAAAATGTAAATAAATGTTCAGATTTTGACTTTAGATCTAAGATTGTAGACAATTCAATTTGTTTCAAGCAACGGCTAGACCTTGTGGTGTCGGAGAAGCGTGCTGAAGATGATCCATTGGTGGTGCAGCTTGTGAGGGATCTTCTTGACCGACCCAGTCGACATATGAGGAAAACTACCTGGCCGATTGTACCCACGGCTCAAAGCAATGAAATTATGAGAATTCTAGACAAAAAAGTAAGATTTTGTACCCTTTTAATGGATGTTTAAAACCGGTCAGTGTATGATATTTGAAATTCTACGCTAAGATATGGTGAAATTGATGGGTTAGTTTTGTTATTTAGCCAGCTATTTGGTTGGTCAGGAATAATAGACTAAGTGTGGACACTCCGAGAAATGTTTTAGTAAGAATACGAAATTTAGCTTCCTGAATTATGTCAAATTTTCATCATATCTTATTAATCAGAAATCTATTCCGGACAATTGATACATAGACATTATTTTCCGTCAAAGATTTATTTCCTGAATATCTTTTGTGTCATTGACACATCCTCAGCATAAATGAAACAAATATTACATGCAGTTAACAATACAATTAACTGCTTAAAAAAGAATTTATGGGGTATATAGCACGTGGTCTCATGTTGCTTCAGTTTGTCTTACCATGCAAATAAAAAAAAATAACCAAAATTTAGTCCAAAATGTAATCCGAAATTTATTGTTAACAGTTTTCGAACCCACAGGTTCCTTTTCAAACAACCTTTTTTTAAAAGGAACCTGTGTGTTCGAAAACTGTTTACAATAAATTCTGGATTAAATTTTGGACTAAATTTTGGTTAATCTTTTTATTTGCATGCTAAGACAAACTTAAGCAACATAATACAACTAGCATTATCGTTTGTGTAAAACTGGGGTTGTTTGTTGCTAAACATATTTCTGCGATGACATGTTCACTTGGTGGATCATGGCTTGTCGTATGGACTCATGATTCACCACAAGAACTTGCCGGATATAAAAATCATGTCAAACATCTCATCCAGTTTTGTGATTTTTTAGGATGCACGATTCCTATCGTATCATTTTCAGAAGGGCGGCTGGTACGTGGAAGTTGGGGGTCTGGACGGGGAGCGAGGGTCCAACACACTGTGGCTTGAGGCTGAGATGGGTTGGCAGGGTCTGCTCATTGAGATGGATCCATACTTCTACACCATGCTGAAAGGTCACAGCCGGCATGCCTGGTCCATCAATGCGTGCTTTAGCCCCTACAACTACCCAATTGTGGTCAGTCAACACTCTTTATCTACTTTGACATTGATATTCTGTGGTTCTTTCAGCCTCATATATCTGATTACCATTTGGCATAGGCAGATCCATGGGGGCCAGGGAACGCGTGCCCCCCCCCCTTTTCCCACCAAAATACCTCATTTTCATAGGGTTTTTCATGAAACCCCGTAAGTGCGCCCCCTCTTTTCCTTAAGTGTGCCCCCCCCCCGTTTTCCGAAAACCTGGATCTGCCTATGATTTGGTCTATGTGTGCAAAATGTTAACAGTATGATCTTGCACAGATGAAGTTCAGAGAGTCTGTCGGGGGTGGTGGTCAGCTGGTGGATGAGGGAAAGGTCAAAGACAACCATGCCGCAACCCAGGTGGGTGCATGTTTCACTGACTTCTATCACCTTTTCGCTCCTGGTTTCAAGTTCCAATATCTTATTTTGACAACAGATTTTGAATACATATATATAAATCTAGATGGAAAGGCTATTAATATTTGCATCTTTAATCCAACTGTGAACTCAATTTTAGTCTTTCACAAAAATGAGATTTTCTCTGTACTTATGGCACCAATTTTTGTACAATTTACCCCTTTTTAGTTTTGTAGGTAGTAATCTTATCTATTGATATAATATGGTTTAAAAAAGAAATAATATCCCAAAATTAATTTATGAAGCATTAATTGAAAATTTCACGATTTTGGCTTTATGCGATATTATTCAGAATGATAAAGTTCAATCATTGAAAACACTATGTACCAATACACTTCATATAATAATCTAGAAAACCTTGCCTCCAAATTTTGATATCTGTTAAATTGTTCTTTTACTACACATTTCAATTTTCGAAAACGGCTAAATCTCATAATTTTCGAACAATTAATACAAAAAACCTAATAATTATTTAACAAAATATTTTTTTGAAAATCCCTAGTAAGGTTTCCTTCAAAACGTATTCATCTTCAAATAAAACCAAAAAATTGGAGATTCTTTTTCATTGTTAAAGAGTAAATTGGTTTGAAAGATTCATGGATAACACAAATTTAGTTTTGAGATATTGGCCTTTGAACATTGAACATCCCTATATATTATTACTAGTTGGTGTCCATAAAATGTATCATAATAGGAAAACTATTAATGATAACAGATTCATTTCAAAAGTATGTTGTTGTTCTTTGTTTATAGTATAATAAATATAAAAAGTTTGAAAATTGATTATTCATCCCATATCACCTCTTAGTGCAGCAAAGATTGAGTCCTTATATAATCTTCACGATGGTGTACACAAAATGTGTTATAGAAGAAAAACCATTGATGATAAAAGCTTCATTTTAGAATATGTTCTCATTCATTGTTTATAGTAAAATAAACATTAAAAAGCTGAAAATACATTATTTTTCCCTAAATTGAGTTCACAGTCCCCTTAATGAGGTTGGAACTCCCACACACATTGTGTGTACAAATAAAATAAACTCAATTTATTGGGTGCATCATTTTGAGATTTACAATACATTTATATTGATAAATGTGTACGACGTTCATTACTCTTCAATAGCAGATCCAGGTTTTTGGAAAGGGATTTCATGGCTTTCGTATGCACGATTGATGGCGGACATGCCAAAAACTATATGAAAATAAAGTCTTTTGGTTGGAAAAAGATCATCCCAGAGCCCCACCCCCACCCCCGCCTGGATCTGCCTATCTTCTCTTACAATCCTGCTCACGCAAATAAAAACATGAAAACTGGCAATAAAGTGATAATTGGCTGAACAGTCTAGTATATCCATTATAATGATATTTTTCTGATGATAGCTGGACATCAAGACCTTCAGTGTGGAATTTGTGCATGGTCGCAAGGGCGGGCAGGCCTATCTGGACTATATGCAGGCTCACGGCTACTATGGAGAAGGAAATGCATGAGCATAACCACAAGATGGCCATCAACCTTACTACATTTTTGTAAAAAATTTTTGATCTATTTGTGATAACTAAGATAATGCGAACTAGGCATTTATCAAAATATTTTGAAAGAACTAGTGGATTTCTCTTTGCTTACCTTATGAACCAACAATTTACTAGTCATGGATGTGTACCCCCATGATTTGGGTGACGTTTGCTCTATTTAAAAATAAGATAAGATTTCACAACCAATTATTTTAGTGCTCTGAGTCTGTTCCCCAAGTATTAATAAAGGAAGTTGGCTCCAATTCATTTTAATCTATTCAACAGTTTGGAAGTATCACTTGGTAAGAACACATCATGTATAATGGTCTTATCCATTACGTAATAGTCATAAGTTCTGTGAGCACATAATATACTGTGTTTTATGAGTTTCAACATGGAGTTTTCCTTCCAATTTGTGCGGGTTTTGGTGTGTATTTGTACTACTTGAATTATTACATGCCAAGGAAAACTGGGTAAGATTAAATATATACCTTTGTGGTGTGTTATTATTATTACTTTTATATTTATTTTATTTTACAAGTTAGTGCAAACAAATCATATATTTGTTCTAGCCATTTTAAGTTAGGGCGAAGACCTGTGATATTCATGGGCAAAGCTATCAGTCTTCAGTTGGTCTTAAGTTAGTGCGAGCTAAAATGCATTCTAAATATCTGATTTAAAATTTAAAAAATTGTATTTATGAATTAGACATATGGAATTAAGGTAATGTAGTCATAATTTCTACACACTGTATACATACAAAGGACTTGGTAACATGATCTTATTGGCTTCTGTGTTAAATTGAAAAGGGGTGAATTCGAACCCAGTGCCACCTCCCACCCCCACCTCCACCCTAATTGTCTTGTGACCTCCTGGCTTAGTAGCAAGCAAACCCACTCAACTGGAACATTCAGGAAAGGCTATGTGCTACTAATCCCACTGAAATGTTAATCCATCCACTTCAGTACAATATGTTTTATACAGTCAATCAGTATTTACAACTTAATGGGTTGTCCCATTGCTTGTGCATTATGCTTGAACAGGCGAGGAAGTGAGAGAGGAGATTGAAACCGTAAGTTACAACTCTCGATTTGGGGGTGGGGGGAGACAATCTCAGGTCATAATATAGTGTTGTCTCAAAATCAAGACGCAATAATATACTAATTTCTCAATATATGGACACAATGATATATAAATAATCTAAAAGAAGGTACCGGTGATGATTTAAAAGGTGACCTATAAAATGGCACACCCGTACTAACCAAATGTATTGGAGATCCTCCAACCCCCACCACCCACCCCCACCGAATTACAACTAGTACCCCAGAGAATAAAAAGGTCTCAGTTACTGCAACAAGTCTCCATTCATACAACAAGTGTCCATTCATACAGTGGAAATTATGCGACTAAGTAAGTGTCACATTTATTTACATGTTAACGTCAACTGGCATTATGTGTCATACATATCTCATATTAATCAAAATGTGATAGGTGCGGTTGATGCTCTTATTTAAAAGATGACAGGAAAGTTTACTCTAGACTTTTACTAAACTTCGATGGTCTGCTACACCCAACCCAAAGGGGTTTGGCTAAAAGTACTACTTTCACCTAATGATGTATAACTTGGGTGGAAACAGTTTGAAGATGTATGAGTATAATTATTATGCCCACCAGGGAGTTGCGATAGATATGGTGCCAATGATTTGGTGTTCATGTACGTAACGCTGCTGTGTGAATCAAATCCTATAATTTCACATATTTACATCGTATCTGGGCTCAGACTACCTGCACCACACCACCCCCATGAGCTGGATCGACCTATGCACATACGTGCTACACATATATAATTATCTAGTGCATAAGGATGCGAGTCCGAAATAAATTTATCCTTATCCTCATCACAAATATTTGTAGTATGTTTTTGAAAATAGAGTCATTGGATTTTTTTATATGAAATAATGGACTAATGTTCAGATAAATACATTTTAGACGTATTGTCTCATTGGCAATTTTTTCTATGTTTATCGTCTGAGTATTCTATTCGATAATTTGATGAAATAAAATTTATCAACTCATAAACAAGCGAAAATTAGCCATTTACACATTAACACAATCTCGTTTAATCCAATATCAATTTATCAGTCTTTTGCATGTATTTTCAGTCGATATCGACCTCCAGAACTGCCTGTTTTTAATCCGGATACGGCACTAACCATATACGGAATCCGTATCAACGTTTTTTAGTCAATCCAGACTACCAGCTTGCCTGAGACTATCTTCAAATATGTTCATGAATCTAGCGACCTATCACGTTCTATGGAAAAATATCTATTGATTTTATTATTAAACTACTAAGAAAAAACTCCAAAATCAATGAACATCAAAGAATATTGCACAGAACAAAAGTTATGGAGTAATTTGTTAGTAGTAGTCATCGTTCCACGTAACTGTAATCTTACGCCGTCCACGTCCAATACCATTGGCGTCTATATGTATAGCGAGTAACTGCGCCGTGTTCTGTTATGATTATGCTGTGTATTCCTACACATTATTGCATTTTTGTAATTTTTTTAATAAATTACCTTGTTAAATGTTTGTTTTTGAATATATACCAGTTTATTTTTGAACAATATTGTAATTGTTTAAAATAAAATTTGGGTGATAAATACAAAACCGTATATATGGAAGTTGTTATTAACGTTGATTTTTTATTGGGCTCGTTCTTAAATATCGTATCACGGCTGCCCTTCGGGCTCAATGATACGCCCCAAGAACTTTTTCCAAACTCCCAATAAAAAAATCAATGTTAACAACTCACCCGGTTTTGTCTATATACCGGATATTCCTATCTACCGGACGTGCTGTAGTAGTGCCCTTTTTTCCGGACATATACGGAAGATCGAGCTTGGGATCGAACTAGAAGTGTTTTTTTAATCGCCGGAGCGGACAACATATTCGAACACAACGCACGCGGTATTGCAATAGCCTCTATCACAAAGGCGCGCCCCTCCATTTAGACGGCGCACGCCAGATCACCGCTCATTGATCTAGACTACAGCCGCACAACGCACGCGGTTCTTCGTGGCCACAAAACTCGTACGCCGATCACGTTAGTATGGAAGCAAATATGTCAAGCTTTATTTCATATTATTGAAACTATTGCTGTATGTCTAATGTACAGGCCATAATATGATATTCAATCGAACTATCATCATAGAATATTGGTTTACTTTATACAAACGTCATACAAAAGTTATGGAGTACTTGTTCTGCAAAGGTATTTCTTTAATATCTCTTATTATCGTTCATAGTCACTCGTGGTCGTTCTTAGTCTTACATTCGCCTACCCACGTCGACTCAATCATCCGGATATATCGATTTTCCGAACATCTATCCACATTCCCAACGTGTCCGGTTAAACGAGGTTGTACTTAATGTTCATAATTTCCTGTTCATGCATTAACCAAAATGGATTTGTAATGTAAGCACCAGTCTTTACCAATTTTAAATGAACAACTCATTAAAATATTTGAATAGTGACTAGTACTTTGTATGAACTAGAAACGGGGAAAAGGAGAAACAAACATTCGTAGAAATTTTGTAAAATGTAAATGTAAATGTGGTTACAGTACAACCTCGTATAACCGTACACGTGAACTGTCCTTAGGTCTATACAATTTGCACCTCTTGTAAAGGAAGTCTTTAAATGCAATCATAAAAAGCCTATTTTTAAAGAAGGACTTGAAAGTCTTGCACTGTAATGATACATTTCATTGTAAATGCATTGTGATCATGATGCTGTGTATATTCTCAGTATGCCCCCTGGGACACTGGGGGCCCGACTGTCGCGACCCCTGTTCGAGCTCCTGTGGGAACAGAGGCTGCCACGTCAACGGCACGCGCTGCCTCGACTTCTGCCATGGATCAAAAAATCTATCTTCTGGCTGCCTGGAAGGTGGGCTGTTTATATACAATTATGAGACACTCATGACATTATTTGACGTAATATAATCAAGAACAGCATCAGAACAAGTATTTTAAGCACTTGTTCTCCTGACATAGCTATAAGACATCCGTTATTGATTACAGCGTGCCTGCCCGGTACCTTTGGCCCAGACTGCACATTCAGCTGCAGCAACCGCTGCCTCCTTGGCTCGTGTGACCCGCGGGATGGACGATGTCTGGCCGGCTGTCAGGAGCGGCAGAAGGGGCCGTATTGTACTGACAGTAAGTGCATGGACATTGGACAGTAATGAAAAAGTATACACGATTTCTTTAAGATTACAGGGAATATGATAAAGTACATACACCAAATGAATAAAAAGTATTTTACCAATTATCATAGTTTCTTTTTGTTCTTTATATGCACATCTATATCTGTATAATTGTGATCAGGGAGCTAGTACAATGAAATGTGAACAAATATGGCAGTATTAAATGTTTACAATTTGAATACATGTGCATACATGAAGAACAAAAAACAATCACGGTTAGTTCATAACAGTTACTCTGCCAGGTATAATTGATGAATATAGCGAATATTAGTTACAAATGTGAGTATTAATTGTAGGTGTAGTATCACTGTAAAATGTCGTGAGAGCAAGATTTTGATCAGAACCATCAATCAACACAAGTCACATTTAACTTTACTAACAATGAATCATTGGAGATCAAAGAATGAATGGGTATGGGTAATAAGGGTTCAAGGATTTCAAATCGCTCTTTGATCTATCTCCCACACAATTCTATATTTTCACATGCCACCATTTTTCAAAATTTGAACCACTTCCCACTACTAGGGATAATTCTGGGCTGCGCCATAGGCACACTGTTTTTCAGATTGGAACAATCACTTTAAGCTTACTGTGCCAAATGGCACAGCAGATTGGGTTGCACAAGCATATCTTTTACGTGTGCTGCTCATGACTGGATGTATTTGAGGCGTTAATAGTTAAACACACATTTCATATGTTTTGTTTTTCAAAATTCTCATCTTCAATATATTTGATTTGGCTACTTTGTGATATCATTTGCTGGGTCAATACTCCAAATCGTTTACCATTACATATGTAAACAGTAATTTTTATGACAATTACACATAAGTCGTTTGAGGTCTGGCCCACCATCTTGCAAAATGGCAAGCTTTTTTTTTGAGCAAGTGTGCAAAAATGACACACACTGTATTTCACCCAGAATTATCCCTGCACTACAATGTACTTTGAAATCCTACATACAACTTTCAATCCCAAACATTCAACTGTATTCTGATGTAAGTCACTGAAGTGACTAAAATTAAATTTAGTTGTGTGTGATTAAACAATGATGGTAAACAATTGCAAAAATAGTGATTAAAATAATGTTCCTTCTGTAGATGCCATCATCCTTGGCCTAGGCGTGGTCATGAGGCTCCTCGCTCTCACCATCATCGCCATGCTCCTCTACGGGAACAGGAAGCGACTCACAGCTCTGGTGCCGAACTCTGGAATCTCGCTGCCACCGCCGCCGCTGTCAACAGTGATATACGGCAGACCTGAGAGTGGCTACGAGAACCCGGTAGAGAGTGTCCGAGTGCACGAGAAGCAAGGCGGAGGCATGCCAGTGTCAAGAGACCAGGGAGATGTTGTGGGCATTTTTGAGAATCAAGGAGATACTGCGAGAGAATATGAGAACAACGGAACCAGTTTGAGAGAGTCTGGTGTCACTGAGAACTCCACATATGACTCTGTTTACCCATGAGACATAGACTTCAGCTCTCCCAACTTATGAGCAATTACAGCAGGATAAATAGAGGCGCTTGTAGATCAGGTTTAGTTGCCTAACATCAAATGAACCATCAGACTATCTTTACTAGTATAATCTGCTTACCTTATTGTTCTGACTAACATTACATAGTATTTGAATTAATGAAATCATGAATTTAGTGACACTATATATAGTAGAAGGAAAATTGAATGGTAATTCTGTCTCAACGTGTAAGTCGCATATTTGATGAAAGAAGTGAACATGGAAGTCTAAAAACTTTCAACGATGGCAATACATACATAATCATGCTTTATATCATATTTAGGGATGGTGCAATATTTAACAAGCAGGGGGGACCGGTGATTATCGAAAAACCTGTCTGAAAAAAGGTCCTGTCCCCATGCCAATGTGATGAAAAAAAAAAAAAAAAGATTTTTATGACCTCTATTCATAAAAAAAGTCTGCGTCCCCTCCCACGAATATTCGCGTAATTAATATGTACTTATTCGCTCACGTTGAGGTGGGATTTCAGCAGCTGAAAAAATTACATGTCCCATGCTCAAGGAGGATGAAAAATCGTCCGGTCCCCCTACTTTGCACCTTGAAAAAAGTACCTGTACCCCTACTAAATGCCCCGGTCTCCCCTTCCTGGTAAATAATGCACCGTCTCTTACATAGTACATGTGTAGAGTACATGTGTAGTTAGTATTCTTATGTGATTGTGTAAATTACCTTTGACAAATAGATACAATGTATATATATTTGTTATTAGTAACTATATGTTATCAGACAACACTTTTAGACATCTTAGAACCAATTAATGTGCATTTTATTCTTAACATTGTATTTTTAATGATTAGTCATTGTTTTCTATTTTCTTGATCATTACATTTTTATAAATTGTTAAATATTCCCTGAAGAGGACACTTACGTGTCGAAACATTGGAATAGAAATTGATAAACTAAATTAACCAAAATTTATTGTCTCCAAACACACAGAATAAGTAGTATAAAAACCAACAATGATTAATTGTGAATGATGGTTTCTTCTAATTAAAAACAAAAAAACAAAAAGAAAACAACATATTTATGATGACGGGCCAGGACTCCTTATTTAGTAAAGTGAGAACTCTTACTCAGGTTGACAACATTGACAATTTACGTTATTTGTTGCTCAAAGATATCGTGGGGCTTCTAGGGTTTCTGCCCGACACAAACTGCCATTAAAACAGTCTGGTAATAACATACTTATATGTCTAGAATAACACCAAACATTTTGCAGTTGATTTCAACTAGTTACCTTATATGTCAACCTGGCTGGCAATTGTTGGCTTGCGGCACATATACAGTGTACATCCCAGCACTGAAATATAGTATGTCAAAGTCATTTGAAGATAGCTAAAAATATATTGAATGTCTTGCTGAATATTGGGGAAGGGGTGGGGGGGGGGGGGCGGCTTCTTTAGGGAGTTCTGGCAGGCAATCTAATCATTGAAATATTCTAGAAGTAGCATTGTAAGATAAATTAAATGGAATGCTACGTATACAGTCATGAAATACGTCAATGATCATATTGTCCACTAATGACTACAAGTTTGAGTTTGAAATAATCTGCAAGTAGCAAGTAAAAGAAAGGGTATGGGATAATATGGGTCAGGAATTTAAAGTTCCTGTTTATATACTAGTTATTTACTATACAGCGTTGTGACTCATGTCAATTTTCTACTTCTTACTTTGTACAGCTGCATTTATTAAAAAAACCCAGAAATGTTCGAAAGCAAATTGTGATTTCTATTATTTTACATTGTTTTGAGCGCTTGGTCCTTATCAAATGTAACCATTAGCTAAATATACACTGCTGGTAATGTTTACAATTGATAAGGATCAAGAGGGGGAAACAATGTCATAACGATAGAAATTACACTTTAAGTTTGAATATTTTTTATTTTCTAAATACATGCAGCTATACAAAGGAAAAGATAGAACTTTGACATAAATTTCTGTTTGTTTGATCTATTTTCTACACGACCTTCTACTTCTTTGAAATACTATACCACACGTTGAGCCTTTTTCACCAAAGTCTATCTTGTGAGGGAAGAAATCAAACATTGGGAATATAATTACCACGACTGTGAAGCGTAGGATATCAAATTGGCTGATCACAGAACCTGGTTTTCTGATATATATTCATGCCATGTAATTCTGACTGTCCGCAAGGTGTGGTTGTAACTCCATCAAAGAAGGTATGTTTTTAAACCCATTTCCGGTCCATTCACGAGTCTACACGGGCCGTGTATGACCCAAAGCGGGCGCCCGTTTTTGACCGGCAGACGAGTGGTCATTCACGAGCGTTCACGGCTCGTTTATGACCCTTAACGGGCGCCCGTTTTTATCCCTGCCACGAGTGCAGGAGTGTTTGTTTACGGGCCGTTCACGGGTTGTTCTCTTCATATATTTAGTGTTCATTCACGGGCGTTCACGAGGCGTGGATGCCCGTTGATTCACGAGTATGCACATCTTTATTTTATAGATGGTGTGAGATCTATTCTATGTACATGTGTAAGTAAGTTCATTGATGTATTTAAAATGTATGCCTTTATAGATACTAAATAGTAAAGGTGATAATTTTCAGTGTTTTATATTTTTTCAATTCTTAACACATAGGCATATAAGTGGCATGAATTACTTTTAGAAGTATATAAATGTGCAAAATGTGTGCAGTATACTTTGATGAAATTTGCAGACGACAATGATTTTCTGTTTAAAATGTTGTTATCAAACAATATAAATTATAGCAATTATAAGCATAATGCAACGCAATTAAATCCTATTGTACATGATTGTAGATGATAATTTAACTTTTTTTCAGATGAATGAATATTTTCCACTCATAAACTATTTTTATGTCTTAACCGAAGTTCTAACAATGCAAAATAGCGTGCTGTGTATGTGTTGCATTTGATAATTAATTTCTATATCAATACTTGTCATATTTCAACCAAACTTGGTGTTAAGCAAGGTTATACTCATCTACGAACAATTCAAACCCATTACAAACATATTCAAGGCTATATAGGAGGTGAGTTTCGATTTTATGTGTGACCCCGAATTTGCTTTTTATAATTGTACACCAGACCTTCAAACTTATTAACTTAATAGATGAGTTAACACATTGTGATTGATACAAGTCTTACTGGTCATAAAATATGTCTCTGTATATGGTAGTCGAGATAGTTAATATCAAATTTTCAATAAAGCACTTTAATGATTAAAAATGTTATTTACTTCATTTATTTTCACATATATTTCCGCATATATAGCCACAAAAAGTGGCTCTGTTGAGAGCTGGTCAGCTTCATTTGTGTTGTGTGATTGCACGATTTTGAGCAACTTGCTACTGGTGTGCGTGGTCTACTGCCTAGGCTCAAATCGTCTATGCAACTGCTTATATATTCTTCGCAATCACAATGGTATGAGCCATTTGAAAACTGTAGAAGTCTGAAAGTTTTTAGCAGTCCACCTTTTTCATCGCAATCACCAAGTGCAACGCATCCAGAACTTATATAAGCTTAAAATGGAGCTTGCTTTGGCGTAAATCTCTGGCATATCGTGCACGACGGGGGATAGTCTTTGACGTTGTACTTCTGCAAAAACATGAGTGAAAACCTGTAAGTTTCAAGCATATGGGACGGTCATGTTATAGGAACATATTGTACTTTATTTATTTTAAAATCAGTTTAGTTATTTTTTCCTTGTTCTCCAACAATGAAATTTGGTGTACATGATCCCCCCCCCCCCATTTTTATATAAGAATTTTGCTATTAATATAATTCCCGCATAATAACACATAACTTAACATATATTCATATACCATTTATATTCAGATAGCAAAACATTGTAGAATTCATGCATACTAAGGACGGCATATATCGCTTTTATGAATAAACACTTGCTTTACAGAGATATCCTTTGACTCTCCCTTTGAAGAGACAATATTTGAATATCTTGAGAGCCATTGTTTGAAGTCAAGTTGACGGTCACTTGCCATTATCTTATCATTATCATTAACTTATCTAATATTGAATATCAGAGACTTCTTTGAATTCGTGAAATTTACTATCAGCTAGTTTTTCATGTGAAAATATACATAATATATACACACAAAGGGTACCATGTATGAGAATGAAAATAATACCCGGTTGTTATTCTAAGATTGTAAAAAGATATTTTTTTTCTTGTCCTGCTGATGGTGTTATTTTTTTTAACTGCATATTAATACATCGAAACTCGTCAAAACTCAACATAAATATGCCATTTATATCTATTCTGATGATTGGAAATGTATTTTCTTGTAATCAGTCTATATCTAACAATATTTTAATTAATGACAAGAAAAAGTACTGGTGTGAGAACTTTGCACCTTTGAACTCCCCTTGATGTCTGGAAATGT
>CM032661.1:38534745-38567067 GCA_019095985.1 Streblospio benedicti
AAAACATGATCATGTCGTTGAACTGAACTGTCACATAAAAAAGTCAGAATATAAATAAATGCACAAACACTTACAAGTTGTTATTTATTGGTTGATACAATAAACACTGCATCTGTGACATTTGAGAAATTAATCGACAATATGTAAAAAAATATCAATATATAATATACATGTATCAATTCTTATGGAAGAAAAAATCAATAGTCATATCACGAATGACGTAACCTCTACAGACAAATCTCGGTCTAACTTTTATATGATAATAACTATAATTGCAATGAATGCAGATGGCGTAGCTTTTCTGTTTCAAAAGAAATGAAATATAATAAGTCTATTAAAACAACTTTACATTATCAGAGACATGTTAGATATTAAAATACATATTAGATATATATGAAAATGAGGCCAAGATTCAGAGCAAATGTCCCATCCCATAACTGTGTGTAGCTAGAAAAGAAGCGGCAATAACAAAAAGAATCTCTTACTTTATTTAATATCAATTACACAATATGTAGTAGTTTTTGTACATATTCACAATGAAATCGGCAAAGAAACGGCGTATTAGCCATGAACGCAAATCCACAGAGCCAGAGGTTTCACCTACATGTATTTTACATTTTAAGGACATTGATCATGGTGCATTCATACCATTCAGCAACACCAAATGCTGTCCAAATGAGACTTTAGCAAAGCTAATTCGCATTCGTGACAAACGTCTGTGTCAACCACATGATTCAATTACTGCGTATGCAGTATGTGTGCAACAACATCCCTGAAAGTCTTGATGGGCTCAATTTGGCTCATACAGGATATCATAGAGCATGCTATCAAAAGTTTACAAAAAATCAAGACCGCTTGCAGTGTGAAGATAACAATGAACCATCTACTAGTACACATCGTTCGCCTCGAAAGTTACCACCAGCTGATATAATCTTCCCACCAACATGTATTTTCTGTGGAAAGCTTGAAATCAAGCATAAAGGAAAAACAGAGATGTACTAAGTTTGCAGCCTTTAAGGGAAAAGAACCAACTTGGTTACTGATTGAACCTCGTGCGTTGGAAATAGGAGAAAGTCGCTTGCATCGGATGGTTGTGGGGAAGGACCTTTTTGCACGAGAGGCATGTTTTCACAAGTCCTGTCATGACGCATTCAATTTAAGATATCTTAATCATCGGAAAAGGGAAACGAAACCAGCTCAAGATGAAAGGTCTGCAGCATATCAGAGTGCTTTCGATTCAGTTTTAGATCTTATTGAAGACAAGGTGATCAGAAAAAATGAGGTTGTTCAGCTGACAACACTTCACCAATTATACATTAAAGCGCTGAAACAACAAGGATTTTCAAATCCTGACTACCCAAGTATAAAGCTTAAGCTTCCGTCTACAGAGGCATGAGATCAATGAACGTATAGAATTCACTAAAGTAACCATCAAAGGTTGCGTAGCCCATAACTTGATTTTCTCTAAACAGATATCTTTGGCAGATGCAGTAGCGTCTGCATATAGGATTGGTTCCAGAGACAATCTATCAGATGTTGCATTAGACTTGCGTAATACAGTAAAAACCGTTTTCAATGAATCAAAACCTCTTCCCTGGCCTCCAACAGCCGATGAATTAGAGAGTTTGTCATTAAATGAATACATTCCTTCCAACCTAATGAAATTTCTCACCATACTTCTCACTGGTGATACAGCTGTTGAAGATGGTGAAAAGGCCGAACGCATCATCTACTCATTAGCTCAGGTAATCACCAGTTATTATGACTATTACATGTCCCCTTTAACTTAGAGCATACAAACAATACAGTTACCTAAGCGCTCATAGCATCTAAATTCAATTTCGTTTAATTGTTTCTGTACACAGGTTGCTTTTTTTCATTAATGATATCTACTATTTTCATTTTAGGATATTTGCCGTGCAGTTACAAATGGCAACTGGAAATTACCCAAACATATTTTACTTTGTACCACAATACGCCATCTGTACCGCAGTAAACAACTGACCACAATATTAAACCGACTAGGACACTGTGAGTCGTATGATTTTGGTTTAGAACTTGAAACTGCAATGGCGGATGCTCTTGACAATGTCTCTTCTTCTCTCACCCCACAGATTGCACTTGGTGAATACAACGATGTTTTTCATGTAGAATGGGATAACCTAAACAAGATCACAACAAATATCCACGGAACGAATGTTGTGAATAGTACTGGTGGGATTATGATACAGGAAGTGAAAGCTGACTTTGATGCCACAGACAAAAATAGGATTCTTCCTCTCAATAAGCGAAATAGAATGCGTGGCCTGAAAGTTGAGACCCCATGCACACTACCACCGTTTGATATCTATGGTCGTGTAGGGCCAAGGTTTCCTACTGATGCTGTGTTTTTGCCACCTCTTGAAGTAAACACAGTTTATTCCAAATGCCTTAAGGAATACATCATGTGAATGTTAATTAGGATGGTTGGTAGCCGTGATCAAAAACAACTTGTTGCTGGATTTGGTGGCTTTGTCTCGTCTACCGGACTAAAACCATTGAGAAGATCTACAATCGATTACTTTACACCAATCAATCAGCCTTTTACAGAATATTGTGTCATCAAGGAGCTGTTGAAAATTTCTGATGATGCCACAAAGGAAGTTGGACAGAAATATGTCTTGAGCACTTTTGACCTTGGAGGCTGCATGAAAGCATTACCATTGATCTGGAAATTTCCTGATGATTACAAAGACCATGTCATTACACCCGGTCCTTTCCATACCATCATGAACTACATGGGAATGCTGACAGGACATAAATGCAGTGGTTCAGGTTACTCGGAAATCCTTCTTGAGGCTGGCCTTGTGACAAGTGGGTCTCTGGCAAGTGTACTAAAAGGGAAGGCTTATGCAAAAGCAATGTTTTGTCTTAAAACAGTCAGTGAAGCCATGGAACGGTTGATGATAGAAAAGTTCATTGAAGAAGAAAATGCAGAGATTGTTGGCCATGAGGGATTTGTCAGTGTTGTTGGGAATTGCAGTCGTCAATCACTTGATCAGGCCTTGCAGAATCCTTCCATAATTATAACGTTAGAGAAGCTGGAAGCATATGAACAGAAGGTTCGAGCTGCCCACCTTGGCAAGACTGCTAAATTCTGGTTGAGTGTAATTGACCATACTCGCCGAATTATGATGTTGCTGTATGCAGTGAAGACAAACAACTTTGATCTCTTCCACAAATGTAATGGTGATATGGCTGACCTTTTCTTTGCTTATGATGGACCGAATTACTCAAGGTAATGTAGCATAAGAAACTACAGTCGACATTGAGTGTGAGTTTAAAATCATATGTTTCCATGTCATAGTATATAGGTCTATATACTTCACAAGTTCACAGAGTTTTTTAAATATTCTTCCATAGATACCTTGTGTGGCTGGACGTGTTTTTAGCCAACATAGACAAGACACACCCAGGAGCAAAAGAATTGCTTAAGAAAGGTGGAATTGCTGTCGCTCGATCTCTCATCCCAGGAGCTCGCAGTGCAGTAGACAAGACGATGGAAGAAACTTTTATGAAGTTTGCAAAATCAGCTGGTCAGTAGTGACGTGACAACATATTGTTTTCAACCATTTCGCAGTCTAAATTGTGGTACAGATTATTTAGATATTATTCTAAATGTCTTGTTTTTCAGGTGGATTCATTGGACTGTTCTCAATGTTTGGGGCCTATCAACGGTGGTGTCGTACTACGTCTACTCGTGCTCAATATTTTGAGAAGCTGCTTGATGTGTGTGGCCTCGTCAATGACCCTGATTGTCCAAAAGCTGGAAAACACCGTGAATTGGACAGGTCAGAAATAAAAAAGTCCGAAGATGCAGTCCAGAGTGCTATGAATGCTATTTGCAACTTTATGAACCCTTTTACAGTGCCTGACAAAGACCATCTGTACAGCTTGGCTTCTGGAGCACCAGTTGCCGCAGATGTAGAAATCGATGTGCTTAATGCTGAGATAACTGGAATGCGTGCAAAGAATGTCTTCGTAGAAGAGCGGTTTGTGAAGGGGTCTTCAGAGAAGCTGTTTTTTGACCCTATTAAGAAGCAAAGGTTGAAGACGATGGATGCCTCTAACAAGACGGTCAAGCTTACAACATCACAAGGAAAGGTATACTATAGACCGCATTCTTTTTTCCCCAACAATTTGGAAACATGCATCAATTTTACTGATTTCTGGGTTTGTTTGAATATTTGAAATTGTTTCCAAAATAATTTGTGCCATTTATTTTAATCTTTCAGGTTGTCCAATACCGTGAGCAAAGTGATCTTGCCTTTATGCTTCTAGTCAAGTCTCAGCAACTGGATGAGCCTCTGAATCTTGATGAACTGATGAGGTACTCACTCACTCTTGTTCCTCATAGTCTTGGTACAGTGGATGAGGTTTTTTAATAAGACTGATAAAGCTGCCATGCTCCATTTCTTAGTAGAAGATGTTAGAAAAGATGAGCGGTATCCAGATGACGCCATCCACATCCAGGATGGCAATGCACTTTTCCACACTTTAACCAATTTAGCACCAAACTTTGGGGGAATATGCCTGCAAGTATTGGATCATATGGTGGCAAAAAAGAACTTCATCTTTTCTACAGATTGCTACCATACTGATTCAATAAAAGCTCAGGAGAGATTACGCAGGGGAGTTTCCCAGCGCTACTTGGTTCAAGGGCCAGCCACAAGAAAACCAAGTGATTTCAAGTTATTCCTCTCAAATGAGGACAACAAAAAGCAACTATGCCAGCTATTGCTGCGTGTGTGGAGTGGTAATGAACCAGCTTCTCGATTGGAAAGTTGTGGGACAGCTTTGGTCATAGTTGATGGTAAAGCATATGAACTGGAATCGGCAGATGGAGAGGTAAGTTATTATGTTTAAGATGAACTGATACTTGTTTCATTCAACGGAAACTCAGATTGTAACATAATAAAAAATGTCATTATAGATCAAAGCAAAAGAAGTTCATGAACTGAAGTCGAACCAGGAGGAGACAGACACCCGGATTGTACTTTACCTTAAGTATGCTGCCAAAATAGGGTACAAATCAGCTGTGGTCAGGACCCCTTTTCCATGCGTCCTCAATAGAACTGACCATCTATATTGATATTGGCACTGCTAAGAATAGAAAGATTGTAAATGTAACAAAAATGGCAGAGGATATGGGCACGGATAAGTGTAGAATAATGCTAGGCCTGTACGTCTTCACTGGGGAAGATGTAACAAGTTCTTTTAAAGGGAAAGGAAAAGTTGGCCCTCTTAAGAAGTTGCTGTCAAATCCTAGATACCATGAAGCTTTCAAGTAAGATAATTAATTCATTGTGTTGTTAGTATTACCCTAAATGATATACCATTTAAGTTTAACTTTCTAGGTTTTATTAAATGTAAAATTGGCCTTTCAGAAAACTTTGGGATGAGTGGGACATAAAGGAAACAGTCATAAAGGATCTCGAAGCATTCACCTGCCTCATGTATGGACATTCAAAACAAACATCTATTGACACTGTGAGAGGTATTATGCTGTGCAAAATGGTTGGAGAGAATAAACTCCTGACTAGCAAATCAAAGGTTGATCTTTCCAGACTTCCACCATGCAGAGATAACCTAGTCTCACACATTGAACGTGTGAATTATCGCGTTGCACTTTTCAAAAGAGCCAACACGCCCATATTCTGGCACCCAAAGCCTAATGACCCAGGACAAGGTTGGGCCAACAATGACAAGGGCATTTTGGAGCCTGTGTGGTGTAGCAGTCCAGTGCTTCCACCATCATTGACAGACTTAGTTGAAAAAACTGCAGAGGAACTTGAAAACAACGATGAATATGAGGAAGAAATGGAGGAAAGTGATTATGACAGTGATCTTGATGAAAACTAAAATCACAATTTTTCTTGAAATTATTATGATAGACAAGTTGACCAGACATTTTCCAATGATTTTCCTGATTTCAAATAAGTACTTAATGTTCTAGAAGTAGTTTCTACAGTAAAGAGTGCCGGTTGTAGTGTTAGCCATGTTTTTTTTCTGTGTAGGCCGTTTTCTCGCCAAATTTGAGCATTTTCAATGTCAGATTATTAGTATAATATTGCAACCAAATGATTCATTCCATTTTTTTAAAAACTGCATGTATATGTACAGTTTCATTCTTAAAAAGGATAAGTGTGAGGGCCTTTTCATTAAGTTGCAGGATGAGTTGTAAGAGAAAGGGTGGCCGATTTTAGTTTCAGCTACTAGGTCATGACCTTTTGACCTCTGGTAATGTCTATAATGACTTGGTGACATAAATAATGCAATAAACATATTCTACACAGCCATACCTTTCCAATGATACCCTATTTGCATACAAAAACTAATTTTAAACATACAGAAATTAGCTTTAATATCAAATTAAAAAAAAGCTACCTTTAAAAGACAAAAATGGGAAGCTGAACAAAACATTTATGATAAAATATGAATGATTTTGTAAATACAACCATCAAAGATATCAGAGAAACAACATATAAAAAATGTCAAGATTACTACATGATTTAATAAAAGATATACAATTAGAATCCAAAGCAAATCTAAAATGGGCACTTTTAACTAACTCTGATGTAGAATGGACTTGCATATATGATAATAAATTAAAGAACCAAATTGATATGAAAATTCTAAAAATTTAATTATAAGGTGTTGAATGATATCTTTGCCAACAAAATATAACTTATTTAAATGGAAAATTAGTCTTAATTCTGATTGTATATACTGTGGGAATATTCAGGACATTAGCCATCTATTATTTTATTGTCTGGTTAATTGATAATTGTTCCAGTCATTAATTACGTAAAGCAAACACTATCATAAATAGATATTCTCTGATATGAGAAGTAATTGTAACATAAGAAATTAATTATAGATTCAGACAAGCATAAAAGTTGCCAAACCTTCTCTTGCTCAGCAAATAAAAAAGAACAGTTGATTGCTGGTTTGATATTGTAAAATTAACTGTCACTGAGGGGTGTCTTTCACCACAGGATCTAACGAGAATCACCTCCCCGTCAATCGATGCCCAACATCAAAGCAGACGGGAACCATACATCACACCTACCTCTAAATCATTTCACACAGCCGATGGAGAAAAAGTTTCTGCCAGATGGTAGTGTTAGGTTACATTTTTTCAATTAGGAGGCAAACCGTATTCAGAACTGTTGTTATATATATTTAAGAAACTAAATCACACGTTAATTTTGGACAGACCTTTCTTAAGAGATAAAAAGCAGTGCTTAACTTTTCTAAACAGAACATCTCACTACTGAAATCCCACAGGATTCATGCAATAGACAGACTATCATATCGAGCGAATACAGATTTCAACGCACGTTTCCCACTGGCTTAACTGGAGTGATATCACGCATTCAGACGGCCTGGATTGCCTCAGGAATCAGCGCAGTATCAGTGTGCCATAATAGAGCGCCGAGTGCCTTTGTTATTGACAGACAACACCTTAAATACAATATTTGTCAGTCCACATCAACACGTAGATACGTTTATACCATATAAAATGAAGATTGTACAAACAAGTCTCTGACATAACGTGCCCCACGTCTGGACAGGTGTCACATACAGAAAAAAAAATTGTCCAAAGAAACTGTGGAAAACAATAAAAGAACTTGGTATATCAACTAAATCAAAATCTGCATGTAAAATAGGTCTGAAAATGAAAAACTCAGATGAAATCATATTTGATGATGAAAAGTAGCATCTAGCTTCAATACATTTTTCAGTAATATAGCATCTAAATTAGTGTCTGTATCAGTGTACTGCACGGGACTGTGTGGAGTCCCTGCTTGGGACAGTCCTGCGGGACTCCCGTGGGTGGGACTGGGATCCCACGAGATTTTCTCTGGGGAGCGGGTCAGAATGGTCACAAAACTCGTGGGAGTGGGGCGGGAGTGGTCACATTGTCAACTTGCGGGATTTTTGCAGGACATCTTCCCACGACAATCCCGCCGACAATCCCGCAATAGTCCTGCGACAATAAAGCGGTGTGGATTTTGTCAATCCTCATGACACTTAGATATTCATAGTAGTTCGACAATATTTATAATGACACTACAATGACCGTTGAAATCCAATGTCAACTCTTCACAAATCAAGATACATTTAAAATCTTATTGAGAACTATGCTTAATTTAAAAAAAAAATAGATCTTATTGAGAACTAGGCCAATTCACAAGGCTTAGACATTCTCAATTAGCCAATGGTTGATTTGCATAATGCATATTATTACCTTCAATAGTAGTGACCAATGGTTGAATTTTTGTTCCTTGGAGATAATTGTTCCAGTCATTAATTACGTAAAGCAAACACTATCATAAATAGATATTCTCTGATATGAGAAGTAATTGTAACATAAGAAATTAATTATAGATTCAGACAAGCATAAAAAAGTTGCCAAACCTTCTCTTGCTCAAAGCAAAAAAGAACAGTTGATTGCTGGTTTGATATTGTAAAATTAACTGTCACTGAGGGGGTGTCTTTCACAATTACCTCCTATAACTAGTCAGCAAAAATGCTAAGTAAATAAACATAGCTCTTGACCAGTAAACGTAAATAGCAGTAGTCAGGTTAGACCTATGTCATAGTCAGTCAAGTGGTCAGTTAGCCATAATTGCATTGAAAGTAAACAATCACCATTGTTTGCTTAACTGGGCTTTTGTATTCAGTGCAAGTGGTGTCAGTCAAGTGGTCAGTTAGCCATAGGTGAATTACTTTTTTATAAAGAGACAATCAACTGAGATGTTGACCATTAATGTACAGTGAAAATAGTCCATGTGGTATCTCCCCTGTTATGGAAACTTCCCTTATGATATGATATGTATTCATAAAGACTAGCAAGACCCCGTGAAAATCACGGGCAATATCATGGGCAGGAGTACTTTGCAACATTATAGGTTCAGGGAGTACAAAAAAATAATCCCGCTGAAGCAAGTTGCCCCGTATTTCACTTCAGTCTGGAGTGGCCGGCCAGACGAAAGTTGCCATGATGGCGCCGAAGTATTTCTCTTAAATTCCGCCATCTAGACTGAATAGTGGATTAACCATATTGCTAGATACGAGTATAAGATGTCTTTTGTTGGAATAAAATTATATATCATTGGTCCTTTCTCGGATTAATGCCAAATTCGGTTTTTAGAGAATAGACACTACCATGATGTATTCATTCAATCTATACTTCATTTTCTTTGTTTTTAACTGCCATTACTTAGTAGTGCAATAACTACTGAGTGTAGCCATGTAATTCCTGTCAGCATATGCTTGTTCCATAGCCGTCTTGGTGTCATGACCGTACCCCATTAAAGATGAATGGGATTGCTGCTCTGTAACAGGAGCCTAAGAGGGACTGGAATGTCCGGGCTTAAATGTCCGTTAGCAACCGCGAATAGCGGTAGAGGTCTTACCATGCGACATTGGTACTGTAGGTGAACTGACAGGGGCTTCCATTAATAAAATATTACTCCATGTTTGGGTGAGTACACCGGACATTGGTCTATTCAAAGTCAAAACGAGCGTAGTCTGCAGTTTGGGCCGGATATTCACCGTAGACGGGCATCACACGGGAAATTGTAAAGTCGGAACGATCGGTCTGGCAGTCAGGTCATACTATACCAGTTGTAAATTCGTTACTCTGTTTGGAGAATGCGTTCTAATTGTTTTTAGTTACTGGGTGCATGTCTTCTGGCATTTGTACAATGCGGGCAAAGTGAGTTTTGATTACAGCTCAATGGAGCTATTACCATAATTGTTTCCTAATTTAACTGTTTCTGGGTCTTGTGACCTTATCTTATATATTATGTTAGCTTTAATCTAGTTTTCGAAGGCCCACCTTCTGTTGGCTAGGATGCTGGCAGAGAGCGGAGCTATTACCATAATTGTTTCCTAATTTAACTGTTTCTGGGTCTTGTGACCTTATCTTATATATTATGTTAGTTTTTATCTAGTTTTGAAGACCCACCTTCTGTTGGCTAGGATGCTGGCAGAGGGCGTGTAGTACGAGTAGTAAAAATTATATAAGTTGTCTCCGACACTGAGTGTAAAGGATTGATGTACTATCGACCTTGATCACATATTATGTTTCTTGAACTTGCCAGTAAAATTTTATGCTTATCTGTATGCTCAGAACTCAATGCCTATGGTACGCAGTTGCCCCATGTAACCTTAACTTCAGTTTGTGATTAATAAACCAGTTAAAAAGGACTTATCATTCTTCTAATCGCTGGACATACATTGCACTAAATGTAAGTTACTCCACTCTGACTGTAGATCAATAAATGAAGACAAGCCAACAACAATTTACCCATCATATTTATTTTGTCTCCAAATAATGCCAAGTTCTACTGTTAAATTTGTAATGCTTTAACTGCGATTTTATTAGCCGTAAAATATTCTAGTTTTACAGTACTCACAATGAGCAAACCTACATCAAGTCTAGTCTTTTCCACAATGGCAAAGTATGGTGCCTGTAATCAAATAGTTATGTGACAAACTAACCATAATTTACTCATACTGCCCTTCACTAATTGCCAAGTTGTGTCGAGTTTTACTGTTAAACTTGTTAAAACTTCAGCTGCAAAATTGATGACCGCAGAATATTCTAGTTTTACAGTAATCATAATGACCGGACCCGTGGTTCATCTCAACCCTAAATAGTCCATCAGTCAACCAGTCATACGCCCAAGTGTAGTTCAGCTTAATCCGGAATAATCCGTCAGTCGATCCGGTCTTCCCCTTGAGGGTAGTTCGTCCAAATCATGAGTAGTGATCAGGGCTAGTACTTCCTTAAAAACAATGCAAAGATAGAGGAGCGAAAGGTCATATAATCCGACCCCGTGTAATGTCCGGCCCATAGGCAGACATGAGCTCAATAGTCCTAAATCCTCGATGACGCCCTTCGGCGACGACTCTACTACAGCTCTCCGTTCCGGGAGGCCCCTCCTTCGAGTCCCCCGGCTGGCACGTCGAGGTCTCGAGGGAGGGAGCCGCTGAATAGCCGTGAGACAGGCTGGGATGCTTGTCTAGCCGGCATAGGGTAGGCTGGGATGCCTACCGTGCATAAGGTGTAGAGTAGGCTGGGATGCCTACCGTGCAGAAGGTGTAGGGTAGGCTGGGATGCCTACCGTGCATAAGGTATAGGGTAGGCTGGGATGCCTACCTTGCGTAAGGCTGTAGGAGCGTAGGCTGGGATGTCTACCACTCCAGATTTTCGTTGACTCAAGGAGACTTGAGTCGCTTTCGGTCGCGCATGCGAAAAAGGTCACCATCTTATCCAGATCTCTGGTATCAATTCTAGTCACTGCTCCATCATTGCCGGGGCAAGGCCCCGACCTCCTTCCGGGGAGTCCATCAGCGAACCAGCAGGCTTCCCCGACTCCGTATTGTCCTGTCGCCACATTACAGGAAGAGTAGCTCTTCACCTGCTGGTTCCACCGCATCTACATCCAATCGTCGGACTCAGAGTTGGACCCTCATTCACTTTCATCACCAACTCCGAGACTCAGTCATTTCCCTCATCTGAGCAGTGACCCATAAATAATAGCTGCGACTTAACCGTGAACCTAGTCGCATGTCCAGGCTTTTTATCTTCATTGGGGCAAAACATCACCTTCATCATATCACCCGGTTCTGCAGGCCGGACCATCCCCCTGGACGTGCGAATCCATTACAAGCCCCGTTCCCAATACGATACCCTAAATAAATATCACTGTGGCCTCAATAGTACGAACTATACATCAACAACATGTTCTTCGGATGACGAAGTGGGGGCTCTAGCCATATGGGGCAGTGTGGGGCGGTTCCCCCACACTGTCCATCCAACATGAAGAAGATACGGAGGTGGGTCCGGATGAAGAAGCCGGACACCGACAGAGATCCTTATCCCTTCGCGAGGAGCAAGAGCGGTAGCGCGGTCGGGGACCGGCACCGCCGACTTAAGAGGTCGCGTTTTCATCGCTGGGCACTCAGCTGGCCCCTAGACAACAAGCCAAAATGAGCGCCGAGGAGAAGCCTTAGGCCCCGTGAACCAGCTGGGTTACATTTGGGGGCTCGTCCGGGATGAAAAATCTTGCTCTGGCCGCGACTTGCTTGCAACGTATTGATATCCAAAATCAATAGGATCAATAGGGTTGTAATGCAATGTAACGCATCATTTAAACCATCTGTGATTAGTGGTTTAGCGGGCTCCTGTGCTCGCAAACAGCGGACATGGATGGGCGGCAGTCCTCGTTGGGTCGACCCCATCCATGTGCGTTGGGTCTACAACTGTAGCTGTATAGTCTGGATAGTATGGAGTCAAGGCGTCCACTACCATAGTCCAGGACTAGGACAGAGGTCGCCAAGTACTTGGTGGCCGGGAGGGCCAAGAAACCAGTCTCCCACTAAACCGTAGACCGGTACTCGCAGCTCTGTAAGCTGAACTCCTGTTCTCTTTAGAAGAGGGTATCAGAAGAGGATTGTGACAGTGCCATGGATAAGAGAATTCTTGGATGACGGGAACAAGTACTTGTCTGTGGTTCTGTCGTGACTCGGTACGATGAACTCGGTTATCTAGGTTGGGATCTCTAGTGGTTTACGGTTCTTGGCCTCGGCCTTAGGGTGAGGGCCACCCTATTGCCGTTCGCGTCACGGGTAGTTCATGGGAACTACTGGCAGGGCATTGTCTATGTGACTCGTGGCGATGCGAGTTAGACCCCTTTGCATAGGCAGGGTGCACGAAGTGCACCACTATTTGTGTGTGTTGTAATGTCTTTTTATGTAACAATATGATCAAAATTGATCCCTCAGGGTGGGGTAAGAAGCCTATAAGTCTCGGTTTTAGCTGTCATTCCTCAAGTTGCGGAGCCCAACAACACGTTGCGCGACTCCAACTCGATGGGGCCACCGTTCTTACCGGAACTTTGAGAGCTGAAGTAGAACGTCTTAGTATAAAGGGTCAAAATGTGGTTAAACCCTGCATGATATGGCCGCCCTCATAGATCAGTTTTGACCATTCTGTCCGGCGCCGATGATCGCTCGGCTAACAGTGAGGCTCTTATTTCAGAAGAACCATGCTCACAAGGAGGCAGGCTGAAATAAGGAGGCAAGAGAGAGAGGAGAGCGATGAAGAGTATGAAGACTCACTACCTCCCCCCGAAGAAAATGGCCCAGAGCATCTGCCCGGGCCAGTTCCAATACGACAAGTGGTAAGAGAGGAGGTACGGGCTCTTCTAGATCTCCATCCAGATGAACCAGATGAAGAAGTTCAGGTGAGGGATCGGGCCAGAGTGCACCGACCTCGCCAGGCAAGCCCTCCACGTCGGGTTCGACGTCTAGAGGAAGATTATGTGTATGGGGCTGGCGATGCCCCGAGGGAAGATCTTAGCGTCAAAATACGACCTTTTGACCCTAAAGATCAGGATTGGTATGCTTTCAGAGAGCACTTCCTTGCACTAGCTGACCAAGCTCAGTGGTCACAGCGAACAAGAACAACTCGCCTGCTGGGCTGCCTACAGAGTAGTATGACCGGAATCGTAACAGGGCTCCCTAGACCAATTACCTTTGAGATGTTGCTGGAGAGGATGGACGAAATCCATGGTGTCTTCAATGCGAAGGAGGAGGCTATACTGAAGCTACAATCTCTGAGCATGGAACCTAAAGAAAAGATAACCATTTACGCTGAGCGTGTACGCCAGCTGGTCGCCAGAGGTTACCCCAATTTCACAAGGGCAGACCGCGCTGAACAAGAACTGCGATGTTTCATTCAGGGTCTACCGTCCGCTGGTAACTTCCGACGAGAGATGAGGATGAAAGGATTTGTCACTCTGGCTGAAGCAGTGGAGTATGGCGCTCGACTGGAGCAGGTATTGAGCGATGAGCGTCCGAAAGGGCCCCAAGCTAGGGTAGTTGGAGATAGTAAAGAAGAACTGAGCCTTCAACAGATGGTGCAAGAATTAGCAAAGTGGCGGGAGTCCAACGAGAGGCTCATACAAACTGTCCAGGGGCTTCACCTTGGCCAGCGAGGCAGAGCTCAGGGGGGTCCTATCATGTGCTATGCATGTGGACAAGGGGGCCACATGCGGCGTAATTGCCCTAATTTGGCTGGTATGCCATCAAACTTTCCGCCAGCACAGTAGAGGGTCAGTACCGTGCTGGCTGTGACCAACAAGACCCGGATCCAAACGACATATGTTACCCATTTCTCGAATTTCGCGCCGGTTCTGGTCCTACATTGGGGTTGGTTAACCCGAGTGCAAGACCTGAACATGGTTTATATGTAGATTGTACTCTGAAGTGGGGGCTAGGATGCCGTCACGTAAGAGCACTTCTGGATAGTGGTGCCTCTAAGTCTCTTCTCAGCGAGGATGTGTACCTTGCTCTCCCAGAAGAGACTAGGCCTGAATTAATTGAACCTTTCTCCATCAAAGTCACGGTTGCAGATGGCAGTTCAACTGTCTGCCGTGGCAAAGTAATCCTTCCAATCCGAGCAGGAGCGCACACCCATGAAGCCGAGTTCCTAGTTGGAAAGTGGTCAGACCAGGCTATTCTAGGAGTGGAGGATCTGGTCGCCCTTAATATGTCCATTGATTTTGGCTGTCTTCAAGCGGCTTGTGGCGGGGAATGGGTTCCCCTCAGCGATGGCCAAGGTAAATGGATCGCATGCTCTGCGCGAGCTTCCACGACCTGTACAATCCCCGCTCGATCCAGTTGTGTCGTGCCCTCTAGGCTGATGGGGTCAGACTCCCTTCAGGGCAAAACTGGGGTGCTCTTGCTGACACCATGTGAGGAGCCGGAAATTGATGCAGATGTAACGGTATGTCCTGCTCTACACCTACGTGGGTGCTCGGACATACCGGTAGCCGTAGTAAATCCCATGAGTGAGGACGTAGTCATAGAGGAGGGAAGTATGATCGCCTCAGTGTGTGAACTGACGGCGGACCATCCGTGCTGGGAGGAAGAGGAAGAAGAGGAAGAAGACCACTTAGTGCGCTCAGTCGAAGTACAGCAGAATGTATCTCCAGAGTTGAGGGCCGAGGCGGAAAAGTTGCCTGTCCATGTACAGGAACTGTACCTTAACAGTGTTGAACATTTAGACGTGGGCCAGCGAGAAGAGCTGGCAAAGCTGCTTGATGAGTTTCAGGATACGTTTTCCCGTGACAACTATGATCTGGGTTGCACGGACCGAGTGCAGTTCCAAATGGATACTGGCGATCACCCACCTATCAAACAAGCCCCAAGAAGACTAAATCCGCAAGCTGCACAGGCTGCAGATGAAATTATCAAAGAACTGCTCCTCCACAGGCTAATAGAGCCTTCTGACAGCCCCTGGGCCTCACCCATCGTCATGGTACGACGGAAGGATGGTCGATACCGCATGTGTATCGACTTCCGTAAAGTCAATGATGTGACACAAAATGTGCAAGCTTGGCCCTTGCCGAGGATCGATGACACCCTAGACAGTCTGGTGGGGAACGAGTTCTATTGTACGAACGACCTAACAGCTGGCTATTGGCAAGTACCTATGGACCCTGAGAGCAAGCGAAAGACGGCCTTCGTCCACCGATCAGGGCTATACCATTGGAATCGCAAACCATTTGGCGTCACCGAGGCTCCAGGCGTTTTCTCGAGAATGATGGCTGAGTTGTTAAGGGATATGCTGCACGAAAAACTCATGGTCTATTTGGATGATGTGATCTTATTTGGAAAAACAGTGCAAGAGACTCTGTCAAGGTACCGGGAGTTTCTGGGAAGGATGAAACTTGCGAACTTGAAACTCAAGCCATCCAAATGTGTGCTGTTCAAGAAGGAGGTGACGTTCTTGGGCCATGTAGTGAGTAAGGAGGGTGTAGCCACGGACCCGGCTAAGATCGAAGCTGTCCGGGGCTGGAAGGTACCTTCTAAGAGAAGGGAGGTGAGAGGGTTTTTGGGCCTAGTGGGATACTACCGTAATTATATCCCTAACTGCTCGACCATTGCCAAGCCGCTGACAGAGCTGACATCCCCAAAGGTCCCCTTTTCGTGGACTCTGGAATGCCAACAAGCCTTCGAGATGTTGAAACAGAAATTGACAGAAGCACCCATACTAAAATACCCGCGTGGGGATGGCCAATTTATCGTGGACACGGATGCCAGCGACACTGGACTGGGAATAGTGCTGTCCCAGGTCCAGGATGGGCAAGAAGTGGTGATAGCATATGCGAGCCGTACCCTCAGCCCCGCGGAGGCGAACTATTGCTGCACCAGGAGAGAGCTTCTCGCCATTGTACATGGTTTGAGAGTCTTCAAATCGTACCTTTCTGGTCGCCATTTTCTCGTCCGTACAGACCACAGCTCTCTGCGCTACCTTCACAACTTCCGTTCCCCTGAGGGACAGCTCGCCCGTTGGATCGACTGGCTGCAATCTTTCTCATTCACCATCCAGCACAGGCCGGGTGCAAAAAATGGACACGCCGATGCCCTCTCCAGGAAGGGGGATCCGTGCGAAGGTAAAAAGTGCATGTGCAAGGTGTTTAGCGAACTCGAGTACGACCCTCCAGTCGTCATGGAGTGCGGAGGTGCCTCAGACGTAGGCGTCCAGGTTACACCAGGTGCTGACATCCCAGCTGTGCGTACCTCAAGGCTCACTTTACGAGAAGCTGGCGATAGTCCCCTTCCAACAGCTGCCCAGGGTGCACAAACAATGTCAGTAAATGAGTCCCTTAGTGCGGAGACCGCAGTAGCCACCCCAGTGAGAGCTCTGGTAGTCAATTGGTCAGCTGGTCAATTGAATAAGGATGAGATCACTCTCTTCTATTCGGGTTCCAGTCCTTTGAGCAACTTTTATCCCTGCCTCTTCAGGGGTCTCGATGGACACTGGTATAACTGCTCGGAGCAGTATTACCAGTGTGCAAAGGCACAGGCATTTGGTGATCGCGTCACGGCTCGCAAAATCATGCAGTTAACCGTGCCAAGGCAGATAAAGGCAATGGGCCAGAAAGTAAGGGGTTTTGACCCGAGGAGCTGGGATCTGATAAAGTTCGATCGATTAAAAGAAGC
Organism: Streblospio benedicti; assembly: GCA_019095985.1. NCBI lineage: Eukaryota > Metazoa > Annelida > Polychaeta > Spionida > Spionidae > Streblospio > Streblospio benedicti. The sequence goes on from CM032661.1 coordinate 38,551,816, forward strand.
CTGTTTGCTGAAGTTCAGCCAAAACCCAGCCCTGGCCCATCACCTATTGCATGGCACAAATGAACAGCTGGCTGAAGCGAGTCCCACGGACGCATATTGGGGCATTGGCTTGAGACTAACCGATCCCGCCGCGTTGGATCCCTCAAAGTGGAAGGGCCAAAATCGCATGGGTCAGGTGCTCAAGGAGGTCCGTGACCGGTTACGAAAGGATTCGTTCTGCCTCTCTCGAGTTGTCAGCATCCAGCCGCTGTGGTCACTGTCAGAGGTCCGGGAAGCCCAACTGGAGGATGAGGATATCGCACCAGTCCTGACTAGGTTGGAGGTCTCCGCGGCCCAACCGCGATGGGCTGAAGTCTCAGCTTGGAGCCCTGTCAGCAAGAGAATACTTGGCCAATGGGACCAACTACGTTTGAAGGATGGCGTGTTGAGGGTGTGGCACACAGAGTCTAAGAAAGGGTGGCACCAGCTCGTGCTGCCAGGGAAGTTTCGCGATGAAGTGTGCACGGTAGCTCATGACGCGGGACCGTCGGGCCATCTGGGAGTGGACAAAACTCTGCTGCGGGTTCAAACACGATTCTGGTGGCCAGGAATGAGAGGGTATATCACCCGGTGGGTCCGTACCTGCATGCCCTGCCAACGGCGGAAGGGCCCTCAAGCAAAATCCAAGGCTCCTTTGCAGAAATATGTCGTGGGCGCAGTGGGAGAACGCGTCGCTTCAGATATGGTTGGGCCTTTCAGCGAAACAAGGAGACGTAACAAGTATATCGTGGTGTTCATCTGCTATTTTAGCAAGATGGCTGTTGCAGTTCCCATTCCAAATATGAAGGCCACGACAGTGGCGCGTGCCTTGCTGGAACGTTGGGTATGCTACTTTGGGTGTCCACTGGAATTACACACTGATCAGGGCACGCAATACTGTAGTCAGGTCTTTGAGGGACTCTGCAGCATGCTCGGCATAGAGAAAACTCGTACCACCCCCTTGCGGCCTCAGGGTGACGGCTTGTGTGAACGGTTCAACCGCACTCTGGTCGATATGTTAAACTGTGTTGGCGGCGATTATCCATATGAGTGGGACATTCTTGTCCCAGTCGTTACCATGGCCTACAACTCATCGGTGCAGGAGTCGACAGCTGAGACTCCCAATGCTATGGTCTACGGCCGTGAGCTGTGCTTGCCATTGTCGCTACTCGACCCTGAGTGTGAGGCGTCTGAGCGTGCGAAGTTGAATTCATCCGCGGAATATGTCATGTGGCTGCGGGCGAGGATCGAGGAAATCCACCATCTTGTCCGAAGCCACCTCCAATCAGCCGCGTTGAAACAGGAAAAATCCTACAACAACCGTCTCCACTACCGGAACTATTCTCCTGGTGACTTAGTGCTGTACCGCTATCCTATCAAGGGCAAGCAACCAAAGGAAAATTGCCCTCGCTGGAAGGGACCCTACGTGGTCATTGAGCGTCTCTCGGCAACTGTTTATCGGATACAGGAGAAACCCAGGTCCGCTAGTAAGGTTGTAAACCATGATATGATCAAACCAGCGGTGGTGAGGACCCCACCGGACACTTCTTGGATCCACCGCCTGCCAAAACCACACACCTCCATGCCAGAAGATGAAGTGCCACTGGGACCTGGATCCGCTAATGGGCCAACACCTGGCCCTAGTGAGACCCAAGATTAAGACGCTCTTAACACACCTCGAACTGAGATACGGTCATGACCCAGGGTGGTATCGGAAGTTGTGGCCCGGGTCAGGAGTTGGCTAGGATGCTGACTCGCAGACCGTCTCTCCTGCCCAAGTCGGCTAGGATGCTGATTCAAACCGTCTCCCAGGGCCGGAGCTGGCTAGGATGCCAGCGCTTGCCCAGCCCATCGCCCGTGTGGGATATGCTTAAAATAATCGTCGCTCGCCGACCATTTCAGATGAGGCAAGCTAGTTGCAAGAATCTTGGGCCAAAGCCCAAGACAGTGTTTCTCACCGTCTATCGGTGCCCGATATGTGCGTGGACGAGTCTCGCGTCAGGCAAGGGCCGATTCAAGCAACATCGGCGCGTCAGACATGGCCTCTCCGGCCCAGTAGGTTCGTTCAAGCAAGTTGTTGCTCGACCTAAGGCCTCCATCAGACGCTGCCCCGATTGCGACTACCAGTGCTTGTCGCGCCGAGAGCTGGCGAAACATCGGGCTACCTTTTGCGGGGGTGACCACCTTACCAGATCGAGACGGCTGCCCCCCACGCAAGCTTCTCGACCCTCAAGGGCAACCCACCGCTGCTATACGTGTCATGAAGCAGACATGCCAGGAGACTCAGATGGGGTCACGGTCATGAGGTCGGCGCAATCGGCTGGCCACGACGCTCTCCGGGAACGTCTGGAAACTTTGACGCTGGAGGACGTAACAGACATAGAGTAGGCTTGGTGGTAGGTGATGGGAACAGGTAAGTATCAAACCATTTTTTTTTTTTTTGAAGCAGCATCCGCCCTGGATGGGGTGCGGTCATCTAGCTACTGAGACGATACTAAAATTTTGCTCTGATACATATAGACGTTTGTTCCCTGTTGGTCACAATCAGTGTGAGTGGGTATAAAGATATGTGGGTGTATATAATGTGTGTAAATGTATTAGGCGTTGATGGAACCTAAGTTGCATATAAAAAAAAAAAAAAAAAAAAAAATGGTGATATTAGGTAAGAAAACATAAGGGGTAGGTAAAATAGATAATAAATAATGAGGGAGATACATTTGGATGGAATGAAGCACGGGGAGTGGCAATGGAAGCTCGATCGGCGGGCCTGAGTGTTAAAACTAAATCAAAGTAACTGCTTATCTTCAGATGGAGTTCAAAGTGTGCCAGGAGAGGGGCTGCGGCGTAATGCTCCCGTCAGGGAAAGACAGCGGAACAAAAGCGGCTCGTCACCTGCACAACCATCTTCACCACCACCTGAAGACCTGGTGTATGGAGTGCAAGCGCTGCTGCCGCCAGTTCGCACCAATTAGTCAGGAAGCCCGCCGAGACCACGCCGAGAGATGCCCGGGGGAGTGCCCTCGAGTCGAGTTGGGGTTCACGTGGGTGAGCCTCTTCGCGTGCCCCGACTGCGACTTCACCGCGGCCGCCCCCAGCACCATGATGGTGCATTACTTTCGCCACATGCACCGTCCGCCCCTGGATGTGGGAACAATGACTTGGTGGCGAGAGGTGGAGCGACAAGGAGGGCTCGTCAACTGGGCTGGCTGCACCGTCAAGTGTGTAGCCCCTGCGGGCCCACGCTCCAGCCAGGGCGCTGCTGGTCGGAGTGGGGGTGGCTGGGATGCTGCTCACCCCCGATCAGCCTCGAGGCCATATGCGGCCAGATCCATGCCGCGCCGCCAGGCACAGGCCACAGGACGAGCGGAGGCTAGAATGCCTCCGTGCCGCCAGCCAGAGGAGGCTAGGATGCCTTCCCCTGGCCAACAAAGGGCACCAGAGGGGATGGGAGTCCCATCATCCACCTCCCGGGACGCTAGACGTTCCCCCTCGGTCCCTGCTGCTGAGGCTAGGATGCCTCCACGCAAGCAGGCTGAGACGGAGAGTCCCGCGTTTGCCTCCAGGGACGTCCGTTACTTCCCCCCGGCACCCCACGCTGAGGCTAGAATGCCTCAGCCAAAACAGCGGAGACGGGAGCCCGAGGAGGCTGGGGGAAAGAGGAAGAAGGCCCGCAGAGAAGAAGAGACAGCGCCGCTGGTCCCGGGACAGTACCCGGATCTCCCGGAGCTCTCCAGGGAGGGGGCCCCACCGGCCACGGAGTTTGTGCACATGGTGGCCCAGGGCCGCAGCCGAGCAGTCCCCCTTCAACGGATCCGCCGAGACCTGGAGGACCTGGGGGTTGCCGCCCACGTGCACCGGGGCGAGCTGCAGGGGAAGGAGGTGGCCCTGATATCCCTCCAGGGTGCGCGGCCTCAACCCTCCAAGGTGGCTGCCAGCATCAACTGCGTCAGGTCCCTGGGGTGGTACGTCCGGGAGACCGAAGCAGGCAGCACCACCCAGAACTTTCGGCTGGCCAAGGGAGGAAGGGCCAGCAGGCCAGCCGGACCACCCCACGTGCCAGCCGCCACGGCGACCAAGCAGGCCACCTGTGAGACCCCGCCACAGGACGCTGGCCCTACACTGACCAACAGCGGCGCCCCACCACAGGATGCTCCCCCTGCATCGACCGCCGGTAGTACCCCGCCACCAGAGACCCCGAGGTCAGCCCCAGCCGGATCGTCGGACCAGCAAGACGTTCCCCCTACCGCGAACGCCGGCCCTCTGCCTGACTGTCTGGGTGTGACCATGACCCAGATAGGCGGGGACCTAATACAATTGGACCTTGTGGGGCGAATGACCGTCAAGGCGGAGGCGGCTAGGAAGGCCATTGAACAGTGCGGGGGTGATGTCCGCCGAGCCGCACGGCTATTGGCCCAGCCCTCATCAGTGGAGGTGGAGGACTTGATGGAACAAGAGTGGCCTTAAGTGCGACCTGTTCGAGAGGTCTGGGCTAGTTCGCCCTAGACCCCTCAAGTGTTTTGTAGTGGTGTGCTTGTGCCTGGGCAGCGGATCCGGTTCCATCTGGGAGATCTGGGCTGGTTCGCCTGGTTCTCTCCAACTCCTCTAGTGCTGTGCAGGTGCCTAGGCAGCAGACCCGGTCGTGTTCAGGAGGTCTGGGCTAGTTCGCCCACACCTCCTGAGCGCGTCTTTATTCATCTCATGAATCCCTACCATGTAAAAAGTGTACCTAAAATGTAAGATAAATGCTTATTGTGGATGATCTGACTGCCCGACCGGTGCGACTAGAGTTTTATGAGGAGCAAGCTCCTTTTCTTAAGGGGGGGGTGGTGCAGCGCCGGCTGCTTGTGTTAACCAAATCCCGCTGAAGCAAGTTGCCCCGTGTGATGCCGTTTCGTTCTGCGTTTTAAAAAAATGACGTCATCGGCAAGTTAGCCGCGAAAACGAGTACTGCGGAAAAACGAGAACGAGGTAGTTGTGTAGAGTCTCGCTCGATAGGAACCATTTTTGAAAGTGTCAGATTTTTTTTAGCTATATTTCGCGCGTTGACAGGTAACTATCGTTTATTAAGTAGAACATAATGTGGGGCAGTTTCCCCGCATTGTAACTAATGACACAGGCAGTGAAGTTTCTCGTTTTTTGTACCAAAATATTTCACTTCAGTCTGGAGTGGCCGGCCAGACGAAAGTTGCCATGATGGCGCCGAAGTATTTCTCTTAAATTCCGCCATCTAGACTGAATAGTGGATTAACCATATTGCTAGATACGAGTATAAGATGTCTTTTGTTGGAATAAAATTATATATCATTGGTCCTTTCTCGGATTAATGCCAAATTCGGTTTTTTAGAGAATAGACACTACCATGATGTATTCATTCAATCTATACTTCATTTTCTTTGTTTTTAACTGCCATTACTTAGTAGTGCAATAACTACTGAGTGTAGCCATGTAATTCCTGTCAGCATATGCTTGTTCCATAGCCGTCTTGGTGTCATGACCGTACCCCATTAAAGATGAATGGGATTGCTGCTCTGTAACAGGAGCCTAAGAGGGACTGGAATGTCCGGGCTTAAATGTCCGTTAGCAACCGCGAATAGCGGTAGAGGTCTTACCATGCGACATTGGTACTGTAGGTGAACTGACAGGGGCTTCCATTAATAAAATATTACTCCATGTTTGGGTGAGTACACCGGACATTGGTCTATTCAAAGTCAAAACGAGCGTAGTCTGCAGTTTGGGCCGGATATTCACCGTAGACGGGCATCACACGGGAAATTGTAAAGTCGGAACGATCGGTCTGGCAGTCAGGTCATACTATACCAGTTGTAAATTCGTTACTCTGTTTGGAGAATGCGTTCTAATTGTTTTTAGTTACTGGGTGCATGTCTTCTGGCATTTGTGCAATGCGGGCAAAGTGAGTTTTGATTACAGCTCAATGGAGCTATTACCATAATTGTTTCCTAATTTAACTGTTTCTGGGTCTTGTGACCTTATCTTATATATTATGTTAGCTTTAATCTAGTTTTCGAAGGCCCACCTTCTGTTGGCTAGGATGCTGGCAGAGAGCGGAGCTATTACCATAATTGTTTCCTAATTTAACTGTTTCTGGGTCTTGTGACCTTATCTTATATATTATGTGTTTTTATCTAGTTTTGAAGACCCACCTTCTGTTGGCTAGGATGCTGGCAGAGGGCGTGTAGTACGAGTAGTAAAAATTATATAAGTTGTCTCCGACACTGAGTGTAAAGGATTGATGTACTATCGACCTTGATCACATATTATGTTTCTTGAACTTGCCAGTAAAATTTTATGCTTATCTGTATGCTCAGAACTCAATGCCTATGGTACGCAGTTGCCCCATGTAACCTTAACTTCAGTTTGTGATTAATAAACCAGTTAAAAAGGACTTATCATTCTTCTAATCGCTGGACATACATTGCACTAAATGTAAGTTACTCCACTCTGACTGTAGATCAATAAATGAAGACAAGCCAACAACAATTTACCCATCATATTTATTTTGTCTCCAAATAATGCCAAGTTCTACTGTTAAATTTGTAATGCTTCTAACTGCGATTTTATTAGCCGTAAAATATTCTAGTTTTACAGTACTCACAATGAGCAAACCTACATCAAGTCTAGTCTTTTCCACAATGGCAAAGTATGGTGCCTGTAATCAAATAGTTATGTGACAAACTAACCATAATTTACTCATACTGCCCTTCACTAATTGCCAAGTTGTGTCGAGTTTTACTGTTAAACTTGTTAAAACTTCAGCTGCAAAATTGATGACCGCAGAATATTCTAGTTTTACAGTAATCATAATGACCGGACCCGTGGTTCATCTCAATCCTAAATAGTCCATCAGTCAACCAGTCATATGCCCAAGTGTAGTTCAGCTTAATCCGGAATAATCCGTCAGTCGATCCGGTCTTCCCCTTGAGGGTAGTTCGTCCAAATCATGAGTAGTGATCAGGGCTAGTACTTCCTTAAAAACAATGCAAAGATAGAGGAGCGAAAGGTCATATAATCCGACCCCGTGTAATGTCCGGCCCATAGGCAGACATGAGCTCAATAGTCCTAAATCCTCGATGTCCTTCGGCGACGACTCTACTACAGCTCTCCGTTCCGGGAGGCCCCTCCTTCGAGTCCCCCGGCTGGCACGTCGAGGTCTCGAGGGAGGGGGAGCCGCTGAATAGCCGTGAGACAGGCTGGGATGCTTGTCTAGCCGGCATAGGGTAGGCTGGGATGCCTACCGTGCATAAGGTGTAGGTAGGCTGGGATGCCTACCGTGCATAAGGTGTAGGGTAGGCTGGGATGCCTACCGTGCATAAGGTATAGGGTAGGCTGGGATGCCTACCTTGCGTAAGGCTGTAGGAGCGTAGGCTGGGATGTCTACCACTCCAGATTTTCGTTGACTCAAGGGACTTGAGTCGCTTTTCGGTCGCGCATGCGAAAAAAGGTCACCATCTTATCCAGATCTCTGGTATCAATTCTAGTCACTGCTCCATCATTGCGGGGCAAGGCCCCGACCTCCTTCCGGGGAGTCCATCAGCGAACCAGCAGGCTTCCCCGACTCCGTATTGTCCTGTCGCCACATTACAGGAAGAGTAGCTCTTCACCTGCTGGCTGCTTTTGCATTATCCTTGTTGGTATACAGTGACGCCTTGATAACTGTCGTACCGTTGTTAGTAGACCTTTTAATGAATGTACGACGACGTTTAAACCTTGACGAATCCGACTCCCCCATCACACCTGCGACAGTTAATGCTCAAATTTGTGAGGCGTTGGGTTTTGAGACCGTAGATACAGCCATTCAACGGCTATCGCGTTTGACATACGAGCGTGATTACTCTGAGTTTATCATACGCGATACTATGGACGACCAACTTGTGCCGAACATAACTGCCGCTCAGGCGGAAGTTGAGGCACTCATAAATGCATTGGACCAAACACGTAGGGAACTTAAAGACCTACGTGATACCCTCATGTCCACCCCAACCCTCAAACATGCTATAGAGTGTGGTTGTTTGTTGTGCGTGTCGGCTAGGCGCATGAAAGGCAAAATAAACGCCTTGGAAAAGCTGGAATGTGATCAAAATATCACATTACGTGACAAGAAGCAGGCTTTGAAGGAGTTGACCGCGCTGATGATGTCATCGGTGGCCGATACGCCGGCTGCTGCATCCTCAGCACAACCTGATTTCTCCACGTTCTCGAGGCTTGCAAACCCTACCGACCTGAGACGGGATTCAGACGGTCCCACCCGCCATGCTCATAGTACTCCCCAAATGAACCCTGATGTGCGTCCTAAACACGAGGAGTCCCTGGACGAGCTAGCTGACCTGTACGGGGACCCATTCGCGCCCCAATTCCAACAGACCCCTGCACAAACCGCCAGACCCCTGTTACCCTCTCGAATCGAACCCGCCAGTCAAAGTACGCAGTCATCAGACAGTGAAGGTGGTGTAGCCCGGCATGAAGCCACCAAATCTGTGCATTTTAACTTATCGACCCATTCAGGGTTAGCTGCAGCTGGTGCCGGCGGTGACGGCGATGGCAGTGGTGACGACACAGGCGCTAGCGATAGCGACAGTGACTCGGACACGAACACGGTACGTGATGGTACTGCCCCATCTGACGGGCCTGTGAGTCCTGATAATGACCAACCCGGTTCTCAAGAGAACCTGATGCCCCCGGGGTGATAACGTTAGCTTGTCTAGTGTCGCCACCACCCCGACCAATGTCGACACAGGGGGAACCCCACCCTCTGAGGCAGAGGCTATGCCCATAACAGACGTGACGCCAACTAACACGGTTGGTGCCGGTAGGGGACGGACGCCCCACCGGTTACCAAGGGAACCCTGAGGGCGCTTTTGATATATGGGATCACCATCAGGACCTTGACCCACGGCTAATAAGGGAATGGTTTGCCGGACCCTCCCAGAGCATATTTGATTCACCGCCTTCCAATCATGCAAGGTCACGCAGCCGCTCGCCACACGGACGCCATGATCAAGGCGAGAATGGCGACACACGGCAACACCAACATCAGCACCCCCCCCCCCCCCGTCCTCGTGTACCCCTGGGTAACCCAGGCCCGCAGCCAAACCCCCACCCCACCTCAACCACGACGTACCATCGAGACGGTGGTTCAAGTCATCACCTTACACCCCCTGGACGGGATCTGCACCGCCCTGGTTCCCCTACCCAATGTCTCAGCGACCAATCCACCTCGACCGCCCGCCAGAAGCAAGTCGGTTCCAGCAAGGCGATCTGCTGACACACATGACTTGCGTAACGTAGACGATAGGCCTGATGATTCTGCACTGGACCTTACGTATGGGACGAATGAGCCACGAGACTCGTCGAGACACCGGCGCCAAATGGAAGTGGATCACATCAGAAGCCTGCTGGTTGAACAAGAAAGGCTAAACCGCCTCAGTGATGAACAGAATTCGCTCAGGTCACGTCGTGATGAGGAACTTCGCAGGGCGCGTGAGGATGAAGAAAGACGGCTGAGAGACCGTGAAGATTGGTTGAGACTCATGCGGTCACGCGACACTCACCTCCCTATGACGGAACAGCGCCCCGCCATGCGATCGTCACAGCATGACACCCGTGGGCGGGCACGCAATGACTCTCCGATGCGCGGCGTCCAGGGCCAACAGCACCGCCCATCACGCCAGTTTCATGGTTTACAGTCCGGGGCAACTGATATGCCTCAACAGCCGGCCACACAGAGGGGAGCCGCGCGACCACCCGTGACACACCTCCAGGGTTCAGACAGCGGTCAGGGTGCCCAACCTGCGCCTGCCAGAAAGAATCACCCCCGTGAAAGACCCCATTCATACGCTGGGCCTTCTGCCACGGATTACGCCAGAACCATCGAGGAGGAAGGTGCTATACGTGCCGCGGACATCGCAAACGACAGGCTGGAACAGTTTGCGAGGTTGCAATTCGAGCAAGCCCAGGCGTATAATACGTCTGTGGGTACCATTTCTAACTCTTTAGCACAGCTGGCCGCTAGGCTTGACACCACCGCGGCTGATAATACTGCGCCATCCATTAGGGAGGCACGCAGTGTGATACGCCCACATGCCCCCACCCCTGCCAGGTTCTCAGGCAGCGACAAAGATGATCTGGCGTTGTTTCAGCAAAGCTTAAACAATCATTTTGCTTTAACCAACATGACAGAAGCACAGAAAATTAGCTATGTGCAGTTGTTGCTGGAGGGCCCTGCCTTGCGCGTGGTGATGAGCGCGCCTGCACATGAGCGTGCCTCATATGAGAAAATCATGGAAACGCTAGCTAGATATTTCAGCAAGTCTGCCATGGGCGGTAATAGCTTGAGGAACTTGCTTGGCAGGAAGATGAAACCGGGTGAGTCGCTGTATAGCTATTACAACGATTTGCTGGCCTTTTGTGACCACAGTAGCATAAAAGAGGAAGTGTCTCGGGTAGCGTTCTTCATTAACGGCTTGGATGACACCTTGGCTAACCTTGTGACAGCAGCGAAACCCAGGACAATGCACGAAGCGTATAGCATTGCCAACGCACTACACTCAAGGCAACCGAATCCGGCAGTGAACGCTGTTGTAACCGGCGATGTCCAGCGCCCAAGACCGCAATCAGCGGGCGCTGACCGCGCAGGTCCGGCCATAATATCATCAAACATGGTTTGCTGGACATGTGGTGAGACAAATCACATAGCAAAGTTCTGCCCGAACGGTCGTAATGACTTAAACAGACCACGCCCCAACACGACCGGCAGCCAGCAGAGGTATGGGAACAATCAACAACCATATCAGAATAGATACCCTCAACGCCCTCCGAATCCAGGACAGTCGTTTCCTGGTCCACATAACGTACAACAGCCTACTGCAGGCGCGAACCCTTATTGCACCCGTTGTGGGGTCGCACATGTGTTTGGTAGCCATACCGTGGCCTTTAATGGAGGTCCACGCCGGCAGCCACCCACCCAGCAGCGTTATGACAGAAATTTAAACTAGAAAAGGTCTCTATGGTCGCACACACACCAGAGACTGTTAATTGTAACTTAATTGACGTGTGCAAAACTGATATTGTTTATCCTGTCAATATGGTTGGAAGTAATTTGTTGAAAATATCGATTTCAGGACATAAATTCATAGCTCTGCTGGACAGTGGTAGTGACATCTGTGTGATCCCTTCTCATATTTTATTAACCATTGACCCTGATATTACATATCCAGCCGGTGATATTCCTCATCTGTCTATACGTGCTGCTGGTGGTACACATCACTCCATATCTGGTATGCATAAAATTACATTCTTGGTGGGTGACATGCCATGTACGGCGGATTTCTATGAGGTACCACATGTTGACAAGATTATACTGGGTTGTACATTTATGGAACAGTATAAAGTTATATTAGACTTTGATAAGAAATTGATAACTATACCGTCTTATGTAAAGATAATCCACGAGCCGGATATTATATGCAATAGTATTCACCCTGGGAGCTGTCAGCTCGTGAAGGGAAGGGTGGAGTCTCCACACCTAGACCTATGCCAAACCGATGGCTTACTCGTGGAAATACCAAATACCAAACTAAGTAATGGCAAAATGGCCATAAAAGGCGCTATAGCCGCCATTTGCGACGGGGCGGTTCCCTTGCTAGTAAGCAATATATCATTGGAGACAATAGAATTAGACGATGAAAATTTTGAACTACAAGCAGAAATCATGGACGAAAATTTTTGTGTGTTAGACATATGTGAAATAGCATCTTCATCCCAAAATGTACAGCCTCAGTGTAATCAGATAGAGATAGATAAGACCAAAGAAAACGTGGAGACACCACCAACACCTCAGAACGATTTCCATATAGAGGGACCACGCTATTTTGGCCCTGGCAATATTTATACCTTCCCTGATCACGGAAGGGTAGATCCACCAAAAACAAACCCTCATCGTACCATAACAGAAGAGCAATTACAAGCCAGTATTGGGGATAAGAAACCGACTGATCTGATGGATTTTGACTCAACGGCAATACAGGGCGAGGTTTTGGACCAATGCAAGCAGGTCATAGATAATTACACCAAGTGTTTTATAATGTCTGATATTGATTTTGGTTACAATGCAGATTATCCGTTGAAAATCACCCTGAAAAAGGGCATGGAAACCCCAACAGCCTTACGTCCATATCGGCTTTCCCCACAGCAAGTAGAAATAGCGCGAGAACAGCTACAAAAATGGGAAAACTTAGGAGTCATTCAAAGTTACCTCAGCGCCTGGAATCATCCGGCCTTTTTGGTACGTAAAAAGTTTAACAAATCTCATCAACACCTGCCTGAGTATCAGAATGCAGATTTTGAATACAGACTAGTAATTGATTTCAGAAATCTGAATTGTCGTGTTGCTTTTACGTCATTATGTACCCCGTCCGTGGACGAAACCTTGGACGCGCTAGGCCACATGGTTAACAACCTTAAAAGGGAGTGTGACGTAATCATATATAGCGAAATCGATTTGCCATCCGCTTACTACCAACTTGCAGTGGCAGAAGACTCCATTGAATACCTAGCATTCAAGCTAGGTGACGAAATAAGGGACTTTAAAGCTTTCGTAACGCTTCCTATGGGCTTCCGGTACTCGTCCAGCTTACTCTATCTTGTGATGGGAAGATACCTGGGGAACATGGCTAGGCGCAACCTAACGTACTACGCTGACGACCTCGTTTTAAGTAGTCCCCTTAAATCGTCCCAATACAGCTACTATCAGATTGTTGCAGACCTGGACGAATTTCTAAGAAACATAGCACGAAGCGGTCTGAAGCTGCACCCCTCCAAGATGAAGATAGGCGTATACGAAACAAACTTCCTAGGTCATCAAGTAACAGGAGAAGGTATGTCAATCTCACCCAAGCATACACGCGCTATCAAAACTTTTAAACCTCCCTGCGATAAATCAGAATTGGTACGATTTTTAGGATTGGTGAACTATTTCAACAAACATCTTAAAGATAGGGGACATTTGATCGGTCCCCTCACGAAACTAATGAAGAAAGACCAAGCATACGAATGGGGTGCGGAACAGCAAGAATGTTTTGAAAAGATCGTGAGTATACTCACTGGAAGTGGCATACTTGGTCACCCTGATTTTAAAGAAACTTTCTTCCTCATGACTGATGCGTCTTCAAGGGCCATAGGGGCGGCTTTAGTACAGAAACCTCCAGACAAGCTGATGAGAGTCATAGGGTACTACGGGGTGGCGCTCAGCAGAGCTCAGTCAAAATACAGTATATCCTGCTTGGAACTTTTAGCAGCGTGTAAAGCCATGCTGCACTTCAAGTTTTATCTCAGCGATGTACATTTCGTGTTACTGACAGACCATGCTAGCTTACGTCAAATCTTGACACAAACTAACAACAATCCCTTGTTAAGAAGATTGTCATTGACCATCCAAAATTTCCAATTTACAATAAGACACGTACCCGGCACCACCCTGAAGCTACCAGATGCCTTGAGCCGTACATGTTATATCAAAGAGTATGATTTCGACTGGGAACAAGCTATCGAACACGGAATACTGCTAATGACACCGCAGCAGAGAAAAGACGCCCAAGAAGAACTAGAACATGAGGATACAACCGAGGACGCTCCAATGCCCGCGAGTTTATTTGAACAATTACACCTTCCCATTTCTGAGCGTGAAGTGCGAGTGGTAACTAGAGGAAAGTCGAGGGCGGCTGCTCAAGATTTGACGGGTACCAGTAAAAATCCACTCGAGAATACTACACCTCTTGATAGCACACCAACAGAGAGCGAACTCAACACCTATCTCCCAGACCCTGATAAACCGTTACTTCATCATAACATCTGCGGTAAAACCTCAACAGAAATCGTGGAGGAGGCACGCAAAACCCGAGAAAAACTGGCCTCAGGGGGAGATACACGCGATTGGGAAGTCCTCCAAGACCTAGACGTTGATATCTGTGAAATGAAAGACTTTTTGAAAGGGGACTATATACAAAATAGAGAGCTAGCCGCTTACATGCGTAGGAATAGGGATGATTACGTCATTTTGAATAACATTTTATGGCATATGGAAATGAAGAACCATCCCCTTGATGAATACGTTTTCCAAGTAGTGGTTCCTCAGGACGAAGCCTTACCCATCGTAGCACGAGTCCACGCAGGACCCACGAACATTCACTTAGGAATGAACAGAACCCTAAGGAAGTTGAAAACCCAATACTTCTGGCGAACCATGTATAAAGACGTTGCCTTATACGTGGGGTCATGTTCTACGTGCTTGAGCTTTAAACACAGCCAACACGTAACCAGAGCTACATATAGTAAGCACCCCACGTACACAGGACCAATGCAGAACCTGCAACTGGATTTGTTGGGGCCGTTAACACGGGCTCGTAAATTCCAATACGTAGCTGTCATGATAGATATGGCATCAAAATTCGTCATGTTATTCCCGTTGAAAACTAGGGAGGCTGACCATTTGGCATCTAATATCTGGGAAAACGTAATCTTACAACATGGCGTATTCAAGCAGCTCCGATCTGACGCGGCTGCCGAATTTACATCTAAAATCGTGGCACAATTGAATAAGATGCTGGGAGTAAATCACATGATTAGCGGGGGGTATACCCCCACGACACAACATTCTGTAGAGCGCTACAATGCTACCCTTGGGGATTCCCTAAGATGCTTAACCAAGAATTACCCCAAGGACTGGCCAAGTTACTTGAAAAATGTGGCTTTCGCGTGGAACGTAAGTCCTTTAAATGACACGGGTGTGACCCCATCAATCCTGTTTTATGGACGACAAATGATGTTTCCGGGTGACGTGACAGATCCAGATATAGAGTTTGGACCCTCTAATGTAGGAGAGTTCATTCGAGAACGATACCAAATGATACAGAATGTACGAGCCGAGTTTGACAAATTTACAGAACGGAATAGGGAGTATAACAGGCAGAGAGACGCTGCCCCACCAACGCGGATAAAAGCTGGAGACTTGATAATGATGAGAATCCCACCTACTGCAGATGAAGAAGGACGGCGCAAGTTGGCAAAGACCTTCATACCCCAGCTATGCGTAGCCGCTTATGACGACAATACCTACGATTTACAAGATATTTTTAGTGCCAAGGTCTACAGAAAAGTCCATGTTTCGCGAATTAAGCAGGCAAAAATAGATCCTGTTTACGTCCACCAGTGATGAGTCGTCTG
>CM032661.1:38574948-38599948 GCA_019095985.1 Streblospio benedicti
TTAAAGTGGTCTGAATCGTGGGTAGTGGTACTCACATTCGACACAATCATATCGCAGGTGTCGTGGTTAATGGTGGTCACGATGATCTGGTTCATGTTCCCGTAGAACATAAACTGCCAAAAGAACAATAAATCCAGGTGGGTTATGACGATAACTATTACTTACGTACATCCGTATGGGGTTTTGTACTGATGACATTTGTGTTTTACACCCACAACACCCACAGGCCACAGACTTTTTCTCAGATTCGCTTAATTGGAGTAGTTGACCGTCCTGTGTTCGGGTTTCAATGTCCATGAGTCTATCAAATCTAATAACCCCCAATTTCACATAGTGTGAACAAATTGATTGGCGTGTGCCTCGGGCCACGCGCAGACGTGCTGCGCCGCGTACCTAAACACCGCTGACGCGGGTCCACTTCGCGGAGTGAACCCACCTCTTCGATTGGGGGCTTGTCAACAACCCCGTGTACTTCTCGTTGTTGCGTTGCATGTTAGTTCTCATGCGACTGTGTCCCTCTCGTACAAGCGGTGTGATACAGCCTCATGGGGTCTGGGGGAGAGTGTGACAAAACAAAGAGTTAAAGTTTAGGCCATCCAGTGTGCAGGGATTATAGCACCCCTGCAAGGGTTAAAGTAGTTTTAATATCGTTTCTCACTGGATTAGGATAGATAATCCCCTTAGTCATACTCACCTTCCTCGTGTTCATCTTTCTTATTAAGCCCCATGGATAGGATTAGGGACCCAGTAGTTGTAGTACTGGATGACTTGAGCTATTAGAGCTCACTTCTGTTTGAACACTGGTCGGGCAGTTTAGGGCTGGCAACCTTTCCTCTGTTACGGGGGAAAGGCTCTCAATCTTCATCCTCTTCGGGGCGTAGTCGTGTACGCCTCACGCCACAAGCCCCCAGTCGACGAGACGGGTTCACTCCACGAAGTGGACCCGCGTCAGCGGTGTTTAGGTACGCCGCGCAGCACGTCTGCGCGTGGCCCAAGGCACACGCCAATCAATTTGTTCACAAAAGCCGATGTTAGCTCCAGAGGTTTAAGAAGACGGCCGAAGCGTAGTGTCGTTTCCAGGTGGATCTTGGATATTCTGGCCTAGAATTTGGAGTGATTTGGCTGGGTCCAGTTGGGAATGGCGCACTTCTGGCTGGTTCTTGGTCGTCCTGCTTCACTGTAGCCTCGTAGGCTGCTGCTTTGGGAGGATGTATGGTCTACGGCATCGTCATATCTCACGACTATATACGCAGCATATAGTCGTTGGTATGAACAAGGACTTTAAGGCAGTGTGAGTGATCAAGCCGTGAAAACCGACGATGGGTCTACGGATGAAGCCGTAATTGACACAATGCCATTACAAGCTGAATCAATGAAAGCATGAAACAGACGCATCTGGTTCAATACTTCCCTTATTCACGATGCTCAATGATTAATGCTGTCTTCTTCCTCCCGGAAATGACACACTTCTTGCTGGTTTTAGCTCAAGGAATTATCATTTTCTCTGGTGAGGTGATTTTGACTTTTGTTCGGCCTGTGGGCTCCCTTTATGGATTATTGAGTTGTTGATCGGGACCATGTTTTTTGCCTTTCTGGTTCATCTGGAGGACTAAGTTGATCATGATAAAGTATTTTCTGCTTAAAGATGGCTTTGTTGGTGATGTTCATGAACAAAGATTTTCTCGTGTAATGTTGTGCTATTTCCAAATGGTCACATGCGTTCATCTGAAATGTCACAGAGCGTTTTTCCAGACGAGCCCATCAGTTAGGCCACAAGATAAGCACACGAAGCTCCATATACATTATTTATTATAACTGCATGTTAATACTGTACATGTTTTTATTTGTTATATGGACATGTTTCATGTCTGATTTAATAAATGATTTGATTTGATTTGAAAGGCTTACAATATAATTTTCTCAGTTCTGGCATCTTGTGGAGCATCTGTACTATTATGTAGCTATCATCGCCCATGTGAAATGGGGGGGGGGGGCTGTTACTTTATACTGAACCCACCTTTTATTACATACAATGGGATGTCTGCCGTTTCAGTGCACGTAAGTGTTTTAGTTGTTTTTAAAGGGTTGACTTCTGTATGTGTAAAATAATTTTCATAATAATGACCACTACATAACTACAACTACATTAAATGCATGTTCGAACGTACATTCACATGTCTGTGCTCTATATTAACTCTGGTGATAGGTTGCCCACAGGCCTGGCACTACCAGTATCACAAATTTTGCTGTGCTGTTTGTTTGGTTCGGCTTGTTCCGTGTCATACAAATATAGCGTCTTCATTCACCTGTTATACATGGAAGACTCATATTACTAGTATTGTTTTGTCACTACTGCATTGGGTAAAACATATAGAGCAACAATTTCGAAAATAAAGTAGTGGAGTGTGATTGCACAGGGCTAAACAAGGTTTTAGATGAATAGAAACGCATTCTTAAAATCTCCACATGTACATCACTTTCACTTTTAAAATTTTTGTCACACACGACACACACCATCCAACTGTTAGTTGTCCTAATTTTAAAACTGGTTGTCCAGGACATAGAGACAAACCACCACACTGAGTATGCATTGGACCTGTATATGTGGGTGTAGAAGGAGAGAACAAAACTGTACACAATGTGTACTTAATACACTCATTAGGAGTACTGAGACAAGAGTGTGTTCTGATTACCCACTCATGAGCTTTGAGGTACTTACTTAAGTAAGGTACCTACAGAAGAACTAATTAATCCCCATTGCATTCGTTAGAGTGCAGTGATTTTGTAACACACTAATAAAGCAAAAGTATGGGACTCTTCGTCGTCTAATAGTGTCCTCTTGAAGAGCATTTATAGATATCGTCAGACTCTCTACAGTAAAAAGTTACCATCTTAAATGCTGTCAATTTGCCTCGCACCACATTACGCTTTTCTAAACCTTTTCACATAGATTTATATTAGTGTAAGGTCAAACGCTGACCTATTTAGAGACACACATCGTGGATGTAGTATAAAACTGTAAAACTATAAAAGCCATTAGACGGTTTTACATGTTCAATTTTTTTCTATGAGTTCATAATACACATATAAAACAAACATATCGAAACATATTAAACAAATAACTGATTGCGCAAGATACTGGTAAATGCACAATATGCACAACGCCCCCATGTACGTTTTATCCCTTATACTGGCCAACGTCAACAACATTGATTGGATGTGCCACATGAAGTAGTGTGCATGCCAAATGCATAATGATTTTATATGTAAAACCTGTCTAATTCATCTCTGATGAGTGAAAAAGACGATTGCAATTCTCAAAAATACCCGAAGATGTAGTAAATTTTGCGTCATCATTCCAGTGGCAGGTGATCGGTGGTTGGCCTCAACTGATGGCAGGAAATGAAATGTCTCATATGGTTTGTGTAATATCTTAGGGCGCTCGTCATAACTATTCCGAAACAAACAGGAATTGACAATTTAGACGCGTGTGCGCACTGCTCTAATTCCTAAACCTCTCTTCTTATTGACATTAACTCCCCTGCTGGCTTGTTATTATTAGTGCAATCGCAGTGCTATAGTAGTCGAAAGTGGGGTTGCAGAATTCCAGGAATATCTTACAGAAGACTTCACATAATGATACATGTTACCGACACCTTTCAGTCCCAACTAGTTGTAATTATTTTTTGAGTTATTTAAAAGTTATGTTTTATTTATCAATTCCATACTGATGGTATCGTACCCAACCAAGGAGGGGGGGGGGACGTCAAATCAGTCTGTTGTGTTCTAGAATGACACAGACTGGGGTGATTGGTAGGAGCTAGAAACTGCTACATGTGTATTTTCTCCTTTGTTCTCCAGATCTACAGGAAATCAATAATGACAAATGCAACACGTGGTGATGGGAGATTAAAAGATGCTATTCATTACATATTCGTAGATAAGAACTTATACTACACATCACAGCTGCAGCAATGTTTTGAGAAATTAAAAAAAATAATCTAAAGTGGCCTATCCTGCACATTGGGTTGCAGATAGACACTGATTCTTGTGGGGGGCGTTTACAGATTTGTATCCGTTAGCACCAAAATCCACCGCAAATGGCATGCAGAGTGGTTTACAGGTTCATTATGTCCTTGTTAATTAGTGTCATATTGGTCCTCGAATCGGAATTCTCAGGCCAGACCTCATTTGTCTATCTGGCCCGTACTTGTTGACTGATGGTAACACAATGTACCCGTTTCCAGGGAATCCACTCACGAAACAATAGGAAGCTTCATCGGATGCTGAGTTGTGGTGCTAATATGAATGCAAGGGTTTGTGGAATTATATACATCTAGGCATTGATACGCTTGCTAGGATATGCATTAACAACATTAACCTACCACTTAGAGATGGATGATGAGAAAGAGATCACAGTGTTAATTGAAATCACCGGAGAGACGTAAAGTGCAAATGTGCATGTACGCATTGGCCTGCACTTAGAAACAATAATAAAATGGTGTTTATATTGGATACTCATCTGCACAAGTTATAAAGCATAATATACACAGATAAACTATCCTTTTGTGCGTTGTTTTACAAGCTTACTTTGATGACCTTTCGAACCTTCCCGGTTCTTCTTCAGTCTGCCAACTGCCTAATCGTCACGTGATCGTGGTGTGACGTCATCGGCAGCGGCTGGTGGGATGTTGGTGTAGATGGCTGGCAGGTCGGCGGCCCCTACGTTCTGATTGAGGTCGGGCTTGAGGCGCCTGATGTGTATGGCCTTCCTGATCTTTCTTTCAAAAGTGTTATGGTCACGGTCTATAATCTTGACCACCATCCTCTTTCCTAGATGTGGATGACTCCAAGTAAGCCAGCTCACCGTTTTCCTCTCCTTCCGTGGTAAACTTGATGTCAGGGTCCAGTGTATTAAGATGGTCAGTAAATTCCTGGGCATACTCAGAGTCTAGCTTTGTCTGAGTGTCATCCACATAACGATACCACCAGTGGGGAGGGTGAGGTGCAGTTTCAATTGCCTTTTGTTCTATGTCCTCCATCATCGCATCAACACTATCATGGAAACTGGCGACCCCATAGCAGCTCCATGGATCTGCTGGTAAAACCTTCCACCATATGTAAAGTAAATGCATCCGAGCACAATTTCCAAAAAAGTTCGGCGATTTCACCTGGCTTCAGTGTGGTTCTCTTGTGTTGGTCTCTGTCTGTTTTCAGTTTGGTCTTAATACATTCCACCGCTTTATTCACAGGAACACTGGTGCAAAAGCACCGTGACATCATACGATCTCAGCTCTTGTTCTTCCTCAATTCTGCATCTGCTGATTATCTCTCCGAATTGTTTTGAGTTTTTGATGTGCCTTTCAGTTTTGCCTATTATTGGAACCTATTATAGATGCCAGGTATTTTTTGAACATTTGTAGGTGATGCTGTCACTATCACGTGGCGAATAGGCAGATTGAGGAAGAACCGGGAAGGTTCGAAAGGCTATCAAAGTAAAACAACACACAAAAGAAAGTACGGTTTTTGAAGCAGTGCGGAAACAGTAGCAAACGTTACATACGGCCTTTTCAGCAGTGGCCAGGCCGTACGCTATCAATTGCACACCGCACACACGAAAAAGTACTTCCAACATATCCCCACTGATGGTTACGACCCAACCTTTAGTTACACATTGTTAATCTTGCATGTTAGATGTGAAGTGGAATCAAATTCCCGTGTGGTAATTCTAACAAGGTAAATCCCACGCTGAAAGTATGCAATCTATACTAAGAGCACAAGAGATGATTGGGCAGGCTCAAGGTGGATCTCAGCTGCACTGGCAGATCCAGGTTTTTGGAAAGGTGGGGGTGGGGGAAGGTCATGCACTAAGAGGTCTCGTGGGTTTTATATTCGCAGTCGATGGCGGACATGGGAAACCCATGTGAATCGGAAATAGTTGGGTAGCTATATTTGGGTGGGGTGAGTAAACCGCCTGCGCCCGATGTGGATCTTCGTATGGCAATGAGAGGCTTCTTTGTTTTATTGAGATTCACATGCGGATCTCTGATAAAAAAAATCTGTGTGGTGAAAAACACATCTGTATGTTAGATGAACAGAATCACGTGATGTACTAAATGTCCTGCTGGTAAAGCAGGATGCTGAAGTTTGTGAAACTGATTATTGGCGGTGATTAACAGACTTGAGAATCTTAACGCAGGAAATAGTAAACGTGAAAAATCTGGTTTCTGCTGGTGAAATGTCGTCCAGCCTATTCAGAACAAAAGGAAATATGTGTACACCACAGTTGTACATCTTATTGTCGGTAACATGTGTGTATATACGCTTCCGTGATCGAGTGGATAGGGTGTTGGCATCGTGACTAGAAGGTGGTGGGTTCGATTCCCGGTCGGGTCTGGTGGTGGGTGTTGAGCAAACTCATTCTTAGATAGTTGCACACTGCTCTGTGGTACTTTCACTTTAAATGGGCACAGGTCATTGGGTTGAAAGAGTGAGTGTTTGATTGACTGGGTGATTAGCATTGTGCGCTGAATGTGCTGCCGGTGTAAGTGTATGCATTTGTATGAGAAATGATCAATTGATTAGCAATAAGTGCGTCGATGACCTGGTGTAAATTGTAAAGTCGTGATAGCCAGACTTGGATCACGAATTTACATGCATTCATAATGATTTTTCAGTTACACTGATCGTACATGTACGAATCACAAAAGAACTGTATAACTAGTACATGTAGGCATTCGACCAGTTTATTTCTTTTTCTTTGTAATGAATTTAAATTGAAATGAGAATAGCTATAAAATAGCTGCAATATCAAGAAAATTGTCACTTATTATTGCTAATCCAAATTATATTATTACATAGTATTATTATTATGAATTAAAATGTTATCATATTTGCCTATCTATAACTTTCTAAGGAAGCTTCCTACTACACAAGCGCTTGCATGGTTAAAGATCCATGCAGATGTAGCAATTATATGCAATTATCTCTTTCCCCTCTAGAATACATCGTTACACAATTAGTTGTCTCAATAAGTACAAGAAATGATAACTAAGTGGCTAGGGAATGTGGATAATCACATTATGCAATGCGTGATAATGAGACTAATGACGTAGCATGCAATGCCATTTTTAGTAATAGTAGACAACAACTTGAACAAACATAGAGCTACAATGGGGCAATTACCGTAATTATCCATAAGAAATAGTTGCATGATCGCTAACTGTCAATAAGAAAATATGCAATCTAAGTAGACATTGAGCATTTCATACATATGATTTCAATTGCTTGTTATTGCTGATCTAAGAATTCCATTACATGATATGATAAGTGACGGCATCAACCTAATTATAAATAATTCTGTTTCCACCTTAGCACAATAACAGTCGTACATGATCGTGAGATAATAATATAACGTAAAATAACATAACATTACATAATTCATTTCAGATAGTGAATAAATACATATAAAAACAGTTTGATTAAGTAAATTTGTACTCTCGCAATTTTAGATTATAATCCATCTATAAATTATACACGTTAACAAGTGTTGGAGACATGATGCCCCCCCCCCCCGCCTTACGCCATTGAAAATGTAAACATTATAGAAATTGAGTTTCCCCATCTAATACAAAATTGTTGATTACAGTACCAGTAAAGTACCAGTAAATTAAGAATTGCACAGAGATTAGAGGAACATTTCTATAAAACAGTTTTTTTTTTCAAAGAGACCAATGATTAACACGGTCGAATGTCTTCGACGCATCTAAAAATGTTAGATATACAAGACTACTTTTAGACAGGTAAAACTCGATTATTTCTTTGAGATTAAATATGCACATATCAGTCCAAAATAACCCATTTGATAGTGTTGTTTACCTAATCAACAGGTCAAGGATTCATTATACTTACAATAAAAGAGCAACGACAGATGCTTTCACCTTCACCCTGTTTTAAAAATGTCCCTTCCCTTTTTTGCATATATAGCTTTGATAGAGTTTCCTGAAAAGCACCCCCCCCCCCACACCCCCACTCAACCCTTGACCTTTAGCTTTCGGAGATTGAAAAGAGCTTGCAGTGTGCACAGAAAGGCTATAGAACATGTTACTTGATTTTGGACAAATTTGCACCTTCCCTAAATGACAAGTGGTGACATGTATAATAAAGTTGATTGCCAGCACGGAAATGCGCTTGGCTTCCGGGCGCATCATTTGCATACACCTTCAACCTCGATGCACCGGAACTGCCGATAGAAAATAGTGCCTCAGAACACAGCCATAAAGGATGGTGTGTGTGCGTGTGCGTGTGTGTATGCGTGCGTGTGCGTGTGTATGAGCGTGTGCGTGCGTGCGTGTATGTGTGTATGTTTGTGTGTGTGTTTGTGTGTGTGTGTGTATATGTGTGTGTGTGTGTGTGTGTGTGTGTGTGTGTGTGTGTGTGTGTGTGTGTGTGTGTGTGTGTGTGTGTGTGTGTGTGTGTGTGTGTGTGTGTGTGTGTGTGTGTGTGTGTGTGTGTGTGTGTGTGTGTGTGTGTGTGTGTGTGTGTGTGTGTGTGTGTGTGTGTGTGTGTGTGTGTGTGTGTGTGCGTATGTGTGTTTGTGTGTGTGTGTGTGTGTGTGTGTGTGTGTGTGTGTATGTGCGTGTGTATGTATGTTTGTGAGTGTGCGTGCATGTGTGTGTGCATGCGTGTGCGTGCGCGGTGTGTGTTTGTGTATGTGCATGTGTGCGTGCGGGCGTACATGTGTTGATGCGTTTGCGTGTTGGGGGAGCGTGTATGTGTGCGTGTGCCTGTGCTCGTTTGTGTGTGCATGCTTGCCAGTATGGCTATGTGTGTGTAGTCTTTATTTTACTTACCATGCGTTATATGTACAGTAGTGGGAGGAAATACAAAACTACGCATTTTTATATAATATTCATCCACTTTGACGTATGTGCAGTCACTATCAGTCACGTGTTACTAATCTATGATTTACCAAACATGCATACTTGATTCACCTGTACACGGTGACACCAAACATTGCTCCTTTTTTACGATGGTTCACAATGCACCCATTGTCAATGTATAATAGCGAGGTGAGCATGGCCATGGTACCACCCTTCGCATTTAATATAATACAAAAGTCTCTACAATGCATGTCACTAGGCTACAACGAATGATCCACCTGCACTGACTGCCCATTTCTATTACAGTAGAACCTCCAAATAAGACCACCTCTCTAGTGACACCACCTCTGTACTAATAGGCCTATTTCCCATGCTGCGAAACGGCCATCAAAATAAACCTCCGTGTAAAGACCACTTATCTAGTGAGACCAACTGTATAATACGACCACTTTGCACGATCCCAAGCCTTCATAAAGCTATCAAAATGAACCTTTGTATAAACACCACGTCTCTATTGAGATCACCTAACACTCGGTCAAAAGGTGGTCCAAAAATAGAGGTTCTGCTGTATGTAGATGAGCACCAGACCGCAGGACATGGGAACTAAATATGTAATTTTATCAAATTAAATCACAGTAACTCATGCACGGGATAACCACAAGAGTCCAACGGGTTTAATGTACTGTGCATACACACATTAGCATCTTTGTTGCTTGGCTGCGTGAACCCATTTACTTATAAATGCTGTTAATATATTGCTTAGACGGTCAGATTCAGTTACGTCTGTCTCACTCAATATGTTAATTAAAGCGTGCTTCGCGATTTCACGTGCGAGGTCACATGGGCACTTCCTCAGTGAGGATGTTATTTTATCGTGCTCCAGTACGTTTTATCAAAAGCCTTTGACGTTTGTGCACGTAACAGATATATCATCTGGGGCATGAGAGTGACAAAGATTGTTTGTGACGGATTAGTACTCTATTTTCCGCGAATATACTCGTTGGCCTCATTCTGGTCTATTGTAAACAAAGTGAGTACTTAATTATACTAGTTTGTTGTGCTCCCAGAGGCTGTGCTTTGTACTCAGAGGCTCCAGCTCTCGGGGGGGGGGGGCGGGGCGCTTGTTCAGAAAATGGGTACGAACGTGCCTCGGACAGGTTGAAAACGACACCCACCAATAATATACCTATTTTTGAGAAAAAGTGACCCACAATATACCAATTTCTGAGAAAATGTGACCCACCAATATAGCAATATCCGAGAAAAAGGTGACACACCAATATATCAAACTCAGATTCTAGTACATGTAGATATCAAGAATGAATATAATGACTATCAATATTTTTTATCCTGATGAATATAATAAACAATTGAAAAAAATACACCCTGAAATATACAAAAATGTGAAAAAAGACACCCAGCAATATAACAGAAATAACGATAGTGTGAGACACCCCCCCCCCCTCAACCCTGCCGAGCGTGCACGACCCTAATAAACTCGGACACGTAGCCAGGCACTGGCAGATACAGGTTTTCAGATAAAAACAGGGGGCGCTTCAGCGATCTCATGGGTTTCATAAGCCCAATCGTTAGCAAATAAGCCAAAACCCAAAAGAAAATTAGGTATTTTAGTTTGAAAGGGAGGTCGCACCCCTATGCAACCCTGGATCTGCCTATCCGGTGCTTCCAGGGCGTGTGCTTTGAGGTTAACATGAACAGTTCCAGGTCCAGTCAAAGTCACGGGGGCAACGGGTGCAACATCGGCTGTTGTATCCTCATAGCTTTTTTGTTTGCAGAGTACGATTCGGCCATGTCATTTATTTTCGTCTTGTAATACTGTAAAAAATGTGTTGATTCTTTTTCCAAGTCCATGTCGCTATATCACAAAGCGTCTACTGGGAATCAAACCCTGGATTACTAACACTGTGGAACCAAGCACTTAAGGTAGGCGCACCGTGGGAGTGATCCAGGGTTCTAGTCCAGGTGTAGACTATGGGATTGTGATATGGCCCCATATACAAGGCAATTAGGTTCTATTATATCTGTGCATAAAAAATGGCTTATTAAAGCCTCCATTCAAGTATTGTATTTGCAGAGGATTTACAGACAATTTGTATTTAGAGATGCAATGTCCAAAGGGCATTGGACATTGGACATTGACATTCTTGGGTCATAACTTTTGTCCGACAGTGTAGCACATCCATTATTTTTCAAGAGGGGGAAGGGGGAGGCGGCGGCGTGATTTCAGTTGACATGCACTTTTATGGAGATTCATATCCACTTTTTTCCAATAGTTATACACAATTGTTTTATCCACCAGTGCATGAATGTATCTTTAATTGTCTTTTTCCACCTTTGATGAATGTATGAATTCTTATTTTATTTTGTTTATTATTTATGTTGTATTTTATTAATCTCGAATTTAACTGACAACATTAATTTACAAAAGAATTTTTAATACTAAATTGTTACTGAATTAGTTAAAATAATTTAAAAATATAATCCTTGGAGAACATATGCAAATGCTGTCTAAATGTTTTATGCATACTATAAATGTCCATTTATAGATACTATACTATATACTAGCTTCCCCTGTCTCCTTATGGAGACATAACGCACGCAGCAACACAAACAAATGCACGCAGCGCATATAGTAGCAGACAAACATAACGCACGCAGCATTCGCAAACCCGTGAGTCAGACGCATGTAGCAACAGTGAAACGTAACGCACGCAGCAACAACAAACCGGAAGTGAGTCATTACAAAAAAAAGAATCATTTGTCCCAAATTTGTTATGGTATGTCAGTTTTCTCGTCAATACTGATGAAAGTAAGTGCACGAAGAACAAATAAAATTGTAAAACGTGATGTCCAATAAAGTGGT
The DNA here is from genome assembly GCA_019095985.1 of Streblospio benedicti. Lineage (NCBI taxonomy): Eukaryota > Metazoa > Annelida > Polychaeta > Spionida > Spionidae > Streblospio > Streblospio benedicti. The sequence goes on from CM032661.1 coordinate 38,586,715, forward strand.
ACACTCAAAATGCGTGAAAGCGCCCCAGGAAAGTGATGGCAGGCAAATCCCCCCCCAAAAAAAAAAAAAAACAACAAAAAACATGGACACACCCCCTCTCGGAGAATTATATATAGATGGATATGTTTTTGAAGGTCTACTGTAGTTGTATTTAGAAATTGAGAAAACTTTGTGTTTGAAAACGCGTAGAATTAAAATCAAATCAAATTGAAAAAATAGTACACAACACTTAAAAGACATACATTGTAGTTCAGAACAATAGTGTAAGAGCAAAATACGGATACTTTTAACACAAAACAAGCCAATCCACGAGAGCTTTTACTTATCAGTGCGTCACATCCTCACAGGCGTCATTATCACAGATCTGTTTTTAAATTATACTTCTGCTATTTCAGGATTCTCCATTCTACATCTTCCTGTTGAGAAGTCACATGTTTACATGCATAAGATCCGCAGCATGTAGCTAGTTTATTCATGTACACTGCATTGCTTTCATATGAAATACAATAAAAGTGTATAGAATGATTTAATAAATAAAATAACCTCAAAAACATATAAAACAATAATTATATCTGAGGGAGCCATATCGCCAAAAATGCATTGAAAGTTGGAAGTTTTTTGTAATTGTTAATCAACATCCGTTTGGCCTTCACATTGCATACCTGGCAGATACCAAAACTACATTCCCGAGCAATTCAAGAAATCAAATATGGCGGCCAAAATGACTGCCTCTCCATAAGAAAATATACACCATTATGGCTAGAATGGTCAATTTTAGCTTGCACGTTCATCATTGTGACTATTGTTTTCCCAAACCAGTTACCCCTCTACAGATCACCGCCTCCAAACTCAGGTTCGCATTGTAGAGTGGAGCATTGCGATCACTATGTCTGTGATACCCGTACCTTAGAATGATACATTTTTGTGCACATTGCCGGTATTTTGTCTTACCGTAACTTAAACACCGTGTTATTCACATTTGGCGATGTTTTCTGAAAAACACAGGCAGACTGTTTTTCTGTGAAATTAAGAACATAGAGGATGACATCTTACCAATTAGAAAATTATCATCGGAAACGGCCTGGAAGCTTAGTAATCGAGCACGCATTGATATTGTTTTCCATTATAGGTAAATACTTCAAACTGTATGGTTTATCAAGAGATGGCAGCAATCTTAGATTTCACAAATTGGTCAAGGATACAAAAGATTGGTATCCGCCAGTTTGCAATATTAAGGTCCTAAGGATGCACAATAAAAACTATAAAAAGCCTTCCAAGTCAAAGTTCGACTAGACTTTTCCACTTGTCACCCATTATTTCGATATGCTTTACAGTAGATATGGATGTTGGTGGGGTTTGAAGGCAAGTATGGCTTCATGGGAGATACACATAATTATGTTAAGGAGAGTTTGGCAATAGATAGAAAGTCCACAATCAAATTGTTCAATTGGAACAAATAATCTTACTATTTATATGTGCCTATTTCACAATTTAGCAAAATCTACACATTTCACATCAGTAAAATCATCTCACTAAAAAGGTACAACTCAAAATTAGGAATAAATTGCATCCTCCTATATTACCTACTAACTACTAAACTACAAATAAAGTCTTCACTAAAGGAGTCACATTGCCCTACGCCCAGTAGGCCTACTGTCTCTAGTGGCAATGTTTTATGTACTCTGATACGCAACAGAAAGTGTATCCTGCATCTCACTCATTTTGACACTTCTGACATAATTGTCTAAGGTGTCCTGAAATACGAAACGTCGCGGCTGCTGTTCGGGCTATCATTAAGTAAATAGATACGAAAAGACGCAAACGCAAGACTCGTACATAGCCCGTAAGAAATCGGAAAATAGCAATAGCCATAGAAACTAGAGTAAAAGTGCCCAGAGATCACAGCATCGCTAGAGCAAAGATGACGTATGGGCAATCTCATGTGATGATGTTGATTAAAAGTACATAATTACAATGTATGTAATCAGGCACAAATAATTGGTGTGCCACTGTCTAAAAATAGTGAGTCTGTCATGCGACTATCTGACCTTGCAGTAGCTGACATCAAACCGCACCAAGTAGACCTTAGCTTCCGTTGTAACATTGATTTTCATTTTGCATTCAATAGTAGTAAGGGATGATGTACATTTTGTAATGCTCCGCAAAAGTGGAACAGTGTTCTCTCGTTTTTTACCCCCTCCCCCCTACCCCAAAAGTGGAAGTATCAGATGTGTGACATAATCGAAAAACATCTACTCAGCGTTTTGCGTTTTGCGACATCACTTATTCAAAAATTACTTTTGTATACATATATAATGATATCTAATGTGCACTAACATAAAAATTACATGATAATAATCATTAATAATAATATCCTAGCTATATCCATCCATAATTTTACTCAAATAATTTTGGTTTAATAGCAATATTGAAAAAAAAATTGTGAACGCGGAAAAAAAACTTGGATCCACAAAAAAAAGTGGAATATCAGAAACTTGACCGAACCGCACCCCCACCACCACCCCACCTTAAGTGGAACACTGTTCCACTTTTGCGGAGCGTGACAAAATGTACATCATCCCTAAGACTGGCTAAAATGGGACGTAAATCGTCCCGTGGAAAGCACACTTTAACTGGCAAAATGACAAAAGTCAAATCACTTTGGTTTCGCCTCATAGAATAGCATATAATGAAAATGTGTTTTCTCTGTACACAGTGCCCGCCTAATCATTATATGTAAGGGCCTTTATTGGGAAATGTCGAATTTATGGAAAATAAACCATTCTGTATAGCACAGGCGTCCCTGAATGCTCATAACTTCAACACTCGATACACCATCACAGACAACGCACATACATCACCTGTATCCGGTTTGGAAGTAGTTAGCATTTAACAAAAACTTGTGAAGATCATACATTAAACACGATTTGCCATTGACACGTAGCCTCGTCATACAGCCTTCTTCTTGCCTGATTCATATCTTGCCTATACCTCTAATTGGCTTTATCAATTCTTCCGTGAACATCGAATAACAGGGGAATAGCATTACCATTCAGACGTGTACAAAGGCTATGATGAGAGGGAATATCGAGTGAAATTTCAAGCTTCAAACTAGTCCTTTGTCTTTGTCGTCTTTGCTGGTTTCATGCTTGCGTTTATAAAGTTTATGCGTAGTAGGGCGGGTCTACATTATTTCAAAGCAAGATACATTTCAAAGCTTACACTGTAGTGATTTACTCAGCAAAAATTGATATCTAATGTCCAGACGTCTCTCTTCGTGGTGTAATTCTGTCTATCTACTTAGGTAATTAAATACTACTACGTCTTATAAATCAATTTATGCGTAAGGTTTTATCAGAATGTTTAACTCTTTATTTTCATTCATCTCAAATACAAGGATAATAAGGATGCATGCAATTACGTTTTGTATATTTTTGTAATAAATTGTATCATTCATAGCTTAAATATATACTCAAAAAGCTACGTAATTTATCGTTATATGCATATGTGTAAACATTTTTAACACCTCAATGACAAGAAAACAGGAAAACAGGAAATCCGTACACACATCTTTACAACGCTCGACTTGACCTCATTGGAACGTTTTTTGAAAAAAAAAGTTTGCTTCACACAACTGGCGTATTTTGAAAGAAAAAAATGTAGTGCAGGGATTAAGTGATAATTATTGTGCAAATTGGAGCAAATTGAGAAATTGGCAATCAGCAGCTTATTTAGCCTGGTGACTTTCCCAACCCTAGACCATTCGTCACCCATGTTTGCACGTCATCTGATTGATGGTGTTTATTGCTGAAAACCATGCCAACGTGGGGCCCTAATTCTCATGGTAACCGCTTTGACTGCTAATAAGTGCTACTTGTGAAACCCAAGCCTTACGGTCACACATCTAGTGAAGGATTTGGACTTCTGCAGTAAGGGTGTAACATGAATTGTATAAATAGCATTTCAATGATTTCTATTGGTGAATTGAAAAACACATCTGTGATAAGAAAAATTGGCCGTTTACAACCATTACGATGATAGGCTCCGTCTCCTTATCGCAATTATCAGATTGTAGATCTACTAACAATGCTACTCAAAATAGAATTTATGAGGTATGCATGGTAAGACAAACTGAAGGAACACTAGCAATATTGTTTTTGAAACAATATGTGTGGTTGCGTGTTTAAATTGCAACGGGCATTCGGCGCATGCTGATGTCATGGTCACCTCAATTGAATAACCCCCACTGCGCACTCATAACGCACGGAGACAGTGCTGCATGTCTGTGCCCATAACTTTACCGTTGTCGATACACGCGGAAAACGCTGTAGGCCTCGCAAATCAGAGCGGCTAAACTGTACGCAAGGCCTGTTCATCCCTAATGCCTAGGGCACATTACACCGCAAGGGCTTTCTAAAGCCAGTCTACGACCAAAAACCCAAGGAGATCGTAAAGATCCGTGAGTGTTAAGTGCGATAAATGCAGCATTTTTAAGGCCGTAGGGTGGCCGTAGAAGTCTGGCTTGCCACACTTCCTCTACGATCACCCTACATCATGGTCTGACCGTAAGGAGGCAGTGCGGTGACCTTACGCTAATCCTCGTATAATCACAGAGGATTTCCGGCGCTGTGCGTTCCCTGTACCACGAACGTTCGAACGCCGGGCTTTAGGAATCACACAGTGGGTATAATATATGTATTTTGTAGGTATAGGAATCACACGGTGTGTAGAACGTACGTTGTACGTAAGTACAACGCACGTCCGATGCATGTTGATCCTACGGCCATTCCCATGAAATCATTCCCAGAGCCGACGTACTCATAACACAGAGGTCGTGCTGATGTGCCCACAGCTAAACAATTGATGCAACATGCGGAAAACGCCTTAGACATCGCAGACCTCAACACGCTTTGCGGCCAACACGACAGCAAAATCAAATGTGCCCCTCGCTTTAATTGCATAACGCCCACTACCGACGCACTCATAACGCACGGAGACAGTGCTGTATGTGTTTGTCCATAACTTTACCGTCGTCACTACATACGGAAACATCGCAAACCTGAGCGGGCTATACTGTACGCAAGGCCTGTTCATCCCTAATGCCTAGGGCACATTGCACCACAAGGCGGGTCTACAGCCAGTCTACTGCCAAAAACGCATAGAAAACGTGAGGATCCGTGAGTGTACCGTACGGCAAATGTACTTTTTTCAAGGCAGTACGGTGGCCACAGAAGACGTTTGGCAAGCCAAACTTCATCTACGACCTTCCTACGTCATGATCTGACCGTAAGGAGGCAATGCGGAGACCTTATGTTAAACACAGCGGATTAACCTGCACGCTGTCGGCACAGACACAGTACTGGGACCCTGCGTTCCCTGTACATTGAACTTGCGGATCCCGTACTTTTGTAACCACACGGTGCGTAGAACGTAAGTTATGCGCGAGTACAACGCACGTTAGATGCATGTTGATCGCATGGCCACCTTAAGCGAGGGGCACATTCCACCTTGCGGCGGTGGTCGCCGCAAGGTGTGTTGAGGTCTGCGGCGTCTACCACGTTTTCCGCACGAATTGACAAAAGTATAGTTGTGGGCACATACGCACGGGCTCCGTGCGTTGTGAGTGCGTCGGCACAGTGAGTGGTTTTTATTGAGGTGGCCGTGCTCTCAACTTGCATAGAACGTGCGGTGTACTCGCGTATAACTTAGGTTCTACGCACCGTGTGATTACAAAAGCACGGGCTCGGCACGTTCATGGTACAGGGAACGCACGGCCCCAGTACTGTGTCCGTGCTGACAACGTGCGGGCAAATCATCTGCGTTTACCGTAAGGTCACCGCATTAATAAAACCATTCCCTGTGCCGACGCACTCATAACGCACGGAGCCCGTGCGTATGTGCCCACAACTGTACGTTTGTCACTGCATGCGGAAAACGCCGTAGATACAGCAGACGTCAAGACGCATTGGGGCGTAGACGCCCACAAGGTGGAATGTGCCCCTCATTTAAATAGCTGCACGCTTCTACACGCACACCTTTAACAGGCACAGTTCACTGGGTTAAAAGAGTGCGTGATTGGTTGATTGAGTGATTAGCATTGTGAACTGATTGCTCATCCGATGCTAGTATATGTATGTGAGAAACGCTCAATTGATCTCCAAGTGTGCCAATGGCATGGTGTGAAATGAAATGGTGAGCTCAAGACTTGGATCTATAAACCACCACATTTACTTATTTGCATTCGAAAAGTAATTTTACTGATATGATGTTAACGAGTCGGAAGCAAGCGTGTGAAAAGTACCAGTCAGGATTCATTTGGGAGCATGTAGTATGATATTCAACTGGAAAATGATATTGAAAACTCACTATTTTCGATTATATTCCCCTTCCGTTCGAATACACATTTCACATATTGAAAAACAGTGCACAATACATGTACATATGAATCTATTTTCATTTTCAAAACAATAAAAACCCTATATCATTTGATTGTGCTGTGTAAAGATCATGCAAACAAATATACACTATCATAAAAATTGGTCCATAAAAAGAACGTACCATCAACAGTGTATCCCATAAAACACACTCTGTCACAAACAATGGGACATAAAACGAACCCTGTCTGAACTAATGGTGCATAAAAACATACGCTGTCCCAATATGGCATTGCAGAAAATCTAGTGTGACCACCAGCCGTCAGTTGTACTTCTTATGTATATACGTATCCGCCCACGTACAACTGTACATCCCATCACCCCATGTTCAATTCATTGTCAATTTGAAGGGACATGCACAGCAAATGCCTCCTTGGATATATTGAATTAATGATTTTGTATAAAAAAGGCTTTGATCCACTTGTCATTATGCTCCTACTCTTAATAACTTATGGTTTTACAATTATTAGTAGGCGTTTTGATAAAATATCAATACTTATGAAAACGTGGACTGCCATATTGATTTTCACTTCCATATCTCCGCTGTGAAAAAAGAGCATTGCATTAAATTGCATCCTCTATCGCCCACGCGCCAACAGCCCAAACTAACTGATCAGAAATATTTATTAAGGCTGATAAGATATCACTGTTTACAAGCATTACTTTTGGGTACATTTCATGAAAGCAGATAAGAGAAATAATTAATTATGAAGAAATGGAACCCTACACATAGATAAAAATGTATGTATTCAAATGGCTCAGCAAGTCCTATATCTATGTGGAATAAAATATCCATAGGACACGCAATTCACCTGTGCATGTCTCTTTAACAGAATTAAACAATAAAGGTATCTTTCACTTCCAGTATCTATGCTTTTACATCAGTCACGCGGGATACCTTGTGACGTATAACCCACTGAGCTAAGCTTTATCCTGCTAAAATGGGCTGTTGTCAACATGTAATTAGTGAAAAAAAGAGATTGTGCTTATCTCGGGCGCTAGTGGATTTCAGTAGGAAAGAAGATTAACATTTCAAAAAAGAATGATGTTTTCACATAGCATTTACATTTTTGGGCTGCTGTAGCCATGACCTACATGGTATTTGTTGGGTATCAGATGCGCTCACGGCATTATAGCATGGGCTGCGATGGGACTCAAATGTGAAAATCAAAGTGTTGTCAACAAATGTTTTGAAAAAAAAACAAGGGGTTAGCTTGCTACTGTAGTTCTAGAAGGCGGAAGAAAATTACCCCCCCCACACACACACACACACACACCTTTCCACGGTCGTTACTTAGTTAGTCGCAACCTAAAAAGTCGTGGGTATTGATGACAAGGTCACGACAAAATGCACATTTTTGGCGGGAAAAATCTCCCGATTCTATGGTAGCCATAGATCACGACTTGGTAAAGATTGGTGAAGACTAAATCTGGTAAAATCTCAGAAATTGGAGACCTGCAACGGCGACTGGTTCCGACTTGGTGACGACTTGAGGAAGACTTGATTTGGACTACATCCCGACATGGTGAAAACATGATGAAGATTAGGTTGATACTTGGTTGCGACATAGCATTGATGATGGTGATGTGGTTAAGACCTACCCAAAAATGACGAATCGTTACCTAGTCTTCGTCCAGATCACGACCAGGTCCTACCATATAAAATCATTTCATTCAGCAATGCACTCTATTCACATTTAATCTCTAGCACAATGAACCAAATGTTCTGGATCCCATATCAGTCCTCTACCACACATACCTAAATACCGGTTAAGCTTCGCGCACTAATTAGACATACCATGTCAATGTGACATATTTCTGGTCCCCTTCTGCAATTCGTTATGCACGTTTGAGCATTTCGTACATGTGTTATTTTTTCTGTGTTTTTTTTTAGCCAATTGTTAGTGTGATTTACGACATTCCCGTGACGATTGTGAAGGTTAATAACTCGTACATGAGCATTTCTAATCTATTTTTGCCCTCTTTCTTTTAACCACAACACCATCCATTTGAGTAAACATTCGATCGTTGACACCGGGAAGTCTTAATAGAAATAAGGTGCTGCTACGTGTAATGGCGGGTGTGTGGGACATTGACTGCCATCAATGGGCAGGATCTTTACATTTGGCTACTAATCATCAATCTCCGTATAAAACCTCCATGTTGAACGAATTCTGGCAGTTATTTTTGGAAATCACATGTTGTCTCCATGTTTGCAATTGGAGTGGATTGAGGTCGAGTGATAGTTGATGTAGTTTCTTTGACTTTGAGACTGTGAACGAATATCCAGTATCATAGAAAATTGAAAAAAGAAGACATCCTTTTCCCATACAATTTTTATGTCGTTGTTGTTTTTCATCTGCACGGCATCAACATCGTGTGACATGCAATCATAGGGGAAAACATATATCTGATAATCTATATGTGTTGAGGTTGTGTATACACATTGCAAACACACGCTGGCTTTCCCGTTGTGCATATATAGTATATCTATGAAATATAGCATCGTATGTTCCATCGAACCTTATTCATGAATTCCCTGCACTTGAAAATCTTGCATGAAATACTATAGAAACAATAAACTAAAGGTCAATAACCATGTAATAATAAGCATGTTCCATGTATCAACTAATCCACAAATAAACATATTGTGACCAATACTGAAACTTCCGAACCCCTAAGTAGACAGTAACGGATGACTGGAAAGTTACCTTAACATTCGTAATGGCTTTGTGGTGGCGTAAGGTAAATTGGTCGGGTAGATTCCCAAACAAACAGCTTGTACCCATCCACTCAATTAAGACTTACAGTCAACACCACACCATTAGGCAGAAATAGGGTCACATCAACGCATCACCGTTAATTTAGTGACTTAATCTACTTTAGCTTTAGCTATAGTGCTGGTTTCAGCTGCTTAATGAAATGTGGACACGCGTTTTGCACTTTATGTTTGGTTGTTGTTTTCATGTGTGTTTTCTCTTTTTATTTCGTGTTTGTTGCTTTGTATTTCACTGGGAATAATTTCCATTTGGGAGAACTGATTATGCTATAGTACTAACATTTAAAATAAATATTAATTTTGTTTTAGTTATAGTTACCTACACTCACCGTTCAAAGGTATGTAAATAATGTTTCATAGGCATAACACATTAGATGATAAATGTGCGGCAACTTAGATAAATGTTAGAAGATGAAGCCTCTTGTTGTTTGAAATATGTATATTTTCTTATATTGTCTAGTAAATCTACATAAATTGTGATGAATATCTTTCATTTTTCAAATAATCGGTCGAAAATATTTGTTTTGTGGAAATATATTGCTTAGTAGTGTAGAAATTACCGACCACTGGCTAGTGCATACACTATCTTGCACATACCTCAAGTAAATGAAAATGATAAAATATTAAGTGAGTTTCCCCCTTAAGCACACATGAATTCTTGTTCGTAATTCTTGTTTTGAAATATATATATATATTTTGTGTTAAAATCAGTCTTATTCAACTAGTTACCTTCATGAAAATCGACTAAGATTGAAGAAAAATGTGGTACAAAGGGCTGGTTCTTTTTAAATGTGGAACCAACTCTAATATGAAATGAAACATAATTGAACAAAAAAACACTGCATTTTGAAATATGAATTGTTTATTGACATTATTACAAACCAGCAGCATGTACTTGTAACAATATAAACCTAGAATAATAAGACTTTTTTATTACAATGACTAGCAGTATGATTAAGACTCTTCACACATGTAAGTCTTAAAATCACAGTACACAAAAACATATAAAAATTAGCACAATAAACAACTCAAATAAAACAATAAAGATAATTATTTTGTATTACAAAGTAAAATGTAAATACATGTTAAGAAATTAATAGTTTATGATTTACATAAGACGCAACCTTTGCAAAGAACAGTATCTAGGCAGCAGCAGCCGCAGCAGCAGCAGCAGCAGCAGCAGCAGCAGCAGCAGCAGCAGCAACGATTTTAACTTATATGTCAACATGTTGAACTGTAACTGGAGTAACAGTAACTGCCAGTTAAAGTTTTAAGCACCAAAAATGATCGTATTCAATAGTCAATACAAAATATATAGTGTTACTCACATAAACAGGTGCTATGTGTGAACTTGTTGATTTGGCATATACACCGTTTACCACATGCAAACAAACCCGCTGCAAACATTAGGGGCATTCTGCACTGTCTTTACTTGTTTTCATTCAGTATCAACAGGTCTTTCATCTCACCTACTCATTTATACAATCCCAAGCTCAAACACAAACATCACACCCAAGTTGATTTTATAGATTTGTACTCACAGTATTTTGTGTCACTATATACCATGATCAAATGGCATTCATCTACTCCACCCACACATGTAATTGCATGCACACATTCCTGGGCCATGTATATTTTGGTGGTTCAAATTTAAAACCAAAAAGTTACTGTGCATGACTGTGGAAAACAACCGAAACCACAGTAAAATTGAATGGATTCGGTCAGCAGCATTTAATCTGGCATAATATTTTTTAATTATTCAATTCTGTTGTTTCTGCTACACATGATATCAAATACAAAAATACAAAACAGATAGCATTTTTTTAGATCAATTGTCTCCTTCTCAATGACGAAACATTTTCCCACTAAAGTTAGATTGATTGCCTCAGTCATTCCTTCCATTTCTTAACACCTCTTGCTCATAACAAGGGCATACATCTAACACGCCTCCTGCATTGTTTTCTACTTATCACCTTGTGTGTTGGACACTGTCTCTTCTATTCTAATATTCTATTGTATACTCTGTGCCTAGATACATAATTTGTGATATGTCATTCCCACGTGTGCGTATGCACTGTATATTGTAATATGGTGTTGCACATTAGGCTTCCCACACAATCATGCACTATGAGTATTTCCCATTGTTTGAATAAGCATAAGGTTCTAGTTATTTCAATAGACTGGTGTAGATCGAACATTTAGGACGTTGTTACCACGTGGGAATCAAGGTTGGCAAGGAGAAAATGCAATCAGCTTCATAGTTTCTAAAGAGGCCTACTTTAAACATCTAAATGCATGCCATGCTAAAGGGACCTCCATAAAACATCTTCATGCATGGCAAGTATGCATATACCTCCCCTGCAGCCTGAGATAGAGTATCAATGTTCAAATGTTTCACAAATGGTACACAGACACATACGATGAAAACAAGTGTCGCAACACCTGCTCGATCAAACTTTGATTACACGCCCACCCACCTACATCACACGTTGTGTTTTTTGCGCCCGCCCACCACCTACAGTGGCGTAAGTAGTGTCACATTATTCGAGCCACGACGTACGATCAGCGTCTGCCGCTCTCGCATCTCGCTGCTGTACGTCGACTTGCGAATCAAGCTGGTCGTCACGTGACTGCCGCCTCCTCTCTGGTCACGTGACACCAAATCCCTGAGCGTCTGCCGGAAGGTGGAGTTCACGGCGCAGTAGATGATGAAGTTGAAGGCGAAGTTAGCCGTCTGCAGGGCATTGGTGGCGTTGGCAATGATGTGGCCCATCTCGCCCCACCGTTGGAACGGGTTGATGTACTTCATGAGCTCGCACGGCGTCACCATGAACAGATACATCACGATGATGGACACTAGCGTGACCGTGGTCCTTGAGTTACTCGATCGCTTAGCTTTTGCAGTGCTGTTGTTCAGTCTGTACATTTGGCGCGCGGACGACGATTTCTTGATCTCGAACACTAGTCGAATATTGCACGTGCCAAGCACCAAGAGAGGGATGAAGTCGCTTATGATTGGCCAAATCCAGCGGATGTAGATTTTCATGGCTTTGGTCACGGTGGTGTCAGCCCCGTAGTACTTGTAATACTCGTATTTTGTAGCTCCCTCCTGTGTCACGCACTCGCGAACTGAGTTTATCAAGTAATATGGTAATGTAAGTATTAATGATACTGCGTAGACGAGTAGTATCGCGAATACAGTACTCTTGATGCTCACTATCCGCTTTGCCTTTAGCGGATAGACCACTACGATGCAGCGGTTGACAGCAATTATGATGATTACCCACGTGCTGGTCATGAGAAACAGGTTGATTGTGGCTACTCCGTAAACTGAAAAACAGAAATTGTGATGATTAGATATGTGATCAGTTTTTTGCACTGCTTCCGATGCACTTGAAATGTTAACTCAATATAAAACTTGTAACCACGATATTGCAATGATTGTTGCGTGTTACGTAATTGTATGTTTATAATATCAGCGTTGCTGATTTGCACAACATGACTGAAATTATCCATGATTTTAAAATGTCATGTCATGTTGGATTCTCGGAAATGACGTGGGTGGCTATAAATAGTAGCTTGGTAAACTTACTAATGGCCTTAAGAATTTTGATGATGTTTAATATCAGGAAAAAAATAGTTGTGTATAAACGTTCTCAAGGTTTTATGATACTTAATATTGATTTCTATACATCAATGTCAGGCGGTAGCCTTCAGCAGTCATAACAAACATTTTAAAATCGTTCACCACATTAATTAAATCAGACGCACTAAAAGTAATCAATCTGGCAACTTACACGCGCATTTCAGTCGATGTAAGGGCATCTTTAATACAATTGCATTTACCGTATGAATCAGCGTAATTTGCCAGTGTGTATAGACATATTGTGTATTTCTCAAGTGGTATATACATTATACAACCCTCTGGGCACATATAGATTGGCAGGATCCACCCTGGCCATACCCAGAAGACAGTAGCATAACTAACGCTTTATCATTTACACCCTGTCATTGGCCTTCA
>CM032661.1:38602448-38635569 GCA_019095985.1 Streblospio benedicti
TCGTGGTCAGCACGCTGCAACATACAATGGCTACTGTTTATGGTGTGCGCTGGCAGATACAGGCTTTAGGAATGGGGGGCGGGGGCGAGGGGGGGCAAGCACTTCAGGGATTTCAGAGTTTTGTAGGCGAAAGTGGAAGAATCCTACGAAAAAAGCTATTTTGGTGGGATTATGAGTCCCCTACGCCCCCCTGGATCTGCCTATAGGACATCAAGGTCATTTGAACTTGTTGTTCTTCTTTTTGCTGGCTTGAGACACTTGCATATTGTTTGTGGTTATATGCTATTTGGGTTTTCATTGTTGGTGTAGCAGTGCAGTTATGTTAGTGGTCTTTACAGTTATTTACTTCGTTGTCTTTGATGAATTTTGGGAAGAACTCCAATGATTTCACATCTTTAAACCATTAAACATTGAAGCCATCTTTTAATTCTGAGGACATTTTATTTTCTTCTTCACATATTCGTATCTTAAGGCCAGACCAATGCATTTTATATATATTTAACAAATCAGTACAATTACATGTATCAATGAAAGTTTGCAAGTGGTTTCTTCCAAATCGTCCCGTTGCAAATTTCAAGTACATTGAGCAAAGTGTAAATCTGTATGAATTAACACATTTCAATTAATCTTAGTCAATTCTACAGAATGGGCTAATTGCTCTATTTCTTTTTACATTCCTGGACTTTGGGGGTCCTTCCTTCCGACTACTAGCACTGTATTCAGATAACAGAATGGTTAGCACACTGCTTGCCAACAGGGACTTCCTTCAGATGAATTCAATGATGAGTTGGTAATAAAACAATACTCACCCATTAAAAATAATGAGCATCATGGAGTGCACAATGATAATCCGCATGGTAATTGATAGATTGATGAGGAGTGCGCACTTCCTTCAGTATACAGTGAATGCATGTTTATTTGTTTATTTTCTATTTATGTATTCGTTTTATTTGCGATATGTACAACAATAAAAATCAACAATATGAAATTCAGACAATTTGCAATGATCATGAACCACGAAAACAAGGTAGGAAAGAAGTGGAGTAATTATCAAGTTCCTTCCCATTTGAATGATTTTATAATGCTTTTAAGACTATACTTAAGCGTTTATATGCAATATACACTTACAATAGCATGCGTTTCACAAAGTGGTTACATATTGACAGCTCTCAGAATCCGTAGAATTTTAGGATGATCAGGGGATTTATAAGCATGTCCATTATTACATTTCAATACACATTTACACCAATCTGTTCTTGGTAATACGCCATGGAATCATTATTAAAACTATACACTTAAGGCCAACCGTTTCAGTTCAGACAAGGAGTAACATACAGAAAGAGACATATCCGTACTATTCATGTTCTTTTTTGCATTTCCCCGCAAACAAAAGCTAAATTTGAATTAAATATCCACAAATAATTGTTGTCTTAAAAACAGCTTGAAGCTTTGCAAGCAAAATGACTTATTGCATTTGGGTGTCAATGTGACAGCTGACAAATTCATTACGTGTCGCAAGTGACAGCTAATGGGGTAAAAATACATAGGACTTTCCCAAAACGGCCCCAATCCCAACCATCTTAAGACTGGTGACATTTGGAGACCATCCGGTCTGAACCAATTCTTTATTGCCCGCAAAATCTTGTTTTGTTCTGATATTATTTATGCAGCCAATCAACGCTTCTCTTCGTTTGGGATTATCGTGAAGGATTTGCGCAGTCCACTGATTTTTTTCACAATGACTCATACTTGTCAGGTTTAGAGGAGGGATTGTCCTTGGCTTTGAGGGAGGATTAACAATGTGCTAAACAGCTCACACAAACAATATCACTAATAAAGCATAATTGTGACCAGAAAAAACAAAATATACCTGTCCATGTAAAGTAACGACGTCACACTACATTGTACTTTATGTACATTAGAGTTACATTAGAGTTACATTAGTATATACACTGTATTGCTGTACCGTGTTAAGCGACAAGGGATTATGCTATTAGCCATACCATACATTTCTGAACATTAGCATTTTATTTGTACTGCCGGTGCATTTCAGTCACAGACAACTGTGGGGGGGTGTTACGATTCGAATACTTTAAAAAAATTCTTTCATCTTCAGAATATTTAATACTTTGAAACATTCTGCCATTTTCAGAATATTTAATACAATAGAACACAACCCCATTTCCTTTTCAGTACTACGACACCACATTTATGGTAGGTAGAACACACGTGTAGTGTCAGTTTGACCGTCGTTTTGCTCCCTAAGGATATAATCGTGAATGCAGTAGAATCAGGTTAACTAACTGACTAACTAACCGAATTTGTTGTTATTCTTTTTTTGGTGTGGCTCATTGGAAGCGGTAAGTACAAAAACACCAATTCTCGTGTGTCTAAAATGGTTACAGCATTTTAACAGGTTTGTGTGCACCAAAGCATGTGTGGTGTGGATTTATATGACCAATAGTACAGCGATATCGTAGGCATGATAGTATAGCCTTAGTTAACACACACAAATTGAAACTAGCAACCATTAAATGTTATGTATAAGTTACTAATCCAATCTTGTTATACCAAAAAGTATGGTGTACATGCAGTCATTCATCGGGCGTCATCTGCATTTTAGCCACAGCAAATTACACAAATGTTATTAGTCAGATATTAAGTTCAATTGTGCATGCTCAGTCCAGGTATTTAATGTTATAGCCTCATATCATAGAACCGCATAAGGACACAATTGTGGTCCCAAGATTATTTTCAACAGGGATTTAATTAAAAGTCTATACACCCTCCCCCGCCCCCAGCTCTATAGCTAAACCCACCCCAACATGAGAGGTACCTGCAGAAACTAAGCTCGTGAACCAGATTTGAGTCACCATCACCTACAAATTATTCCACATAACATCAAACCATATCCGCAGCAATATGCAAGCTGGTAATCTGGCCATTCAATGACGTGATATGGGTCACGTGGGCAAGGTCATCCAGAATCAGATGACAGCCATATTTACATGTGATTGCTTGGGGGCTTCATCAAATCCTGTTGGGATGAGCATTGGAATGCTGGTCAATGATACATGAATACGGCCCGTGGACAATCCCATAGGAATACAGACTATAATTGCACACTCAAACCTTTCACTTCGCAATGATTGCTCTGCACTATTGACAGTTGGACACATGGAAGTGCCTCCACCTCTACCTTTCCAGTCAAAATGCTGACCATTTTGTCTTCTATTTCCCAGTGGGTCCAGTGACACATGTGCTGAGTGTGGATGATTCCATGGACATACACAGAAGCGCGGGCATCTTGTATGTCACTGTACCATACACCTATATAACCCGTGAAACTACACAATTCGGCCACATTCAAAATCCTAAGTTATCATTGCTATCTAAGTGTCCCTTTGAGTATTCTAATAATGCGGATGCATCTACATACATGTACAGTACACCTTTAACCGACACGCAGTAATACATTGCCAATATATTACCACGCATGTCTTTATACTAGCGAAGTATGATATGTCTATCAATTGGCGCAGATTGGATGGTGGATGGGGGTTGAGCGGGGGCGCTCTAAGCCAGACGTATGAGCTTTCAAAATGATGTATAACACGCGCTCTCAATGAGATGTCATTTGCAGCTCAACAGAGAACTTTTTTGCGGGGGCAAAGAAGCTAAAAGAGACTTGATTCAAAGCTCGTACAGTGCATGAGGGTGGACGGGTGGGATCGCGTGTTGATAGGTCAGTTTAAGGTGGCTAGGGGCAGTTTTAATAGTGCAAGACTCAAGCGTATAGAGCACGGTTACGTCGTGTGCACTTCTTGAATATTTGAGATGAAATTCTGAATTCTGATTAAATTCTAAATTCTGATTTAATGTCACCAGTTGGAAAACAATTTTTAAAATGTGGAACAAGACAAAACAAATGATTTATATATAGATACATGCCATGGTGCAAACAACAGTCGTTTGATTCCATGCACATTATATCTTTGACCTACAACAGTACAAAATCCACGGTGTAGACTGAACTGAATGGTCGAATGACAATATTGATGGACATGCGTGTCAATTTTAAACATTGTAGAGCACGGGATCAATACAGGAGCAACACATGCAGACAGAGAGAGAGAGGCTGAAAATAACAAACTCTTCTTATATGCCATAATCAAAATTACAATATCAATGTCCACTAAATACTCACCTATACATGCTCTGGTGATGAGCTCCAGTCGTGTTAAAATCCACCAGTGTATGGATCTGGACTGATTCGTTTTTATCCGTTAGTCCTTGGGCCACCCGGCACAGAGGTAACACCGAATCCATGTTAAAAGTCGACGTGTTTTTGCTGTCAATAAAGCTAATCGAATTGTAAGAACTACGGCACTGACATTGTTTCAAGACATCCAATTTTCTAACAGCACTGCATTTTCATTAACCCTCTAATGAATCCACTAATTCAGTACAGTGTTATAATGAATGTTTGCGTAATTGTGCAATGCGTTCTGTGATGCATTTTTCTATACAGACCCAGTTGTTTTACATAAACAAAGCAAGCTCCATAAGGTTACACTGTAGCTATCATGGCACCCGTCTTCATTCCACACTCCGATGGACTGTCTCGTCCTCGTCCTGTTGTTTGTTATGACTTGTACCTCTATGAGCAGACACGACTGCTCCCTTTATACTCTAATCCTGTCTTCCCCATTGTATATGCTCGCAGACTATATAGCAGAGTACCTGAAATTAAAAACAAAATATGAGTATATAATAGTCTGGAATTTATGTACTGCTTTTTGACAACTTGCATAGAGCTCATGTCAATGAATAGTGAACTTCTTTTCGTAACAATCCCTACCCCAAGCAATGACTTGCCTCATCACTCATGAATGCGAGCCGGTGCTGTCTTATAACAGAATAGGTTGACACCATCGTATATCAGCCGTTATTACCTTTTGTATATGGGGGAGAAACACAAGTAAATGAAAGCACGATGGCATAGGGGTTGGTCATCAAACTTAGTGGGTTTTTTTAAACATTCAAAGTTATTGAAAATAATAACATACAATACAATACAATACAATACAATTTATATAGCGTAAATTCCACTAAATGTTCGTGCACGCTAGAAGGCCACCTTAAACATATCGTGCTTTAGTTCGGATTTAAAGGATACAAGACTTTTGGATTGTCATATGGACAGAGGAAGTGTATTCCATAATTTAGGTGGTGCTGTTTTAAATGCTCTATCACCATAAGAAAAACATACAAACACATAGCCCTACCCGTATAACTAGGCTTTCGATAGGTGGACACCCTCTTTCCAACGATGAGCATTATTATATAACTAAGACAACTTGCCCAAGAACCCTAGTTCCGCCCTTGCCAACGTAATATACAAGTAAACGCACAATCAACCTAATTACATCCCACGCCACGTCCCACCGACTTTCAAGTGTAACAATTCTCATGACGTCATCTATTGTCTTACAACACTCCTCCAATGGTATGCGAGGGAGGGGTGCGTTATGGTAATTAGTATGCCACTGTAATCACAGCTTCAAAAAGAGCTAATTCAATCTGCATAGACTATTGGACGCAAAGACCGAGTGCTCTTTAACGTGGAACCAAGCCCTGATTTCATATGCCAAAACAACTTGGTTATTTTATTGTTAGCCTGTCTAAGGTAGTCTACACCGCAAATAGAACTGTAATCTGTAATTATAAAAAATCACAGTGACGTCCAATCATAGGACTCGACTATAATTAGAGTGATTTAACTGACATAATTCTTGACAGGGCCGCAGCTAGGATTGTAAAAGAACGGGACAAAATATGTTGAGCAAGGATGGAGGCAGATGGCTTTCCTATGGGTGGTTTTTGGTATCGCCCCCAACCCCCACCTCCACACACCCACACACCCACCCAAAGAAAATGTTGCAATTTCCACCTTTTTATAGCTGGGACGTGTTTTTTAAAAACGAATATATTAAAAATCAGTTTCAATCAGGGTTTGACAAAAATATCTGCTAACACGTAGGAGGCAGTTGCCTTGGCTGATATGTACATATACATGTAGGTATACGGTCGTGCTTAATACCCAATACCTGTGGCAGACAGAACCTCTCAATAAGAGTGATAAGTGTGTTGTTGCCATCGGTAAATGGGTGTATGTAATTGATCTGGCATTGGAAATCAAAATTACAGTTGATGCATTCGAGACTTAGTGGTACATAATAATTTATTTCTTATGCAGTTGTGTCAGGAGAATGTTAAGTTCACCAATGTCCATCCAGACAGTTGTAAATGACTGTGTGGTAGCTAGGACCCAAGTTAAAAACTTTGCACGAGTAGCACATTATAAATACAGTTGAAAACATGTTTGTAAGGAGGCAATTATAATACGTTAATAATACAGGCAATCCTAGTATATGAATGATTCAGAGCATGAGTGATCCTTGCTAAGAAAAATACAATGTGTCTCGTTAGTAAGTAAGAAAGCCAGTGAGCGCCTCCTTTACATGCACATTCATGCTGTTGTTGCAACTTTTACACCTTTCACACCTTTCAATTATTTCAATTTAATGATAATTTCCATCAATTTGACGTGCATATAATCTATAGAGAAATAAGACAAGATAATCTGATAAGTTTTATAGTGTAAGTAAACAGTGTGCAAACCCTTGTGCCTGCTGAAACAATCACATGTAAAAAAGAAGATATACGTTATCACATTTAATTCTAAAGATTTTATCTTCTCAAGTTGAGTTTTTATTTTACACAGTTCTGCAAGGGATGATCATTCTGAACATGTTAGTTCTGCAGTAGGATTGAGAAAAAAAGATAATGCTATGACTAACCAACGAACTTCAAACTCTATTACACTCGTTTGATTGCATACATTGCTAAACATAAACACACAAGTTGAAACACAATATAATGGTAGATATGCATGTTTCAGCAAACATCTTTTACCTTGTAAACGCTCTTATCTATCCTGTAACAATTTGTCACCTTAAAACATCCCATCACCATTTGAGGTAAAACCATCACACGTGTGTGTTGACACCATAAGGAGCTCAGAGGCGATCGCTGATTAGTGCAATTAGTCAAATGAGAAGCAAACGGCTTACGTTCGCTCGGCATTAGACTAAACGTTGCCACTTTACACACGACTGTACACATACATACATTTTTTGTACTACACATAAATACAACATGTGTGTTTACATAAACATTAATTGCAATGTGTGTATCATTCTTGGTCACTTTGAGCCAGGTTTGGTGGACTGCGAATGATATTCTACATCTTTCCCCTTTACCGGATGAGATTCTCATGGGGTGCTGATGTTCAGAATCACGCTGAACACATAGGCAGATCCAGGTTTTTGGAAAGGGGGGGGGGGCGCACGTAAGGAAAAGGGGCGCACTTACGGGATTTCACAAAAACCCCTGTGAAAATGAAGTATTTTGATGGGGAAAGGCATAATTGACATAGGCAGATCCAGTTTTTTTTTTAAAAGGGGTGCGCACTTAAGGAAAGGGGGGGTGCGCACTTAAGGATTTAAAAACAACTACGAAAATGAAGTATTTTGGTGGGAAAAGGGGGGGGGGCGCCTCCGCGCCACCCACCCACCCCCCTGGATCTGCCTATGACTGACGCATTACCTCCTGCTATTGCACGTGGCACTCGCTTTGGGGTACTGCATTTTATAGCAGGCTTACTATTACATTTGAACGGATTTTGCGCAACTGGTACTCAGACTGTTAGAATGGTGACAACCATTTAATTCTTGCAGACCTTATTGCAGCAACAAAGCAGCCCGGAATGGCTGCATGTCTATCTACTGGCCGATGTGCAAATGCAGAAGGAGTATTCCCTAACTACACTTGTAAGTGTGTGCACGCTAAACTTCATCACAAACATGCATGCTGTTGATCTATAATTGAATGCATACAGTCCAATAATAGGAGTACACAACATTGCATGCCAGACACTTGAGTCTAATTGTGGGCTTTCCCGGCAAAAGTGTGATTGCTGCTAAATGTTGATGACCTCCCGAATAGCGAGAAAACCTTCATCTACCTGGAGTTATCTATTAGTTCTTTTGTATTACGTGCTTAATTACTGTTTCATGGCCGCATGCACATTCACCGCCATTGCGTGTGGAGTGTAACGTCTACTGTTACCTTCATTGAAATGCAAACGATGTAAGTAGTGTAGGGTTTTGTATTGACTGACTGGTCTGTGCAGGTTTTATGTCCTACTTAGTTATCCCTATACATTTCTTTTCTAATCGTAGTTCATGTCTAAAACCAGCAGGTGGCTACAAACAATTGCATTCTTGGAAAAAATAGACAAACAGTATTAGTCGTTATCATTTCTTTCTGGCACGCGGTAGCATCACAGAGCTTTGGCTGATTGAGACTGCACCACGTGCGAGTAAAATCTGTAGTAACTATTTTGAGACACCACTACGATCGTACATAAATATTTCATTGAGACAGCGATTAGAAAACTAGTGTATTATCATCAGGAGGTGCATTGAAGAACAACACTCAACTGCAAGGAGGTTAAAAGTGCTCTGAGAGCACCGCTTCGTTTGACCAAAGGGGTCAATTATTTGATGCAATGTCTATGCTATGCTCATGACACAAAAATATGACTTTTCTGTTTTCTTACTTTTCTGCTGATTGTTTACACAATAAAGATTTTTCAGTGATTTCGGAATAAACATGTAGGTTAAAGTAAACATATTTTACTGACCATTTACGTCCATGTTTTTATTTGTTTTGTTTTGGTTTTGCTTCACTGGCATGTGTTGACATTTCATTTTTATTTTTACGAGAACCATCTACAGCTTCAAGAAACAATCCTTGAGACACATCATTATACATAGTCATAGTTTAATGACACGCTTACAGAGAATTGCAAACAATACAAAATAACTATAATTATGATATAATCATTAGTGCCTGTAACTCCTTAATTCCTTGTATAGTGCATTAACATTTTTACCCTGCTCACATGTGCAAAAGTGGGTAGTAACGTTACAGCATAGGCAGATCCAGGGGGTGCGCATCCCCCCCCCCCTTTTTTCCCACCAAAATGCTGTTTCGTGCCCCTAATGGATCGTTCACACATGACGTCATCCGGCAGGGAAGGGGGGGGGGTAGCAAAAGATGATGAAAGGTGACAGTGGGGGTCTAGTACTTGGAAGATGTCACCTTTTGAAAAAACGTTGTAGTTATTTAACAGTATTTGAACTTACTTTCTCACATGTTAAGTGAGTTGTGTACTATCTACTAGTTGAAATCATGTTGCCTCGTTTGCTTTAAGCCCTACATACATTTGTAAAATTATGGACTTATGTATTCAAAAGTATTTATATTACTGCACAGTTAAATGAATGTTAAATGTCATCGCGAAACTATGTCGCGCAGGGTTGGGGGTGGGGATGAGGTAAAGATGAGGGAGGTTGTTGCAAAGATGACGAAAGGTGACAAGGAGCGGGTGGGGGGTGGGGGTAAAAAATGCCAAAAATGAGGTGACGTCATTTGTGAACGATCCCTTACTGTAGACCCTCCTAATAAGACCCAACTCGTTATTGATACCACAGCTACCTGTATAGTGAAACCGTTTCTTACCGACGGCGACCAAAATGAACGTGTAAGTACATGTTGTTTTAGCAACGCTGTGCTCTCAGATCACTTTTCATCTATGTTGGCAGAGTGACAAACTTGGATGCTAATGATGATCTGCACTCGGATAAACATTGCATCAGAATTAGGAGATAACGTTTCAAGCTGTATTGAAACTATTGGTGAAGACCCCACCAATAGCACGAGCATAGTCTTCTGGATGGTACACTTTAGTTAGCAAAAGTTAAAAGAAACTGTTCCCATGATTTTCACTTAGTAAGTAAACATTGTATCAGATTTGCAGGTCATGTCTCAAACTGTATTGAAACTATAATTAGATAGAAAGAAATGACCGAAGCAGCCTTCTGGAAGTAAGACGCCAAAAATATGACACGTTCTGGCCATTAAGCGTCAGATTTCTACATCTCACTATAACGGAACATAATGAAAAGTGTGTCATAGAAAATGAAAATCTCCAGGCCGCCATTTAAAATACATAGGCAGATCCAGGTTTTCGGAAAAGGGGGGCGGTGCGCACTTAAGGAAAAGAGGGGGCGCACTTACGGGATTTCATGAAAAACCCTATGAAAATGAAGTATTTTGGTGGGAAAAGGGGGGGGGGGTGCGCGCCCACCTGGATCTGCCTATGATAATGGGATTTTAAAATGGTATGAAAGTTTAAAAAAAAGTAACTGAAAACAAGTTAAATGCAACGCGGCAACAACCTGAACCTTTCAGCTTCGTGTCTGAAATGTGACCTATAGCTTTCCAAGCTTCGGACAAAAAAGAAATTGAAGATGATTAGAAACATGTGTTTTTTTATTGCCGTGCGTATTATTGACGCATATACATAGCAAATATTTGTACTCAGTATCCGATTAGGGGGAGAGGGGCTGAGCGGGCTGCAGCTAGGGGTCCCCAGCATATAGGGGGCCTCAGGTTTGGCAAAATTTTTATGGGCGCAAATTTTTGACGCGAAAGCCCCTAATAATAAGGGACCGTAATAAAAGTTACTATGGGGCCCCAGATTTAGTCAACATTACCCGTGTGCTTCTTTTATTCTTTTGTACTTTCAAAAGAGTGACAAGATAAATTAAGATGGACCTGAAGAAGTGATTGAAAACAATGAGATGCATTTGATACAATAAGGAATACATTTGACAACTACTACAAGTATGAAAGTGTTTGAACGTGCTTGTTTTAAAGAACAAAACTCAGAAATAAGGAGAATGTTTTCAGTACTTTGGAAGTGGTGTGAGTGCACAAGTGGAAAAATATCAGCATGCTGATGAAGATGAGTATTTCATATGGCATTAAACAGGTTAGGGTTCAAATCAGATACATCCACGTACCACAGTGCGTTATTTGAACGCACTCCATTCCATGACTCATATATGGAAACTTGCGCTGCTGACGCAAAACTCATATCATGCTACACGCGAAATATGTGGATATTTGTCATCAAAAATTGTCCATGAAAATGAGACGGTTTTGTAATGAGCATAACAAAGGGCATTAGCAAGAAACAACGACCACAGAATGAACCTTTTGCGCACAAAACAACGAATAATATTACCTCCACTGGTTTTTGATGGGTGATTCTTGGAAACTACTGGGTATTGTCCTCCGTCGGTGGTCAAAACAAAAATAATTGGAAGATAGTTGAAGAATACAACCGTGTGAGATTACAGAACATTTACTTCCTGCCAATAGTTGGTTACTACATCACACCCAGCATTCAAGTAATTGTGTAAATTATTCTGGAAACAGCTCACACAAATTCGAGCATTACATGCCTGGTTTCACTTCATATTTTGCAAATTTTTATTGGGAAATCTCTTGTGGTGATGTTTCATGGAATTTTGATATCCTGTTTTATTTCGATTTGTTTAGTAATTAATTAATTAAATTTATTTATTCATTCATTCATTCATTCATTCATTTATTTGTTTATTCATTTATTTATTTATTTATTTACTTATTTATTTACTTACTTACATACTTACTTATTTATTTATTTCTCTATTTCCTTTTTGTTATATATTTATTCATTTTTAGCTTTCAAATTGTCCGTGCTGTCCCTGTGGTAAAACAACACATCAAAATAAATGTTGTCTCATTAGTAAGCATTTTATCGTCTGCACTAATGCGTCTAGAAATGTTAACATATCATTACATGCACATGTAGGCCTACAGTAGTATGCAGACCACGACATTTTATATGGACATGCACAGTACTAAATCATAAATGTCCATCTCATTATAATGTCACGCCAGTTTGTGTAATCTTATGCATTGTTAGTGTTGTTCTAGTCTGCGACTTCGCTGCACTTAGCTTATTCATACCAAGTTTGAAAGTGTCAAAAAGTTTTAAACTATTACAGACAATGCTAAATTTGACCTAGCTAAATGACTTTTTGGAATGCACACTTTGATTAGGAATATGCAAACGTTGGACATATGTGATGGTTACAGCAATGCATGTAATTTTGCAGTCGTGTTACAACCTGTGACTGCCTGAAATGGAATCGTGGAATGCAAACTTGTTAAGCAAAGTGCAAATTTTGGAAACTGGTGGTCGCTATTCTTGAACGTGTTCATGGTGTTGGTATAGAGTATTTACGTTCATATTTCTTTAATCACAACACTATTTACCATCATTTCATTGAAGGTTTCACCATCTGTTGGCGAAACTGTCAATGAAATAAAGGTAAACTTACATTATAGAAGTTAAATTTCCCAATAGCCTTCTAAAAGGTCCATTTTCTTTGGCAATGCCATCAAAGCAAATCACTTTGGTGCCTCCTCATTTGAAATAGTTTCGTAAAGTTTGCACAACTTTGGCTCATTAGTTAAAGCTGTAACTTCCCCAAAGATTGTCATACGTAGATACGTACATGTACATGTACTTAGATGTATTCAGATAATACCAATATACTACAAACAAAAACAACTACAATCCTATCGCTTCAGGTAAACTTGAGCAATAAGTTTTGTTTGGGATAGGCACATACGACCCTTAGTTTCTTCAAGTTTTTTGGCATTGCATTATCTAATGCCTTTTATTAATCTAATATAATGCATATGGCATTGTTATGTATATCCCACACGATTTTTACGGCCTTCATTTCATTCTTCTGTAACTGATCTACGTACGTGAGCATCATCATTCAATCACAAGAATTCTTATATCGTTTGTAAGAGTAACATCATCACTTAGAGTGTCTTTCAAACACATTATAATCTATAATCCGCCCTTGCAGTCAAGAAAAAAATATTACCTTCTCTTTTGTTTGCAGTCTTTGACAATATCATTATCGATGTATTTACCCTTGTTTACTACTTTTTAAATAACTCCTGTATTATGAATTGTTAGGGAAAACACGAGACCTATCACGAGATACGCCTGCACTACATCAACATTTCCCGTGGGCTAGGACACCCACACATGCACGGGGTGTGTCAGCCGGTCTTCAGATCTTATTAGATGTTCATTTCTTGTTAAAACTTGTGTTTATATGCGAGTAGATATTTTTTCCATTAAGCAACCGTATATTAAAGACACATGCACAGGTGAATTTCATGTCATGTCGACCTTCTATGCCACATGAATACGACTTGTTGAGTATTTTGAATAACTACATTTTATCTATGTGCAGTGTTTCATTTCTTCATAATTAATCATGTCTATAATCTGCTTTGAAATGTACCCAAAAATCATGTTTGTAAACGTTGACATCTTATAAGCAATCATTTTCTTTGCATGTCTCTTTAACATGTATCAGCAAATATAGAAGAAAAAGGGAATGCGTAATCCTAAACAATTCTTCCTGCCTGTTGAAATGTACACCAGTCTACAATTATAAGTTGTTTTCATTCATTACAAG
This sequence comes from Streblospio benedicti, assembly GCA_019095985.1. NCBI lineage: Eukaryota > Metazoa > Annelida > Polychaeta > Spionida > Spionidae > Streblospio > Streblospio benedicti. Next base: position 38,615,981 of record CM032661.1, read on the forward strand.
ACTGTGCCATCTATCAATGTTAGTTCACAACAGTCTTATGTCTACCTCACCCTGGGTTGGGTGCAAGTGCCCGTTCGTAGAGTAATAAATGGGAAAAACATGTCAACGATTTATCATCCCCGGACTGCCTCATGTGACCTACATTCGCCCATCCCATTAGGTGATTGATGCCCTTTTTATCAGCTCATCCGAGCCTATATCGAACATCAAACGCTAAATCTCACAGCACTTAAAAATGCCATATCGGGATAGGCTTCATTATATACGGGCAGCTATAACTCAAAGGGTATAGAAGAACAGAAGGGGATACTAGTTATGTTGACTTCTGTCCAAGGCATTAAGTCATCGGTGTATACCCCTGATTATGTTATATAGTTTCAAGGATTTTAGTCTTCATTGAACTAGAAGTCATTAAGCTATTGTGTTTTTCAATGCAGATTTCAGGGTATACCGAATCACATTGTTTACAACTATAGTGTTGTAATTAGATATATAATGACAATGCACATACAAGGATACATGATTTACCATCAGACATGAGTAACCGTCATAGTTTAATGGCCAGGCCTCTTGTTTACTTCTTGGTATCACTGAAGGCCCCCCAAGCAGATCATTTTCATCATGAAGACAAAGCCATGTTAGAAGACACAAAAATTAATGTACTAAATGTAATGTCTTCATAATGGCATCTCATTATGATTTTGAGGGTCACCTAATTGGTATCCCAGGGGCGTACGTCATTGCGAAGGACTTCGACCAATGTCCCAGCTTCAAGCACAGACGATGCCCGATAAGGTAAGAAAATCAAATTACCTGGTGAAATACATGCTTTCAAAACAAAAACAAAATAGGCTCAACAACATAATAGGCTAATTATCAACAACTTCAAAACCTAAAACAATCAGTTTTAATTTTGTAAATAAATTCATTGGATTTCTTTTTCATATAAATAGAAATAATGATTTTGTGATAAATCCATACATAACTCACTGTCTTTTCCATGTCCATCTTCTGAGACTTCTCTGTCTGTCACTAGATGGCAGCACGTGACACTAAAAGTCAGTTTCAATATTCGGCAATGTCTGATATTTACACGTCCGTTTGCACTGACCCTCTATGGTTCCGGAAACAGCTTGAACTGGTAAACTATCCATATGTTAATACGCTAATTTTGGTGCATTGTCCTACGGCAAGCTTCTCGCTAACCTGACTAGCTAGACGCCATCATTACAGGAAATTTTTCATCGGGCGTGGTTTATTATGCTTCTCAGCGTTGAAATGGTGCTGTTGTTTGTTTATCGGCGATTTTATTCCAAGACATGCGGACGACGTCAGCCATTATGGAGTTCTTTAGCGACATAAATATGTCAAGGGCGTCATATGGGTTCAAAAATTAATCTTAATCTTAATCTGCCCATGCATATGATATTAAGGTATTACGTCCACAAAGCCAATCGGGCTATGCGTACAGTAGAACCTTCAATTTGAATCACATCAGCTATGAGAACACCTCTATTATTAGACGATTTCTTACTGTACCCAACCTTCATAAACAGAGCACTATAAACCTCCATAAAGAGACCAACTAGCTATTGAAGTATATCAAACAGCCATTTTTGCAATTAGTCCTTTTGTTTTTTTGTTATTTGGAGTTGAATGGCTGGGGGTGCTGTCAGAATCAGAGTGGGTTTTGCTGGACAGTGGTCGATGCTGTAGCCCCGTTGGAAAACGAATACTATTTGTTTAGTAGACAGGGGGTGGGGGTGGGGGTATCAGTAGGGAAATAGTTTTCGGGGTACAATTTCCCACTTTAATTTCCTAAGAACAGTTTTACTACCATTTTGAATTTACTGGTCGCCATTCATGTTTAATCACATGGTGTACTGTTTATTAGAGCCAGCGATTACATGTAAAATATACTCATCATACATTCTAATCACACGTACAATAGTCCGTAGTGTAAAATATACGTCAATGGCACAGCCACATAATGATTATGATCACGATATATATGGAGCGATTTTATCATAGCCAGCCATCAATTCACGTCGTGGTTGCGAGTGCTGAAAGGTGACTATCATCTGCAAGCGTGACTTAAGCTACCAACTCAGCTTTTTTAAGACAGTGAGGACATTATTTTGCTTCCTCAGATGTAAAGTGCGTTTTGATGTGTGTACCTATAAATTAACATGTGTATTTCAGATTATACTCACGTCATAAACGCTAATTACTTCAGTAAGTTGGTGTAATGTACATGTACATGTACACTGGACAGTAGGCCTACGTGCGCCTTCTTTTTTCTATCATGTTGATACTCATGTTATTATGATTAATTGTATACACATTAATTTATACTTGTTTTACCACTTTATTTACACACGGGCAGCCTCTTTCTACCAATGTGATCAGCATGTCTATGGTTCATAGAGGAGAGACTGTTCCTGTAACCCTGGACCCTATCATGAGGCGGGTTTATAAGGAGGTAGAATGTTCGTAAAAAATAATAAAATAAGATAGGAACGTGGGGGTAAAAGCAAACAAACGTGGGATGTGAGATTTCAAGTCAGTGGGATGTGAGTAAAAAAAAAAACTAAAAAATTGTGGAATGTAGGAAAAATGCAAAACTACTTTGATATGTGCTAAACAAGGCCCATACAATATGAAATGGGGGATTTCTTGACCCCGTATAACCCCCTCCCCCTCCCATAAATGTCTCACTAACAGCGGACACGCGAGCAACAAGGTGTCGCACTAGGCCTCTCTGCTCGTCTCATGCCCGGCATGGGGATTAAGGAACTGCATGTCAACTTAGATTTCATGGAGATACATCGCATTTCAGGAAAGTTAAAAATGTTGTTCACTCCGGTAACTGAATTGACTCAAATTGATTGATGCGGTTGGGGGAAAAGAAAAGAAGCAACTACTCTGGTAATTGTTCATACCATTGCATCGACTGTCAACAGAAACCTGGATTATCTTCTTGATACTAAAAAACTTGCAAATTGTAGAGATGTGGCAAGCACAGGTTTGAATATGATTTTTCATGTCTCTTCAAACAAATGGCATTCGATAACTGGTGGTCCGGGTAAAATTCTAAGGCATTTCTTTGGACCGTTCCTTAAGAGTGTCTGTTTAAGGTACTCGCTCATTTGTCAGATTTGTTTCTTTCTTTTACACTGGTACTTTGAATATTCTTAGCTTTCAGAAAAGGAGTGTTATGTTAGATATTGGTACACAAACACACTATGAAAACTATAGCAAAACCTGGTCCTGGAATAAAAGTTTGACAAATTGTGTGAGTGGCGCTTGAGGAACGATATATATCAATGACAGGATGATCACTCATTCTTGACCATTGGATGATCACTTCCATGTCATGGAAGGTCAAAAAGGACTGATTGAACCTGTATTTTGCTGCTGAAGGTCGCGAAAAAGGTTCTATTATCACATTGGATAGTAAAATAGAAGCAATATTTCATATACACAGTTTATTATAAAAAATAATACCATAATAAAAGCTAATCATTGGGAATGAAATAACCATACAAGATTATACCAAATATACCCAATGGGTAAATATAACTAAAATACATTGAAACATGTTTTTCATCTCCCTGATACATTTAGAATCAATTTTGATTAGACATGGCATACACGTGTATTTTTGTCAAAGAATAGTTTAGAAGCCAAATGTCATGAAAATCATTCTAACTCTTAAACCATTAATCAATCAAAAATTGTCCCAATCATATACATGTACGCATACACCACTACTAAAGGAATTGTCTCATAAGCCAACATAATGAAAATAGGGACATCAAATCTCAATAAGTTTCACAATGCAAAGTTGAAAATATTTAATTATTGTCACAATATTATGTACATCAAAGTTAGAATGACTTATCAAAATTATTTTTAACATAAATTTAAAGATTTGCCTGCAAAAAAAATATCATTTTATGAAGAACATGATTTTACTTTTCATAAAGGTTGTGTGTGCTGATTTAGACCTAAGCCAGACGCCATGATTTACACATGTAGTATAAGTTGAATACTTTATTTTTCCTGTAGTCATTCAGCATGCGGATGTTACATGTACATTTTTTAAGCTCATCAAACAGATCAAACATCACTAATGTTTGTATTTTAGAATAAAAGAATTGTAGAATACAATACAATGTAAGCAAAATAGTTTCATTTTGATCAAAATCATAGATAAAAAAAATTAAAACATACCCCAGTGCATAAAAATATCTTACCCAATCACATTATTGTTAGGGGTAGGGAGATGCATGAAGTTGTAGGTGACGATTTTCATAAAGATATATTTAAACCTGCATACAAATTCTCGTTTAATGTTTCTTAAATTCAGAACTTAAATGGAATTGTTTGATTGAATCTAAATATTACCAATCTGATGAGTGGCCATCGGAGGTATCTTTGTTGATCACAAATATCCAGTGTCGTGAAATTGACGCTTGTAGTGTTCTCTTATTGTTTTCTTGTCTTTAACAATATTATCAGCAAGCAAAATTAAGTTAAAATGTATTTTGACATTGTAAACGATTTAAGAGTAAAAAAGTTAAATTTTATCACTCAATCATTCTAATGCTCATTATATATCCCACAGAAATACATGCACCTCATATTTTAATACTTCGTAGGCTATTGTCTTGACACCCAACCCTGATTTTTACAGCCCTATGAGTGGCCATGTTTAGATAAAGTTGATAGCAATCGTTCGTATGTTATATTAATTAACCCAGTAAAAAATAATCTTTTGAAGCAATTATACTTCAAGGAAATCAGAAAGCGTGGTTTTTAATTTAACTATTGTTTATGCTTCAAAAATAATATTTTCTTTTCAATAATAGTGACTGCATAAGTTTATCTATTACATGACAAATATTTTCTTGTGTTTTCGTATTTTCTTTTTTTGGTCTGCTTGCAGTAGTGACACTTTGTTAGGAGGAAATTCGTTTGATCTAACGGTACGTTTTACTCTATTCTGTGATGTTCCAGCGGTTCCACTTTGTTGTTTTGTATCTAAAAGTTGCTCTTGCCCATCTTTGATTTCAGCATCTACAGCAATCGGACCGATCATCTTAAGTAATGCGGATTTAATGACATTATTGTAAGGTGTGTCTCTTATCTTAAGGTATACGTCTTGATGTCGCTCAAGCCATGTTGTTGCTCTCCAGCCAAATGCATAGTAAAGTGTTTCAAGTTCAATACGCAATTGCTGCAAAAATGTTTCATCGACCTTTTTGTCAGGAGATTCTAGTGTAGTTAACATTTTATAAATGTGATCAATGCCACTGTATTTTGCATGAATTGAAGCTTGCCTGTCTTCTTCCACGTTACCAATTTTTGCTAGTAGGTTATCTTTGAGATTTGGTATGAAATTCCCATCTTTCAGCTGATGATAAAGATCCATGTTATTTTGGAACCAAAATTTAGCTTTCCAGTTAAATCGATTTCCCATTTCAGTTAACATCATAAGTAATACTTCAAGATTGTCATTGTTCAACTCTATTTGCCCATCCTTCAAAGTCTGGAGCATTTGAAATACTTGCTCTATTTCATCTTCTTTTGAAACTGACCGTTTTCCTCTCACTTTTTTGTGATCTATTGAGTCTCCATCTGAAGAAAATTGCATGTAGTGGATTGAACTATTATGACCATTTATGTTTGATTGTACAATTTACTTTGAAAATGAGGAAATGTATTATAATTCTATCATTTACTGATCTTTACTTAATATTGAAAATTGTCATCATCAACTTTTCAATCATTAAATTTCAAACATAAACATGTAATTGTGCAAATGAATTAAAAAAATCCTCATCATTTGTTTAAGTTTCTCGCAAAATTATAAAACATTTGAGATTACAAAACAACAATGCAGGTATGTTACCTTTTGTTACAAATCCACATGTGGCAACTCCAATGCAGAAGATTAGAAGGATGATTCCTGCAATTAAAATTACAAGACCGATTATGTTGAGGACATGGCAATGTTTCATCCCTAACCTGTCAGATATTTAGTTTTGCTCTTAACATTTCACTGTAAGCCAACCTACCCCATCAGTACACCAACATTTCCATTCGATTTCTGGCGTTTAATCTGGGGTGGGAATCACATAAAATAAATCTGATTGTACACACCTACGAAAACTCGTGACTGCCAAACAAAACCGGGTGAGACAAGAAACACAATCGTGAAAATGTAATTCATATGCACGTTTATATTTTAGTACCAAGGTCAAGTATTAAATAGGCATTGACAAAGGTACGACGTACTGGTAGACCATTATGACCCTTCTTTACTTCGCCGATTTAGGGCATACACATGGTACACATGTAATACTGCCTAGCAAACCTGCATCGCCTGTTTAAGGGAATTTCTTTTACACTACTCATACTGCAGTGTCCACTAAATAGTCTTGAATGCATTTTGTTTCAATATCTTGTGAATTACAAAGATTGTAAAATAACGTCACCAATAGCTGATGATGCATACCATACGGCGTACAGAGAATCATTATCACCAACAATTTATCCTTGCATTATTCATAGTCAATGTTTTCTTGAATCATGCATTTAGAAACACAAGTACACAATTTGAAAACGTCAACACAGACAGCGGTAAACACGCTACGTTTTTGCATGTTGTGAAGATTCTATTTGACCTACCTGTTTTATATCCCGGAGCGTCAATTCTTACTGCTATATTTCGTTTCTTCATTGTACCATGGCTATGTTCTTCACGCATACATTTATCCAACAATATAAAATCTGAATCTTTGCAAAACAGGCATTTTGATGTTTACCTACTATATGCTACAGCGTACTGACGTTTCTATGTAATACGTGCGAGACTTACGTTAGACGTTCTACACGTTACATGTGACGATAATGTTGAACGTGTACGTGGTGAGTGAATACAGGAAAGACAAGATGTACTAAGTATAGAAGGGTCCAACTACTAAAATAGGCTGGATCTATTTCAGGTTCTCTTATGCTAAAGAACTGAGTTGACCCCTCTAAAATGAGGTGTTTCAACTGGTGATTAAGATATAATCGGACTACTCGCAGTAGATGTCCAGTCGATGTGCAGTACTTCGCCGGTTTCCTAAAACACACGCTGTGTGGTAACCGGACGAATTTTAAAACCGGTGCTTGTCCAATAAGGCTAAAACCACCTGTGTAGGCTACTCCCGATCACTAATCATCTATTACCCAATCGCACACGCGCACGGCGGCTCCCAGTGCTCTCCCGATATTGGGCCGTAGGAAGTTCTTGGCCATACCAAACAAAATTATATCGAACAAAATTAAACATATCGGCACTTCAATCGTGGCCTTAGAAATATATTTTGAAAACAAAAACAATGTCGAAACAAAACAATAATGCAATCAATTTCACAAGCATTAGCCCAATCAAATCAAACACATTGCTTAGTTTTGTTATACGGATTACACCAGTGAAAGACTACAATTTTCAAATGACCTTACCAATATCAGTTTGCGTTCCTATGGGCTTGCGATCGTGTATGACATCCTGTGCGGAGGAGGGGGGAGGGGGAAGGGGGGCAGGTGTGGACTGTGGAGGCTTGTTCAATAAGCGGGTAAGATGGTTCTGGGGGTCGCTTGGATACATGTCAAGTTAGAGAATTTTCAACACTATTAAATATATATAAATAACAGTCGACTACTGCCTGAGTTAAACTCACCTCATGCAATAACATATTAGTAATGTAACCATGAAAACGCTGCTTTATACGTCACACCAAAGAGCAAATGGACACAGTAAATTTAAAGTAGTCTCTAATGCATTGAGACCACTGATAATATGGCCGCCAATGGTCTCAGTAGAGTTGTAGTCTCATTGGGGACGTTTGAATTTGTTTCGGGTAGACGTTTTGAAACCGGGGAAAAGGCTTAATCGTTGAGTTGGTCTCGAGCTCTTACTACAGGTGGCATCAATTGGAGGTTATGTTCTATGAAATTTGAAAGTCAACACAGGTCATAACTTAATATATACAAACTACCTGCAAACATTCAACAAAACACACCTTTATCAAAACATTTACTGATAATTGACAAATTGATGAATTTGAAATCGTAAGTGATTGCCGCACTAAATCTGCCGTCATAAACATGTGTATTGGCTACAATTCTCAAATGATATTCTTGGAGTGAGGCATCCATTTTGCTCTGAGATGGCGGTTAATAAATGGACAACCTTCCTGTTCTAGTACATGGCGAGGATACGAAACGAATATGATCTTCGGCGGGTTTTTTTAAAACTGCAATATAGTTTTTTTCCTCATGGTTGAAACAACTAATGACCACTGGATATAATGGTTCCTGGTGGTCCCTGAATGGCTTGACGGCGACCCGAAACTTCTCGATGGATTGAAATTACACCAGTGCATTTATGTTCATCTGGAGAGTGCCACGAAGTGTTGTTATAGATCTACCACATAGGAAAATGACTTCCGTACGCATTATGTTATTTAATGGACTCCATTATGTAATTTTCACGTGGAAAACACTAACATTTCGTATTGGCTATATTTAACAGCAACTGTGCCTTATTCTTGGACAATCGCCACCATTTCCCCACAGGCCCTGTTATATTAAATTTCCGAATATCCGTCATGGACTTTCGATATCTGATGAACTTAAAGCATTTAATTGTCTTACTTCATAGATCTATCTTATTTTGCATAATTATAAACTGTTGATATATATCAACATAATATACAAACTGTTAATACTCGCTAATATATATGCACTTCTCTTCATATGGAAAACAAAACAACACCTTTTACTGGAAAATGTTAACATGTATGAATGGTGCAATATTTCCGGTGTGAAACAAGTAGTCTAGCAAGTTTTATTATGTTTAAGGACTTTCTATGTAATCCCGAGTATTCTACGAGTGTCTGCACACGCAAAACACATTAAGTTTAGATTGCTAGTAGGCCTATTCAGTTGTAGACCTTGTATTGGGTTACGCACACTGAAGAAATTGAGGACAATTTGGCCTGTATTTGCGTTTCACATTTTCAAAAAAAATCAGTTCAGCGTACTTAGACCTTATTCAAACTAAGTTGTGAGCGTAAACCAAGACAAGCATTCACCATAACAGTCTAGACTCACTTGATAAAACCTTGATATGTACTAATATATTGTTTATTTTGTCCGATAAATTTGATTTGAATATTGAGTTATGGAATGGTGCCAAAACCAACCAACCAACCATGCAGAGTCTTACATGTATAACCACTGAAAATGCCCGCAAAAGAATGATGACTACCCGTGCAACCACACACTAGTCAATATAGAGGAAAAACAAGAACACACAAGCCATAATAATTTCCAAGCAGGAAGTGGAAGAGCAAAACCTGTGGTAAACTTAGTCCACGTAGGCGGCCTAAACTAAAGGTATCAGTTTACGCGCGCATAACACCTTATAGATTAACGGATAACACTGTCAATGAAAGAACAGCCGCCGTCTCCGCGTAGGTCTAAAAGATTACAGGGCACATATTTATCGGTTGCTTTTTGCAGTTCAATGAGGTTGCTTCCGTTTATTTTATAAGTACATGCAGACTCCACATGTTTATATAAACATGCCATTGGTTTCAGTTTATTGGTAAGTGCATGCACATGAAAATACCTAGTAGTCCAATTCAAAGAATTGCTAAAAAATGATCCGTTAAACCCTTCCACCAGCCCGCTTCCCCCGCCCCCTTTCTTCTCATGTTTGCCCACATAACCCTTGCATTTACCATTGGCCACTGCTCATCCAAATATAGGGTGAGTTGAGCGTAATCTCCTACAGCAGCTGATCGCGTGTTGTAAACTCCATCAACTCACAATGAGGGGCGAGCCCTTGATCTCGCATCTTAGGCATCTATCAATGTTTAGAGAAACATCTTGTCAGGAATCTCTTAAGTAGCATATTGGCCGGTTGCATGTATGGGGGCAAGAGTTGTTTACTCGGTTGGACGAGACGTTCATCGTGTTGCAATAAAAATAGATAAAAAACATTGTACATGTACACGCAGACATGGTTTGCACCATGAAGGTTTCTTTTGATTACATTTAGTGGGTACATACATTAAAATAAGACTTTGCATCTGTAAGCCATGAATCATGTTTGCAAGTTGCACACATTATCAATTGTTCCCATATTTGGAATTGTTCCACCAGATTTAGTTTTGTCACTAATCTGGATATATTGTCCACTTGCTATAAGCATGGGGGTAGTCTCCTATATGGTTATATTTTATTATTGCTAGATAGTATTGGCTAACCCTAAGAAACATTTAGCAGCTGTTACTTGTATTTTATTCACTATATATTACATAGCAACTTAGCAAGTACTCCCAGACATATGAATCAATGCATTATCGATGCATTCGAGAATTCAATGTAAACTTGGATGTTTGAGGCTGCATATTTCATACCACCTGACTGCTAGTATTTAGAAACGTGGGAGCAATTGCTCAAGAAGCCGATTTTGATAATTGTTTATCAGCATGTTGTTTGTGAAGGTATTCATCTAACGATTTTGCCTAAGCTATACCTATTACAATAGTTTAAACGGTTTTAGCCACATGTGAAGATAAACTTTGACTGTTTCTTAGCTTTAAATCTTAATTTGATTATCTCAGAAATTCATGCATTTAGAGAAAACCTACATTTTTCATACCACTTATGCACAGTGTGAATATTTTTTGTACATCTGTCTGTCCACAAGGTCGTGGGTTCGATTCCCGGTCGGGTCTGGTGGGGTGTGTTGAGCAAACTCAGACCTAAAAGCTGTTGCACACTGCTCCGTGGCACGTACACGTTAATTAGGTACAGGTCATTCGGTTGAAAGAGTGAGTGAGTGATTGTGTGGGTGATTAGCATTGTGCGCTGAATGTGCTGCCGATGCAAGTATATGAGAAATGATCAATTGATGATCAATAAGTGGGCCAATGACCTGGTGTAAATTGTAAAGTCGTGAGATCAAAACTTGGATCAAGACTATAAAACCAGACATTTACATTTACATTTCTGATTTTGTGCTATGGTTGCAATGTCATCTGCAAATCACTTTGGACCCAGCTCATTGCACGTATTTTTTTTTCAATTCATGTTCTATCTGTCTTACAAAAAACATTCATATGCGTGGCGGCATTGAAATGAATATTGATTCTGTCAACGTATTCTACGTTTTGGTGTAGAGACACTTCCACCATGACCACAACAGTGTACTCTTCCCGCCAAAATTACATACATCCTATGACAGATGACGGTCTACTCTTACGACAGAAGTCTGTCCATTGCTTCCTAAAAAAAAAAACGCTTTTTGCTCGTACGGTTTGCAGCAACACAAACCCTTTGCCCATGCGGTTTGTAGCGACGTGTTGCAAAAAGTCTTGGCCCTTGTAGTGACATAAGCACCGTCCGAAACCTACCTTTACCAGTAACAAAAAATAGCGACCTGCACCAGTAACCAAGATGGCGGACCACATAGTCCGTAATAACGTTTATGTTGCTAATTATATATAATTATAGTCTGATGTGTTTTGTTCTTTTTAAATGTTGTATAATTCACAAACTGAACTCTAACATAATGCCTAAAAGAAACTAGTACCCATGTACAAGTACACTACAGTAAAACAGGTTGCTTATAGTCAGCAAATGTCTACATCTCCCTTTTCTTTAAAAGATCAATCAAACTTACATTAAAAGACAATAAATTATGTATCACGGTTATGTTTAAATGACAATGGTGAATAAATAAAAATATGAACACATATACATAGTATCAATAAAACACATCAAGGAATGTATATTAATTACACCATTTCGACAAAGTAATATTTAATAGCAAAGTTTATTGTCCATAGTATTTTCTGTTTGGCATTGAAATCCTTCCAGAGCGCATTAGTATGGGTTCATTCCTTGGGTAATACACCCTTGGATTTTGTGCATGCGCAGGCTGTGGTTCTTGAATAGGTGGTTGTCTGTTTTCAAGAACTAAAGGTGGATTATCAATGGTCATTTCATCATCCACAATTTCTGCATCAACTGGCATAGACTCCTTCACTGGCAGTAGGTGTCTTCGGTTTCTGACATATTCTTTTCCATTAGATTCCACTACATATGATCTTGGGCCCTTAGCATGGTGCTTGACGACAGCCAATTTCCTGTGACCAGTTGATGTCTGCATATGCACAGTCTCATCTGGGTTCAATGGACGCAAAGGTTTGGCTGACTTGTCATAATATTCCTTCTGTTGTAGCCGCTTTTTCAACAATTGTCTGTGCACCTCTTTTGTTGTCTGGGGCTAATGGTTGAAGAAGGGAACTTGCTGTAGGTAACATATTTCTTGTCCTACGTGACATCAGTCGCTGACGTGGAGATTTCAGCTGACCATCTCTAGGTATATTTCTTAAGTTGAGCAATGCCATCATGTAGTCAGTACCATCTAAACAGCATGATTCCAACAATTTATCTGCTTGCTTCACTGCGTTTTCAGCCAGGCCGTTCGTTGGACTGTGGATATTCAGAACTACTTGTAACATGTTGAAAATCCCATGCCTTGGCAAACTGTCGAAATTCTCGGCAGTCAAATTGAGGGCCATTATCTGGAGTTAGGACACGAGGACAGCCATGGGTTGCAAACAAACGTTTTAACTGTTTATAACTGCGTTGGAACCCAAACTGTGGAGCAAGTCTATTTCAAACCATCCTGAGAAGGAATCCACTGTTACCAGGTAATGATTTCTATGCCATTGGAGAAGACCAGCTCCAAGATTAGTCCAGGGTAAATCAGGTACTGGTGGCACAATCATAGGTTCCTTTTTCTTGATGAGGCACAAGGGAGTTACATGTGCTACACTGTGACACTTTTTTTTTAGCAACATCTTCAGCTATTCCTGGCCAAAACACAACATCCTTGAGACGTTTGGTAGTGCGATCAGCTCCAGGGTGACCACTATGTGCCTTTTTTTATGAACTCTAGTCGAAGACTAGCAGGTATGACAATCTGATGACCACGTGGCACTATTCCATCTTGTACAACCAGTTTGTCTCTGTAAGCAAAGAAAGGGCGTAAATTTATATGAACCCTTTTGAATTCATTTGGCCAGCCTTGTTCTATGACTTGCATAAGGTTGCTGAGGACTGGATCAGATTTTGTTGCATTACTGATTTCCTGCACTTTAGACTCCCTTATTTGTGGATATGATTCTTTTGACATTAATGACTTCATATTCAAATTGGTGTTCCTCTTGTGAGTTGCTTTGTGGGTATGCTCGTGATAATGTGCCAGCCAAATACATTTCTTTTCCACATTTGTATACAAATTCTAGGTCATACTTTTGTAGTTGAAGAAGCATCCTTTGTAGACGTGGAGGGGCAGCATGGAGTGGCTTCTTAACAATAGATATCAGTGGTTTGTGATCAGTTTCAATAATCGCAGGCCTTCCATTAACGTCATGAAACTTGGTGCATGCAAACACTGATGCAAAAGATAATAATTTATCTCAGCTGGTGTTAGTGAGCCCGATGCATATGCCACAGGTAAGTCATCTTGAGACAGCAAGCACCCAGTCCAGATTTTGAACTGTCTGCCGACAATTTCACTGGCTTTGAGGGGTGCAAAACTAGTTCACAAGTAATACGTAACAGTTGACAAGTCGGATGGACAAGGGTTTGTCACCACTTTGCCGCTTCATAGTCGATTCCGGTTGGTCAAGAGTCGTGCGAAATATGTGTGTATCACTGCTTTGTGAACGAAGAACGCCGTGAAGTTAAATCTGTTGAAGTGGCGAGAAAAAGGCAATGGTATGTTTTAGTGGTGCGATCACCCTATCTATGCACTTGTGCTAACCTTTCCCGAGAGTTCGTTTGCTCACTCGCACCGGCTAAGACCGCACTCGTGCAAGCTAGTGTTGTCTCCACGCTAAAACCAGACCATTACTGATTAGAGATTTGTAACAAACTTTCACCGAAGCGTATCCTCATCAACAAATTCTGCACATTTCTAAGATTTGCTGAACAGTTCGCCAGTGTATGCAAGCGTATTGGAAAAGGTCTTACAACGTTGTCGATTCTCGCAAGTGTATTGTAAGTTGTCCAAAGAGTTCAAAAATAATCCATAACAGTACCTTATATCAGTAACAAGTGTCACGAGTCGGACGGACATTTTTACGTCAGAAGTTGTCCATAAGAGTTCACAAGATTTACGGGCTGGAGTCGTGACAAGAACCCAGTATCAGTTTAAAAAAACACGTTAAAACCGTTATCCGAAAGAGGTGACAAGATGGACAAAAAGGGCAACAACGCCAACGTGAGAAGATTTTCGTCGTGTGAGATGGCTGTTCTGTACTGATAGTAAGGTGACAAGTTCCAAGGTCCTTGTCACCGAGCCATTTTGTGACTAGGACCTCAGGGCTGTACGCCCATGCATCCTCAGTCAATGCTACTACTCCCAAATACAATATTAATCTTCCATACAAGAATTCATCTTTTGATCGGTTTATTTCCATTGGTTTGAAATGAAGTGCATGCTTTTCTTCAATACGTGTAAATATTGTTTACTTTTGACCCATAATAAACTGATGTACAATGTGCGTACTGTTAAGAAATTAACTGTTATTATACAATATAATTACGTTGTTTATAGTGTTCAATATTTTGTATGTGACCACTTAATTATTTGTATATTTTAACCTCTTTACAGTGATGTGAAATTATATCATGTATCAGATTCAAGATGTGCGAAAAGGCATCCAATCTGCATAAACCTAGAGATATGTCCACAAAACAAAACTCACTGGGCAAACTTGGCGAAATTTCCACTTTTGCAGATTGGAGCCAATTTTCCGAGCAAAGATTAAACAATGCAGCAACCAAATTTGAGCATTTGAACGCTCTCTATTACAAAGATCACGTATGCCTTCATACACTTCTATGGCTTTCCCATAAAGAATATTGATCCCATACATAGGATTCCTAAAATCCTAGGTAGACTTTGCTGGGAAAACCCCAGTACAGGAAGTGTATTCTAACAATAGCGGCGTCATGCATGGCCATACATGTAGACATGTACATTGATTCTGTCAATGTAGGCTATACATGGTTTCCACCACATATTAATACGCAGAAGTTTACTCTTCCAGGCAAAATTACATACATATGCATGCCTTTATGTGAAATGTAATAAAAGCTATATCATTCATATGCATATATTCACATGCGTATCTGTGTATTGTACGTGTGTACAGTCAGGAGTATCAATCAATGTACTACAGTGTATTGCCGACATGGATGTTAAGTAAGTACTATTATTTTAACAAGATTTTGTTTGTTGATAATGTGTTGTTAAACATTGGTGTGAATATAGATATTCAAAGTTTAGAAAGGGACTTTGAATAATTTGCAGGATGGGTGGGTCATTTGGTTGTGGTAAGGGAGGGGGGTCGCACATTTTCATATTGGATATATTGGGGGTGGGGGTGGGGGTTTTGCTCATTTTTCTATACACCAATAGGGAGGTAGGGGTGGGTTGGTGAGTGGGTAGGTGGGTGGGTGGATTACTCAGTTTCCTAATGCTACAATATTGATCCGTCATAACGTAGTTTTACTCTTCTTTGCGTGAAGTAATAGGTAGAAAGGGGGGGGGGTGCACTTCAGGGATTTGATGGGTTATGTATGCGCGATGGATGGGGGGGTGTAAAAAACCCTATGAAAATGAAGTATTTTGGTGGGGAAAAGGTGGGCGCGCAGTCCCTGCCCCCCCCACTGCCTGGATCTTCATTGAGCAAAGTCTCCATTCATTGTTTTAATAAATTTACGATATATTTGGGGTTATGTTTTAATAATTTTGATTTTCCATATGGCCAATGCCCCCGTGTAGAAGGGTATATGTTTTAAATAGCTGGGGTGAGGTGCATAAAGCTTTTGTGGTTAGCAAAGTAGTATTACTCGCTTGCAAAACGCAGTATAAAGCAAATAACTCGCACAATTCAAGTGCATTAACATTCCGTACGCATAACTGGACCTCCTTAATTCATATGCAAGAAATCGTAGCGAAAATTATTGCCAACAATTTTTGCGATTTCAATACTTTTATTCACAATCATCGTATTATAAGAACTGTTTATAAGTGATGTTAGACTATTGCCCTGTTTTTACTGTTCAATCAGCTTTAGAATTGGGGGCAACAAGCACATAAACGTATACTTAGTGATCGGACATTAGATATGTTGGCAAAAAAATAGCTCTTAAGAATTTATTACGTAATAATGTAATAATTCAATAACAATGAATTCATTTAGCTTGTGTCAGTTGATTAGCGACAAGTAACCTCTTTGATGTTCACTCCAAATAGACTGGAGTACGTTCTCACGGTTGATGCTAATAATTGGTATATTGGTGTAAAACAATTGATTGTATAGATCTACGTGTTTGAGGAAAAAATAACTCTCAAATTGCACCATTTGTGTTGTGAATTCCAAATTTGTTATGGGGGGCATACCTTATCACGGCGCCGTTTCACGCTATGGCACTCATTTTGTCGGACCACTCTTAAGGTGCGTGCGACGTCAATAGGCTGAAGTCCCGCATCTATCACACAAATGTAAAAAAAAACGAATTTTCTGTAGGCGTGGTAGAGTCTGCAGCCATTACAAGAATATACTGCATAATCATATATCTACTGCATTACATGCTCTACATCTTGCTAAGTAACGCATATATATCTCGCAAAGTTTGCGTTTGCGATCAAGTTTATGCACCGCGCACAACGCGCGCAAATGCAAACTTACCGAGACACGGAGAGCCCGATGTGCACGCAAAATGTGCGAGTTTGCAAAAGTTTTATGCATCACACCCATGGGATTTTAGCTACTAGCTTCACCTGCATCAGGGAAGTACTTTCCAATAGATCAAGCGGTTTTCCCGAGTGGTGTGGTCCGCTAGCGCCGAACTGTTCACTACTGTCTCTGTCAGTTTCTTGGTCGCTCTAGTGTAATTATGAGTCATTGCAGTCTACATTCTTCCTATGTTCGTCTAACCAGATGCGTAGCGGTCTACTGGTCTCGCCAATGTAGACTTTCCTGCAACCTTGACAAGGTACACCCTGGTGTGTTGCCTCTACTTTGTCTTTTGGGTGCACCAAAAGGTTAAGCAACGTCTGGTGTGGGCACATAGCCGTGGCAATACCATACTTCTTGAAAGTGCGGCCGACTGCATCTGTGACCCCTTGTACATAGGGTATGACCACCTGTGTTTTGAATTCCTTTTTTACCTTTTCTTTTTCCTCTTGTTGACTTTTCTCTTTTTCTGGCTGTCTGGCTTTCTCGTAGCCCACTTAGGGTATCCACATTTCTGAAGAGCAGTGAGCAGAGATGATGTCATCCTGCAAGGAATTCCTATCAAGTTTCAGTTCTGAAGATATTATCGGGATACGATGACAAAAGTCTCTACATAAAAGTAAATATATTTGGATGGTAACTGTGAATTGTTATTTGATATGTATGAAACCTCCCCTGAAGAAGTGTTTGCTGAATATACATTCTGTTTGTACCGTCGGTTTCGTGGTTTTACCCAATCACCACAACCAAGAGGTCGTAAGTTGGAATCCCACCTGAGGATGGAAATTTTTGGGAGGTCTAATGTTCAAGCCGTTTTAACGTCTGTGATTTTATGATTAACTGTATATATTCCCGAAGTTTGCTCGTGAATACAATTCTACTCTCACTGTTCTGCCAAGCAAGGATGTGACATAGTTGTATTGACATAGCTGAGAGACATCTTCCATTTTACTATATCAAGTGGCCCTAACGGGACTCGAACTCACGACCTCAAGTTTGTGGGACCAAAATGATACCATCATCACAAGCAGCGGGCTGTTAAAAGGTTACACGGACGAACCGATGTCTCTGTAAGCCCCTTGCATACTTGGTCAGTTATCACCTCAACCCAGAGGTCGTGGGTTTGAATCCCACTCGAGGACGGAAATTTTTGGGAGGTCTAATGTTCCTCTGGGTTGAGGTGATTGCGGTCTGTATATGATTTTGGTCATAGACAGCCAGTAGACTGACCTTGCGGTCTTTTGTGCCCTACACATTAGAGGGTTTATGGTATATTCTTTGAACATTCAATTACAGTGCTTTGCACTTGGACAGAAGTACAATCAAAGTATGTGTACTTGGACGCAAGTACATTGGAAAAATCATTGATGTACTTGTACTTGGACTTAAGTACACATGCAAAGTACTTGGACTGGACTTGAGTCTGTAAATTGTACACCACTGTGGAAAGTTGTTTGCTCAATTCAACTCAATATGTGTGTTCGTTATATGCGCAACATCTTCAAAAGCAGATTTCCAAATACCACGAAACTTTGGCAAATCATTCTTCATAACCCAGTGGGTGCACAGAATAAGATTATGTTACCTGTACACGTCCCTGCTACGAACAATTTACGAATTATTTTCAAAATAAATAGATGCCATGCTCATTACAGGGCCATGTTTGTGTAAATAAAACGTTAAACGTGCGGGTTTCCTCTGCATATACGTCATACGTAGTACGTTACACGTAAGTAGATAAGCGGAACGTCTTTCTTTGCTACAGCTAACGTTACCCGTGCGTTATGCGTACTTTAAACGTACCTCATTCTATGAAAAACGTTGCCTACGTAAATTTAAGTAAAGTAAATAAAAATAAATAAAAGTAAATGAATTACATACAATCCTTGACCCAAACTACACTAAGCACCGCTTGAGTAACAGGTATTAAAATTAATTGTACATTATACATTGATACTCATCCACTTAATTAATTAATTTATTTAATTAATTAATTAATTAATTAATAGATTATTTCAGGAATTATTTGAATCTGTAAGCATAAGCATAAGCCGGTGTAGTTCAAGTGCCCGTCACATAGGCTCCACTTATCAAAAACGGTGTGTGATCCACTGGCGCATTACGGCAGCATACACGGTGGTGAGAAAACAATGTTCCAGATCTCATATAAAACCCGAGCAGCAGCAGGCTGGGGGTGATTGAGATGCACGCCAATGGTCTGCACGTGCTAAAAAGGGGCGTATTCCAAAGCTGGAGGGAGGGATATTAGACTGATCAAGCATTGCCACATACATGTAGTGTGTGTATGGCTGTCACATATGACTGTGGGAAGAAGGTGATGGAAGTGTATTTAATCTTTCCCGGACCTGTATAGTGACGGGAGTTGGTGTGAGGGATGTGGGACAGGGGAAAGAATGGGGGGGGGGAGCATTCAATATGTTTTTGATCTCATCCGTTTCAACCAGAGCAGCAGCAGGAAGGGGATGCATTAATTATAGACCTGTTTAGATGTGGATGGGGTAGAGAGGGTTGGGGAGAGAAGAGGGGGCGGCGGGTTGGAAGGAAGGGTAGGGACGAGTGGGACATTTAATCTGCTCCGCACGTGTTTACCATAGGTAGCAGAAGCTGGGGGAGTGATATTAGAGGGATCAATCATTGCCATATGTAGTACATTTAGTGTGTAAATGGCTTAGACAT